>JAPYYS010000056.1:0-134788 GCA_030522525.1 Campopleginae sp. 14b | reverse complement strand
AAAACAAAAAAAAAGAAAGAAAAAAAAAAAAAAAAAAAAAAAAAAAAAAAAAAAAAAAAAAAGCACAAAAGCGTGCTGCTCCCTATCATGTCGTACCTTACCCTGTTCGGTTTTTTCTTATTGAGTATCTCACACGAGAGCAGCATGATCACGTTCACCATACAAAATACAAAGAAAAAAAAAAAAAAATGCAAACTTCCCGCGTGTGTCAATGAGTCGGCATCGCGAACAGAAATCCAACTTTTCTCCTTATGAATTCATTACCTTTTGCAATATATCAACCTGCCAGCATTTCAATAGCTTCCGGTGTGAATAATCGATTCTCGGGTTAAATGATATTCGTGATAATGGAAAAAGTTAGCGCTCCGTTGTATACTTCCGTGGGGTGTAACGACGCCGTCAGTCGGAAGGTCATAATCGATCGGTTATCGAGTTACGATAGCAAACGCTTGTTATCAAGGTTCACGAGAATCCTCGATGTGCTCCTCGGGACGAGAAGGATCATTCTTCGTATTATTATCACGAATATATCCTCCTTATCGCGTCTAGAGACTCAAATGAAGGCCGTTCTCCGAACGATATACAGGGATAGAAATATATACAAATATATTTGTAAATGGGGAAATTGGGATTCTCTGCAGTGGCATTTCGTGATAACCAGCAGTCAGTATCTCATCCAAAGTCAAAATAACTTCAGAAAACGGCTAGCAGTCTTGTACAGTTATTTTGTCGATGTGATTCGCAATTGGCACACTCGGGACATCCCTCGCACCCCTGTCGTTATGATTTTATGAAAATCACCAGTCACTCGATCTCCCTGTTCCTCTAATCGAGGATCAGTAAGGAAATAAGTATCTTGACACTTTTTCAAACCGATTTCGTGACTATGATTTATTTATAAATATCACTACTTTAAGCCCATTTCACATATTTATACTCAGCCAGCACATACAACAGCACTCAATCAAGGTACATATCAGGACAATCGCACCATACATCACGTATGAAACTTCGATCTTTATAGATTTTAGCCGTAAAAACCATTTCCAATCGGTTGATTCGGAGGCTTGCGGGCAATTCCTTTCGCCCCAAAAACGACCAATTTTTTTCAGGCAAAATAAAAACTTTTTTCAGCTTCGAAATGAAATATTATCTTCAATTGGAAACGAACAAGTTCGAGTCAATCTTGCATCGAAAAGGTTTTTTTTACGAACCCTATGCGAATTTGTAAATGGAAAATCCATAAAGACTTGTCACCCTCAATTGTGAATCGATTTTGCAACGATTATAGTGTCTAGAATGAATTCCTCGTGTCAATTTTTCATCTCAGTCCTAACTGTTCAGTAAACTAATTTGTTTCAACGATTCTATTCGAAAAATCGTGAAAGCAAGGTCAAATATAAGTAAACGGTTAATCGTACTCATTTCCTCACGACTGCATGACCCAATTTCCAAACTTTCAATAAAAAACGTTCATTATGATTTTTCGCGAATGTTATGTGGACAAAATTGGTCATGGTTATCGAAAGATATTTTTTTTTACCTTCTTTTGTCACATTCCCACGTAATATATTCGTGAACGCGATTCTGTGTGGTCCGATGGAATCTCAGCTAAAAACATTTGCCCACTACGTTGTGCGATAAACAATCTTTTTGTTTTCGTTTGATTGCAGTTGATTTTCAGTGGGGAGTACACAAAGGCGATGAACAAAGATTGGCACAGCGGACACTTCTGCTGCTGGCAGTGCGACGAGTCCCTGACAGGACAACGTTACGTACTGAGGGACGAACATCCTTACTGCATCAAGTGCTACGAGAGCGTTTTTGCAAACGGTTGCGAGGAATGCAGCAAGATCATCGGCATAGATTCGAAGGTAAATTCTCCTTTTCTCCTGATGGCTAGAGAAATTTAATTAATTACGATCCCATTGATGATGCTCTTACAAACTATTCCAATATTTTCCAACGGAAAGATTTCGATCTTTTTCTCATGAAAAAAAATATTGAAAAATCAACTTGAAGTTTTTGCCAAAAACGTTTAGAAATATTATTGCCAATGGGGTGGAATTCCGACTGGTCCTATTTTCCCTAAATTTCAAAGCGAAAGCTCGCTCTACCAGGCACTTTGAAAAACTCAAAGAGAACATCCACGCCTCGAGTATCGCCTTACTCACTCCTAGAAATAGAAGTGTTCAGACGAACGGGTTCGTGTGTTACTTCCACCTCCTGCTTTTTATCGGACTCCGTAGACCGCTTATTTTAGTCCATCACATCCAAAATTTTCCCTCGCACTTACACACTCGTAGCTCCCACTTCGTTTGTTCTTGAGCACCAAGAATTTTCTTCATGTTTCGTAACTCTCTGTTTTGTCGCTCAATCCAAAAATCAACAATCTCGTGACGTACCGGTTTTTCACATTTTTTTCAACGTTCCATATCGTTTGAAAAATCGATTTTTATCCAAAAATCCTCTCTCCGTTCCAAGGCGAATTTTAAATACGAAAAACTCGTTTTTTGATGCAGCCAATTTTATTTTTTCCCAGGATCTGTCCTACAAGGACAAGCATTGGCACGAAGCTTGCTTCCTCTGCAACAAGTGCAGAGTATCGCTCGTGGACAAACAGTTCGGAAGCAAGGTAGACAAGATCTACTGCGGCAATTGTTACGATGCCCAGTTCGCCAGCCGTTGCGATGGATGCGGCGAGATCTTCCGCGCTGGTAAGTCGCTTCACTATTTTTCCTTGAAAAAAAACAAAAAAAAAAAAAAACAAAAAAAAAAAAAAAAAAAAAAAAAAAAAAAAAAAAAAAAAAAAAAAAAAAAAAAAAAAAAAAAAAAAACACGCGGACATTTGTTGCTTTATTAAGTGCGCGAATTATTGGAAAAACTTTTCGTTACCGAAAAATTTTTCGGCCTGATAATTGGTCTGGGAAAAAAAGTCGCTGGGGGCAATGAGAAACGCGATCAAGTGGACACGCGTGCGCAATATGTTTTGCGAGTCGATCCCACTGATCGCGCGGTTCCTTGTGTTTTTTTTTTTAATTTTTTAAAATTTTTCTTGGCGTTTTTTTGCGGGGGCACGAGCGAAATTGGTCCGGCGATCGATCAATGACTGTAAAGCCTCGATGGTATATATATCACGAGATGGAATGATTCATAAACGGGCAGTGCACGAAGCACGAAATACAGAACTTAACATGAGCGTACATCGTATCGGGCTTTGTAAACGGAGCTCCTGTAATTGCACGTGGAATTGCTCCGAGCGATCGAGTGTGGTAGGCGATACATCTCTCATTCGGGCTTTCTTATTGAGGTAACCGAGTCAAGGTTTTTTCAAACGATCTCAAACACTCACCAACATTATCGATGTTTTATAGACTGTCGATATATATTCGTTAGGACATATTCTACTGCATGATGAACCGTCTCGCGTTAGACTCGTCGTATGGAAAGAAATCTCGATTAAAATCTCGATCTCGAACGTCAACGAGCCACTCAATTTTTTCCTATAAATTGCTGCTTTATTTCTTTCTCAAAAAACTTTTTCATCATGCGCAATTATTCGTTCCCTCCCGTCGCCGCGTTCTCATGGGTGGAGGCTTCGAAAATATTGTTATATTTTTTCGAAGATGCACCAATGGGATCATTAGATCGAGAGAGTGAATCGTGAGAAGACGCGAAAATATTACAAAAGCTTGAATTTCCCAAGAATTTACAACTTTTCGGTGGGATTAGAAAATTAATTGGGCTAGTGGCACATCTAATGAGCCAATAACTGGCTCCTGGCCAACGTCCGTTCATACGACTTGGTATAGCCGCGGACTTGAGAGAGCCTAATTGATTGGCATCGGTCAGTCTTCATCTCGAGAGCGTAGACTGCGTGTCTTCGAGACTGAGATGACCGATGAAAACTCACGCGAATGATTCACGAGAGCTTATAAATCTTACGACTAAAGGCCCTAGCACTATTTTATGGCAATTAGGAAACGTATTCCGCGTTATTAATGAATAAATAAATATTCAACGAGGCGAGAACCGCGAGAAACAACAAGTTTTGAGAAGATGCGTCACGCGCGAAACCTTGATTTATTGAAAAATGATCAATTGATCGCTTAGATTAAAAACACCACAATTTCCATCACTGTGAGAATTAAAATAGTCGGTTTGGAAAATTATAATCGTAGGACTAGACAAAAATCTAAATACCAAAATAATTATCGAATTTCGAAACAAAACAAAACATATAAAAAAAAATTTCTTAATTTTTTGGGCATAAAAATGATTGGAGAAGTTCTGGGTAGTGATCGTTTACGACTACGGTTGAAAATGCATTTTTGTGACATGGAAATGCGAGTCTAGAATTTTTACTGAGTCTCTGGCAATCGTTCAATGTGAAATTCAATCTATAGGATTTTATTTACGTGAAAATTATGCACCCTTTCTGCGAGCCGGGAAAAATTATATTGGTTGATCGTTGTTGACCGAAAAAAACGCATGTCAATCGGAGCATCCCTTCTAAATCGAGACAATCGGCCCATTGAAAGCGTGGGCAAGGATGTTTTTTTTTTTTTTGTCATTTTTCTCTCAATTACACCAACAAGCCCACACACCTTGCTAAATATTTCGGGGGAAGACACGCTCGGTCTCCCCATCTTTGCCTTTCTCTCTCTCTCTCTCTCTCCCTCTCTCTTGCGTCCGTATCCGCACGCACGTTACTTCTTCATTATCATTTTTATGATTGTTTCGAGAATGTAGGTCATACGCCTGGGGATCATCATCAAGGGCGTGGGCCTTGATAAAAGATCCTTTACGTGAGAAAGATTCCAGACTTTTGATAGTACAGACTTTGTGTACTTGCCCTTTCAGCCATTTCCAACGAGGCACGATTATTATCATTTTTATTTATCTTTATATTTGCAAGAGAAGCTGCATGACCAAGTGGATCGTCGAGTGCTCCTTCTCCATTCCTATTAGCACGTCCCGTATACAATCCCAATTAAACGAGCCGAAATTTTGATTCATCAATTGAGGCGATTGCTGACGAGGCTTGAGGAAAAATTCATTAAAAATCGCACGAATGAATTTTCATGCAACTTTGACAGGATGTTCGTCTGCCAATAGCAATCTGTCGTCGGGAGTGGCTGCTGCGCAATGGAAAGCGAAAAAACATAAAAAAAGAAGAATCAATGTTGATGAATGAAAAATTCTGAATGCTCTTTTCCCTATTAGTACACGACACTCGGATAAAAGACACGTCTAGTTTCTACCCACGTCAAGGAGATAAAGCGATCCAGGCAAAGTGTCCAGGAAATGTTCGTACGACTAATAAACGTCGAGCACAAACACTCGGCTTTGTAACGACACTCTTGGGATCGTTCTCTTTCTCTCTCCCATACTCTTCTTCCCCGTTTTACGGCATCGATCTTTTTCAACTGAAAAGAGTCGTTAATCATTGGGCATGTATCGATCGATTCTTCGTCGCGATGACGCAATCCGCAATATATTACGAGTCTTGTGCTGCTCGAGACACCAGAAGTCGTGGTCAGACTCGTGATAAACAATCCAGACGATTGACATTATCGTATTGGAATAAGAATGAGAATAAGAAGAAGCCAACACCATCTTATGAGTCGAGGACGAAAGAGACGATCTTGAAAGAACGTTCCAACTCTGATACGTCAAATTTACATCTGTCTCGACTTTCATTGAAACAATAAACGATCGAAGCTTTCAGATCAAAGTCACGAGTGCCTGTTTCTATTTATACAGCAAAGAAATATTGTCTTTTGATATCCTCCAGAGTGGAGGGCTTGAATTCCAATAAATATTATTTGTTGAAATCTTCCGCTTGGAAGAAACTCTGAATTTTGGCAAAAGTATTTCGCAAAATTGAGAAAAATCGTCAATTTTTCGGAATTGTTCATTTTTTTGTATTCTCATTAATTTTTTAACTTCATTTCTCGGCCATGGATAGAAAAATGTGAAAAAATATGGAGACTTTGTCATTTTTATTTTCATCTTGAATTACAATTGTGCTGCTTGTTTTTCGACGAAGGGAATGAGTCTGTGGTTTTAAGGCCGCACACTCGAAGGTGCTCGGTGAGGAATCAGGCTCATGATGATGCATTTGCACTTAAAATATAATTCTGTAGATAGCGAGAAAGCTTTTCCTCGAGACTTGGCCAAAACGAGAAAGGCGACTACACAGAAGCACGCCTCGCGAGTTTATCGCAATACTGCGTTGCTTGACTACGTCGTCTCTCCAGCAACAAGAAAGAGAGAGAGAGAGAGAGAGAGAGAGAGAGAGAGAGAGAGAGAGAGAGAGAGAGAGAGAGAGAGAGAGAGAGAGAGGGAGAGAGAGAGAGAGAGAAAGAGAGAGAGAAAGAGAGAAAGAGAAGTTGAGAAACAGAAGTGTACACGAGCTCTTCTCCGGCTGCCCACTCAGTGGCTCGTAAGCCTTCGAGCCCATCGCATTGGCCATCATTTTTTTCGCCGTTTCGCGCCGTTTTCCTGCTCCACATTTCTTCATCTGGATCTTCGGGTTAGGCGCGCTTGCAGCCTCCAATTTCTGCAAATACAACATTTTTTTTTCCATTTCTAAAAATGTGTTAATCCCACGAAATCGAGGTGACGTTTACGTGGATTTCGCTAAAAAGCACGATGTCCAAGAAAAAATACAGCCGTCGCGGCAGTCAAATGAGTTGCACATTTTTTTCAAGCGTTCAATTCGAAATCCAAGTTTTCAAACTTTCTAATAATTTATTCAATTTAATAATTTTCTAATATCGATATCGCTTACGTTTCCATGAGTTTCCGCACACATCGACGACTTCATTCTTTAGTATCAGTAAAATACATCGAGCATTTCAAATGAAATTTGCAAAAATGAAGAGAAAATTCAACAAAACAATCCTTTTATAATAATTCGGTGATTTTTTATCGCCAAAAAGATTCGACATTGTTTTCTTAATCAGTGGCCAAGTGAGCGAGAGTTTTTATTCCCGTTCTTGCTTATTTATAGTAGACAAACCATTCATGGTATTGACAATCGTGCATCTTCATTTTTAATTGATCTATAAAACTGTTGGACACAACGAACGTAACAGTAGGATGTATGAAATTTATTCGCACGTTTAATCCTCGTCGATCTCAGTGTTTACACGCTCTGTTTGTCAAACGCTCTCATTGAGCAAATTAATATCTCTGGCAAACGGAATAATCCATTGGAAGTAGAGTCAATCGTACGAAGAAACGTCAGTCTTGACGGGTTTGTTTATCCTCTTCGGCAATTTATTTTTTTTCCTTCCTCCTTAATGACATAATAAGCTGCGACAGGAGATCGTACACGCACGCGAGATTCTTGGAGTAAATTGATCTGCGTTTTCCCGCGCACACGCTTTTTTTTTTACTCGTGCCATAGATCAATGGTTCGTTTACGAGGCTGCAATTTCAATAGTTACCGTATTTACGATCGCTTCGAAAATGGGTATCGACTGAAATGGACGAAAATTTATAAACCAGTTTTGATCTTTTTATATTCAAACGTCTATCATTTGGTGATGAACCAGGAAACTTTTTTTTTCATATTTTTCGTTATTGGAAATATTTGACATTGAATCGATATCGTTGGATAAAATTGAAAAAAAAAAGGCATTTCAATTTTATTCCAAGTTAAAATAGCGAACAAAATGTCGATAATCAATCATGTTTTTTTTGTAGTCGTTGTCTCTCATGGATCAACGAAACAATCGAAAAATTGATAAGGTATTGAAAAAATTTGGGATAAGGAATTGTTACGAAATTGAGATCGTTGTAGGGAACAAAATAATCGACTCATTAATATTTAAACGCGTACGTACGTTGTGTCTATAAATCTTTAAGAACGTCAGTTAAACATGGAGTTGTGAGGGAACGAAAATGTCCGTTTCCAGAGCGCGTGTCGTTACAGGTGTTGACGACAAAGTGTCGTCCGACTAATACGTAAACCAGGGAGGGGAGAAGAGGGAGAAGACTGACCAGTCTCTCTCGGGAGTCGCGAGCCCACGATTCTTCCAATAAGAATCACAACGCATCGGAGATCGTGCCGAGTCCGCGTAAACGTAACCTCGAGATCGTACGACCCGTTGATCCACTTTGAAAAGAGGAATTAATTCATCGAGCGTGTCATTTAATTTGTATTTAATTATTTTATCATCGTTAAATAAGATTTCTGGTTTTGGTGGCTTAAAAAACCGAAGAAATAAATATCCCAAGCGGAAACAATTGACTATTGAATACTGTGCGGAATTCTAGTGCGAAATCGACAAGGATTACAAATTTAGCAATAACAATGGCGACCGAAGCTCTGAGAGAGAGGCTCTCGAGCAAACTGCATCTTACCACGAAAACAGTGGGTGAAGAGCGAATTCGCAGGGCTAAAGAAAAGGACGAGGATGTCGCTATTTTTAGCATGTTCCCTATGGAGGGTGATCCGAAATTTCGTTGCTGCTTGGGCAAGGATTGCCTTTTAGGCGAGCCAAGAAAAGCTGAACCAGGTGAAGTCTCTTCGTGCTAAAATTTGAAAGATATTCATCCTCCCGTTCGCGTGTCATTTCCCCATTCGTAACGCTGAGCACGTTGTAAAAATTATGAAAAACTCCCAAACCTAAATAGTTTCCAAACTGATTTTGCACGTGCAAAGTGAAGGCACGAGAAGAGAAGAAATAAGCAAATGATAAGCAAAGGCTTTCTATCATAAACTCGACGTCAAATGTCCATTGCGTGGTATTAAAATCTCCATTTACCAATATCGAGTCTGGTTAACGTTATGAACGTAGCAAATTAATTATTGGTTGGATATAACGTTCGTAGTGGAAGTTGAACGTCGCGTAAGGCTTCTGGAATAGCTTTGAGGTCAGTATGGTCTCGGCAAATGGGATGTGGGCCGAGGTATTTTCAATACATACATAAAGACACATGGAAATAGCGAATATATATGCAATGTGACAGTCTTCCGATACGTGTAAATAGCACGCGACTAACCGGTCTCTGGAGCAAGAGCAACAGGCTTATAACCGAGTGAACATACGAGAAATCGAGTCATAGTTTCTCGTAACCTTATCGGGCGAATATAAGCCGAGTACAACCGGGTGGCTCCGTACGATGCGTTCACCTGTGTATACCCTACACTCAGCTAACGAACTTGCTAATTAACCTCGACTACCATCATCTTCCTTTTGCTTACTTGGTCGTTTGCACTTTTTCTCACCCCTCCGATATATATATATATATATATATATATCTATATCCAACACACATCGATACCTAAATAACAGAATTATGTTTGCTTATGCGCGTGCACCGATCGCTGCAGCTTAAAAGGACGTTGGCAACTGAGTTGAGCCGAATGCAAACTTATGGGAATTACGCCCTTTTGGCACGAGTTTTCTTATCACAGGATATCCATCGCGTTCGTAATCCGACGATCGATACTGTCGCCTTGATATCGGTATACGGGCATGACCTTTTCGGTTCGCACTTTGCCTCGGTTCTGTCAATGATGCGTGGGATAATTTTTCATCACCGAAATGCTAATTAATCGAATAAACACGGAAAATAATGTCAATTCCAAAAGTTGAAAGACATAATCTGTATCGATGTCGTTCAATATATTTTGGTGCAGTTTCTGCATAAATCACGTAATGAATTAACTATTAACAAACGCCCGATTGGCCCGGATCCGAATTTGGGACTGGAAACGGTCAAGCAGTGTATGCGGCTTCATAATTGCTTCTCCTCGATTCGTAGAGTCCATCGATCGCATCGAATCTCGTGGCATATTTTCTCATTTATAAACATTTGTTACGAATACACATTTTTCAAGGTGTTTCTTTATGGTGAGGCAAAAAGTTCGTTGCAAAGGATCGTCGATTCGGTCTATCTGTGCGATTATATTTATAGAAATGACGCTTTCCCCCGCCCTCAGCTCCGCCGGGGGCCTTCGCAAAATCCGGGACCCTCGTGAGGGTAATTTTGTTCACACATGGTTTTATATCTATACAGATATAGAGTTGTATGCGTACAAAGACAAGAGTATACGAAAGTGCGCATTTTAGTCTTGCAATCGTCAAGTTTTAGGTATAGTGTTGATTCTTCCGTACCTCGGGATTGACCGCATACGCATTTTTACAATTCGCTGTATATTCAGGGTGTAGATAGGTCTACACATGTGGACGCGTATGTAGAAGAATGCCAAGACCTTCTGGAACTCAACAGCTTCTTAAAACGCAACCCAATACATGGCTAATGATTCAGTATGTTTGGTGAACGATACCACACGCGACGTAATCGCAAACATACGCCGTCTCTCGTGTGCATAAAACTGTGTGTTCATATCCGTACGACGCTTTACTTTCGTGTGTATTTCGCGGATTTGCTGGGCTCGCGAAAAGTCGCGACAACAATGAAAGAAACAAGGAAGCGACATTCTTCTCGCTCGAGCTCCAACAGGAAAATAACGAGTTAAAAATGCATCAGGATTGTATATTTTTTGAAGGTTCGAAAGAAACCACCAAATATTTGTTCACCGAGTCACTAAAAATCGGGGAAACGAGATTTTTTTTCTTCGGAATTCAGTCTCGACTTTATGACTCTTTTCCATACCACAGTCGATTTTTATCCTTATTCTGTTAGACAAATCACTATTTTTGGAGATGAGAATCCACGGGATATTTCGAGGGTGATTTTTTTTTAGATGGTTCCGAAAGAACAGCTTCGAAAAGCCGAAACGTGTTTGTTATCCGTTTCTCTGCGGATTCTCGGAGCGTTGAGAATTTCAGTGTAACTTTATATGCAGATATAGTGTCGTTCTCGATAGACTTCTGATCGAGAATTAAAAGATTCGCCACAACCAGAATTAAACGAAATAAAGAGCGAGACAGCAAGGAGCTAACAAACGGACACAAGAAAACACGTACACAACCACATCATCGCAAATAAAATAAGACTCGGAGGTTGCCACATTGCTTGCCTTGGACCATCGTCCACACCAGATTATACATATACGGACGTGTCGTTAATGTGAACTGTCGTGACGTCAGTCCTCCGGTCCTGTCCTGAGTCACACGTGTAGCAATACTTCGTGTATTTGTTCATTTTTTCTTCTTCACTTCATTTCAAAGTGATTTCCCATTTTTATCACGATCCTCGCCGTGAATTTTTCGACGCAACAAAATTATTTTAAAAAATTGACGGCCAATACTTTTTAATTATTCAAATGCCGATGAGAAGGTCGCCTCTTCAATTTTTTTCAACTTTTTTCTGTTCAAAAGAATGAAATAAATTCTCTAATTGCTAACTTTTTCAAAAAGGTTAGAATACATTTTTCTTGTCATAATAATTAAGTTTCAAACGTTCCTGTATTACCTTCAAGTAAAATAATCGAGTAGGAAGGCAAATGGACGAGCTCCAGACTCGAGAGCATTCAAATGTGATGGGAGTTCTCCACCTGGCTCAAATTTTCTCCAACACGTACGATTCTGCTTTCAATACGTATCAACTCTGTTGATACTGATGAGGCGATCACCTCGATTGTCCGACGTGTCTTAGATCATCGTTCGTAATACACGCGACGTACACGCACATGACCACGAACAATTCGTTGCTTCTCCGAGCGAGAAGAAGATAATGATTGTGACCAAGAAGTGTGCCTAGAAGCGAGAGCACAACATACCGAGTTGAAAAGATGGAAAAGAATGGAGACAAAAAAATGTTCTGAGAGGATCGGATAGTCGCCCACGAACGTTGTGAACTTGTGAGTCATTTTGGCGAATATTGCGCCTTCAGAGACACCCGAAGCGTGTCATCCTAATAATCATCAGACAAATCATCGATAGGAAAACCACAACTTCGTCAATGAAAAGAGAAAAATCTTAATCTCCAATCTCGAATTCGCATGGAAAAAAAAAAAAAAAACACGAACGTTTCGCTGGACTTTTCCATCGAATTTCCTCGGTCGATCGGTGCAATTATAATCGTATTTAACGAGAGAAAAGTCTGTGTAGGCAGCCGAAGCAACCGATAAACAGGAAGCAACATTTTTAAGTCGTTGTTCCTCTCTCAGTTGACTCGTCGTTTTATAATTCTGACTGAGCATCATTTCACTTTAATATCCAAGTCATTCCGAAGCGAAATGGTTACATCGTGTAGGATAATCCCCCGCGTGGCGTAGAACCGTTCTACTTTTCTCTTTCTATATTTAACTCGACACATGCATATATCTTCACTTTCGAGCATGCATTTATCACTGGCATCAGATGCTGCAGCGGGTTTAAAAATCAAAGCTCAACGAAAACATGTACAGCACTGAAGGACTTATATTTCAGTATTTTAGTTTGAGGCTCGTCCAATGAATACACGAATAAAATGTTTTCCTTGTTGACGACGACGGTGTTAAGATTTATGAGTCATTCGTTAGTTAGTAAAATTTTATGATCGATCATAATTCAGTGTGGAAAATGTGAAGAATCAATGTCTTTGGAAATATTTGCAGTAAATAATCATTCGCTATCGAACAATGTAGATTATTCCTGTCAAGTTGGTTTTTCCCCGGTTATTTTGTTCAAGCTCCTTTGGGAGTGAGCAACTTTTAATTTTGATAGCTATAAATAAATCGTCTGCATTTAGTTACTGCAGCGATGGGCTTCGGTATGGAAATCAGTGGATCGCTCCCCGAGGCGATTAGGTTAGACGCAGCTTGACATGTAAGCAACCGAAAATGGTCGAGGTTCAACTCACTGGAATAAAATAGTCGGAAAAAATGATGAATTGTCTCGGAGTGGCTGTATACAGCCGGACGCCCACTATGCTTCGTGAATGACGTACACTTTCGATTATCATAACCCGTTGATGGTAAAAGTCCCACGCTCGTGGAGACAGAGGGATAAGAATTGTATTACGTGTATATTTCGATTTTAATTTATCATTTGCGCGACGTTTCTCGTAATTATTGCCATTGAATATCGATAGAATTGTGAAATTTTATCCCGCAGCTCGTTTTGCCGCAAATTGAGACTCCTCGAAATGTCAATTGTCTAAATGGAGGCTTATGTTTTTTTCTTTTTTTTTTCATCGGTGTGTATACAAATCAAGGATAATTGTCATACGAGCAAAGCTGCCTTGAGTGCGAGAGAGAAAAAGCTGCAAATTAGTGTTTATACTCATTTTTTAAATTCACTTCTCTGTGGAATTCTTTTCAACATTCCTAACAAAATAAATTGAATGTCGAGTACACTTAGCAGAAAAAAAAAAGTTTTTCGTGACCGCAATTACGTGAGCTCCGTGGAAGGTCAAACTTTTCGATGCATGTATAAATTTTTCATCCCGTGCATTGAGATTCTTGTTTGGTGGGCCTATATACAACCTCAATTTGAAAGTTATATTTTTTTTACTCCATGTAATGAGAGAAAAAGTCCGGTCGAACGAGTTTCTTTTGACTTTTGCCTCTTCTTGGAGAGAACCCAACCGCGAATTCGGGTCAATCGGATACCTCTCCGACTCCTTCGCTACTTTACGTTTTCTTGTATCCCGTGCGTTCATCGAGCCACGAGATAAGCGGAACAAGGTGAAAAAAAAGAGAGTGAGGCAGAGAGACAAGAAAAAAAGAAACTGAACTGCGATGTGCCGAGCAATAGAGACGAGATTGAAAAATAATTCAAGCATTCGATCGATTAATAGTTTCAAATTAGTTTTACTTTGCTACAAAAATTGGTCCCCGTATTTTTCATTTTGTGCTTCACAAACAACTGATCAAGGTTTTTAGAAAATATATTTGATATTTTCCAAAGCATCGAAGCTCGATGCAATTAATTCATCGCGATTTAACGTGGGTCGTATTAATCGTCGTTGTTTACCTTATCAAACGAACCAGCGTCGTTCGTTTCAATTGACTATCGTAATCAATGCCAAGTTCTTTTAAATATTCTGATCAATCATGCGAGATTTTTTTGCGTCGAAACAAAAATCGTTTGAAATTCCACGTGACATTGTTTGTCCGATTGTTGCTCGCAGAAAAGGTTCTTTTGGTGGAGATCGTCATTCAATTTTTCAAGGCTAATCAAGTCGGTTGAAATTGATTTCGTTGCTTTTAAAACTTTAAGCAGCAGCGATGTGTTAAAATATATGGCAAACGCATTCAACGCAGTTTCATAAATAATATCATCGTGCGGATATTTTCCTCGCCACGGGTTTCGAAAAGTCTTGGTTATATTTTCCTCCTGACCCCTGGGAGCGAACTGGTTCACGGAAACTTTGAAAACGGCGGATTTTCGGCACGAACTTGTTCTTTTTTTTTGTTAGAATATTTGTTATTCGATTTAGAGTCTCCGCACCTCACTGAAGCGATTTTCGCAAATTAGAGTCGACTACAATAAGTACCGTCTGCGAGAAATACAACGCGTACAGTCTATGAGGCGCCACACGCGATCGTCCTTTCGCACGGAAATCGTTAGTTCCAAGTTCTTACTTCAAAACATTTTTTTTTTGCGGGTTAATGTTTTTCTGCCTGAAGAAAAATAAAACAAAACCTTGTCTGAAATATTTGTATGCAAAATAATTGCACAGCTACTCATTGAACAAATGCAACAAGATTCAACGACAGCAAAACGATTAGTTTTGTTCTCGGGGTCAAATTGACCCCGTACAAAAACCGAGGACTAAAAAATCTCATTGAATTCGAATTGTTTTTAATAATTCAACTTTCATTCTTCGTATGCTTCAGGTACCAAGAAAATGGAGTACAAGACCAGACAGTGGCACGAGAAATGTTTCTGTTGCGTCGTATGCAGAAATCCCATCGGTACGAAGAGCTTCATACCGCGCGAACAGGAGATCTATTGCGCCGGGTGCTACGAGGACAAGTTCGCGACTCGTTGTGTCAAGTGTAATAAGGTAATGCAACAACATTCATAGAAAAATAAATGTCATTTTAAAAATATGATGCGTGTTTTTTATAAAATCAACAAAAAAAAATCAACTCGTTGAACAATTATATTTTTTTAAACCTCAGAATGGAGAATTGAAAAGAAAATTCCGTATTTCTCGATTTTCTGGTTATTTTGTGAGAATTTCCATTTATTCAAATTGCTCTCACGGAAAAACTAGTCGAGTAAGAGATTTGACTGGGAAGACAAAAATTTTCACTTTTTTCTTCCCCTTTCTAACGGTCGTTACTCAAAGGAAATCCATTCACCCGATTACGAGACATCGTGGTTTAAAAAGATAAAATGAAATATTTCGAGCTACGATGCTGTTTTTTTCTCAATATTAGATTTGAATGAATAAAGAATTATAATTTTCCGACAGATTATCACCAGCGGCGGCGTGACATACAAGAACGAGCCCTGGCACAGGGATTGCTTTACTTGCAGCAACTGCAACAACTCATTAGCCGGACAACGATTCACGTCCCGTGACGACAAGCCATACTGTGCCGAATGCTTTGGCGAGTTATTCGCGAAGAGATGCACTGCGTGCACAAAGCCGATTACCGGTCAGTTATTGACTCATTTTTCGTGTCGTTGATCACATAAGCTCTTAAGCCAAAATCGCATAGGATTTAAAATTCCATTCCGAATTATTTTCCATTGAATTTATTCGATGCAATTTTTTTAATTCAATGAAATTCCATTCATTAAATTTCATCCAATTCGTTCGATTTTTTCTCCCATCGAGGCGAACAATTGATTAATTAATCAAATTTAAATTCCCAACGAAATAGGAATCGGAGGCACGCGCTTTATCTCGTTCGAGGACAGGCACTGGCACAACAACTGCTTCATCTGCGCTGGCTGCAACACCTCGCTGGTCGGACGTGGATTCATCACCGACGGTGACGACATCATATGTCCCGAGTGCGCCAAGCAGAAGCTTTCCGAATGAGCGTCCAAAAATGGACTAAAAAAGATCGCAGGCTGGTAGAGGGAGAAAGAGAGCGAGAGAGCGAACGAAAAAAGGAGAAAGAGTGATGTGTGTGTCGCGAACGGAGAAGAGAAAGAACATCAAAAGCAGAGAGAGAGAGAGAGAGAGAGAGAGAGAGAGAGAAGAACAGAGCCAAAATAACGTCAGAAAAGATAATGAACGAGCCACGAATGACATCAGTTTGTAGGCTCAGTTAAAAATCAAAGTTTCAATAAAACCCCTCGACCCCATTTTCCAGTCCCTTGAGATGGAAAACTGAAAATTAATTCGTCGATCAAAAATCCCCAATTTTGTTTTCTTCATGAGCTTCGTGTCGTTACAAAAAGAAAAAAAAACCTCTTTTCATTTTTCGGTATATATAAATCTTGACAAGGACTGAAGTGACCAACGCTTGAAACATTCGAACTACACGACTTCTCGTCGTGAACTCTGTCCCCAAACAATGAAGCGAAAAGTCCGAAGGATCGAAGGGAAAAATTGAATGAAAAAAAAAAAAAAAACGAAAGGAAGAAGTAAATGGAAAACACGTCCAATCGGATCGCTTGATAATATATTATTATTACTATTATTATTAATATGATTATTACTATTATTATTATGTTATGATTAAATAAAATATTATTATAATCGTTAGGTACGATTTGAAAAAATTCAGTCAATTAGAATCAAGCTAAGTTGCATAAAGTCCATCTCGTGCCATTTTTGTTCTCCCTCACATTTTTTCTCATTTTGCTTTCAATATTATTCGATCAAAAAAGTGAAGTTTGCAGAGCCTGAAATATTTTTTTGTTCTTATCAATTAGGAATAATGGCATAGAGCCTCAAAATTCATGGAAAAAAAAACTCAAACGCAAAGAAATTTGGAAAACGCGTGCAAAATTCGGGATCGAACGATTTTTCTGATTTTTTTCTTTTTTGGGGTTTCCACTTTCTCTCTCTCTCTCTCGCTCTCCCTTGATTTTCCTCTGCATAACATGTTAACACATATATATTTATGGGCAAAAGTATACACAGACATATTTATATATGTGAATAATAAACGATTGAGGAAAGTGTACAGTGAGGCATGTCGGTGGATAATATTTGGTCTGCGAGGTATAAGTAACGAGTGCTTGAATCGATCGCTTTCATGAATATTGTGCTGTTTTTACGTGAGAGCGGTCAGTCGTTAAAAATATAAGAAAAATGAAATGGGGACGATAAATAATTGGAGAGTTTTTAGGCTACAGCGGACACTGACATGTTGCATACACTTTTCGTGCGAGATTCGGCTTCGAATCGAATATCAATCTCACTTTTTACAAGAGCACACAATCCACATTTATTATCCCAAGAGTGACTAAATGAATAAAATAGAAAAATGACAAAAAAAAACGAAAAAATAAAAAACGAAAAGAAACGCAAGAAATATGAGACGAAGAGAACAAAACACTGTGGCCTTATTCAAATGAGTAAATACGAGTATAACTAACGTTTTAAATAATATATATTGTTATATATCGAGAATTGTACGGATTTGTAACATCGTGGAATGAAGAAAAACAACAACAAACGATTTGCCTACGATGGGTCTTTGCTATTTTGTGCAAGATATTGAAGAAGACAAATTTCTAAACGGCGTCGAGTTTAGTAAATAAACTATTCGGATAAAGAAACAAAAAATAGTAAAAGAGAAAAATATTTTCGAGCTCGAAACGATAAACCAATAATCATCTTTTTCGACAACGTTGCGATGCTCGCTATATACCATTTATGTTCTTTTCATATCACTCACCCGACTAATCGTCTTAATTAGTAACAGAGATATGAGGAGACAGTCGTAGAAGAAAACATATTAAGTTATTCTTCAACTCGGCGCATCACATTTTATCACGCTGTAAAACTGATGATTTAAATAAATGTAATTATTTACGAAATCCTCTTATTATTTTGCTTCTGTCAAGGACCATCGTAACCTCTAAGTTTTTGGCTTATTTTCAGGCTAAACGAAAACTGTCGTTTGAGAGAATGCGCAAACGCGCTCGAAGCAACAGCAATCGAGCGTGAGCCTTTCTTGAAAATCCGGAGAATCACCGAAAAAATTGAATTGATAATTGGATTCGATTTACTGAGAATAAATAATCATGAAATTTGGAAATTTCGTGATCGTGACTTCCTTTGCATTGCAAGGAAATATTCAAAAAAACCAAGACAACTCATGTTGGCATGACGACGTCAAGCCTTTCGCGAGGAACTGTAAAATCAATTTTGTCTATCAGCAAAAAAGTTTCGTCGATTACTTACCGTTCGCCGATTAATGTCGAGGTAGGTTCTTGTTCCGCTTCCGACTTCCCCGGGTTGAGTGAAGGAGGCACCGGTCGAAAAGTCGAAAAGTTTATTCCTCTCTACAGGATGTTGGAACGAATGTACATGTCCGATATGGCATTTAATGGAGGCCCGTCTTTTTCGACGAAAGGCCAATCGAGCCTCTTGTGTTCCGCTAAAACGCTTTTTGCTGCACCGAATTCTTGTCCTTTTGCAATTTTCTCGTATTTGTCAAGTTTTCGAGGTACTCTCGTAATTTTTTTCAGAAGAATGAACTCTGATAGAGATAAATACATTTGTTGAAACAGCGTTCGCGGCTTTTTCCGTCAAGGACGTGTTGTGTCATCCCTCTATCACGTCTGTCCCTGTGTCAACCAGCGCCGCCATTCCCGCCACGAGAAAAACGACAAGCAAGAGTTGCCGCCTTTTCAGTGGTGGACTGTCTTGGTCGACAAATGATGTACGGAGCGTCTTTTTCCTTCGCTAGAACCTTTCCCATAGTCGTAATTATTGTTAAATAAATATACAATCCTTTGTTATTAATTTATAAATCTGTGTGGGTGTTGGTCTCAATCGTAAGCTGAACCCATATTTTCTTACCATCTAACGCCATCTAACGTGCCATTGATTTTATTAACGTGCTGTTCGCCCTGTTCTGCACCCTTGACTGCTGTTATCAAATATGTAACCACAGGGACTACGTTAGTCGAGCAGCAGAACGATGGCGCCAGGCAAGTCGTCCATGGTTTTCTGTGCTACCCTTTGTCGCCGGAAATACACAGTGAAAAACAGCTGTTCGAGTATCGACATGACCCACGCGTCGTTTACTGTTTCGCGAGGTTCAGCCTCTGTGACAAACGTCAGAAGCTTTCGCCTTGATTATGTTCAGTGTCAGTTTATTGTGAATAAACAATCGAACGTTTTACTCGATGTTTCGCCGGCTAATTGATTCTTCACTATTTGGAGTACAGTGCGAATCCGGTTTGATGCATTTGTGCGAGTATTTTTGTGAATTTAACGAGTTGACAATTCTGCCCCACACCCGGTGACTGTTCCTGGGTCGGTGTTTTGATCGAAATTTCATGGAGCGGCTGACTCAACCTCGTAAGTATTCCCGTGATAAATTACTCAGGTTACCTTTACATTTCAAGTCGAGCCTCACAAGCCCATAGGTTGTTCGTAAATATTGTGATGTACGACTCATCGCGTCTCGAACGAAAAGGGAGCGGTAAGCTGCGCAGGAGGTTATGTACGTTCCTCGACGTCCTTGAAACGCGAATACTTGCTTACAAAAACATTTTCAACGACCGACAAATTATTTCTAAACAAAAACCGCGTTTTTTTTGTTCCCGCATTGATGTCCTCCGTTATTTTTCAAATTTAATCTGTTGTTTCCGAAAACAACGTTCAATGAAAGCAGTCTCTGTAAACACGAGTATCGGCGTTCCCTTCAGAATCGATATCGGAAATCCAAATTCACTCAAAAAAAAACACAATTTTGTTTTTATACCTGAATGTTTACTCTAAAATTTAAAATGTTCGTAAAAAGACCGGAAAAAAAACGTTTTTCCGTTCGCGGGTGTAAAAATGATTCTCGTTCGATTTTTATTTCTGATTTTCTTTCCAAATTTAAGTAAAATTTTGTCCATCCTACGGTACTTTTTTTTTTAGCTAAAATTTTCCTCGTTCGCGTGGTTCTTCTGAAATTTTAAAAGTAGGAAAATTCAGAATTCGAGAATTCTGGCATGTAACAAGAAAAAAAAGCTCGAACGATCGAGACTGAACGCATTTGCGTTGTTCGATTCCGTAGTTTGGCATCTAAGATGAAAAGGAGGAAAAAAACGTACACCTTGCACGTATCTGTGTACTGACTCGAATCGATCGATCGTGACTTTCGTACGATTCGGAAAACCTCGAACTCAGAGTCTCGGACGGCCCAAACTCGCAAACTTCACCGAACAATTCTGGCATCCCCGCTCCCCTCTCTATGTTCTCTCCCCTCTGCCCTTCCTATTGGGATTCAACTCGGTGAGTGCAAAGTTTGTTACGTGACGAATTTGCATTTGATGAATTCAGCAAACATCGAATCGATCGTGGTGCATTCATCCTTTCGAGCAAAGCCACTGTACAGTTTGTACGGTTAGTATTGTAACACGAATAATACAGTTAGCGATAAAATCAATGGAGCCCCTAAAATGAAAATTTCAAACTTTCCGATTTGGAAAGAATTTCACAATTCTCTCCGCACATTGGAAAAACGATTTATTTACATGTACCAGGATTTGTTAACTCCTAACAAATGTTAAATTGGATACGGCGATTTAAATGTTTTTGAACAGTTAATAAATCATTTATTCGAGGCTCTCGATTTTGTCTGGAATAAACATTTGTTAATAGTTAATAAATCAATCATTCGATGGAACGTAACCTTTGTTGATATCAAACGAATTTGATGACCATAAACATGTACTGAGTCAAGGGAAATAAAAGCGATCGAACAAATCATTATCTTCGAGGAAATGCTATGCCTATGAAATTCGATCGTGGAACAAAGATATTTTTTGACCATTAACAAATTTTGGAAGAGTTAATGAATGTTTGAGTAAAAGTGCCAACAGAATATATATGTTTCTATAATAAATCAACTGTTTTCTCAAAGTCTGTTGTCTTGCCAAATTGTTTCCTCAACAGGAATTTTTTCAAAGTTCCAAGGAAATATTTCGAGGACCATAAAACGAATCCGAGTGCAAAATTCTGATTTCTTTCATCCTCTTGCTTCCGGCCAGCTTATAGATCGTCCACGCTTTTGTATGGGGAACACTATAGGAAATTTCACTCTAACGGACTAACTCGAAATTTTTTTTGACAAATATGCATTTTTTTTCCAATTACAGAGAAACATATATGTCGCGGTTTTTCGATAAAAAAAAAGTAAAAATTCAACCATTTGGTTCCGACGATGCAGACATTTTTATCAAAATTCCGTACATTTTTATACTTCAAAGGGTCAACTTTTGAACGTGACTGTTGCGAGTTTAGTGAGTCGAGCGTGGAGAATCCTAGATTGAAAAACAAAACCAGGATATCCAGGAATCAGGAGTATCTAGGAGTATTTTGTAATTCTAGTGCTCGTAAGCGTCCCATCACTTTTGCCATTCGCCCAGCAGAACTCCCCTGGGCAATTTTCACATTTTCAAAACGTTTAACTCCACGAAACGCGGGATCTGGTGAATATTGAATGTACAAATTGGACAGGAAAGGCAGTGCGCCGTGGCACGTCGTCTTTGCTGAGTTTTATTTCTGTCTTTATCGCGTAGTTTTCTCCAAAGTATCGAAAAACAATTCACCACTACGCTAAAAAACGAGTTTCCCTTTTTTATCTTCTTGATCTTCTCTTGCGGGTTTTCAGGAGCCTTTTTCATGACTCGAACTCCACATCACTAACTTTCATGTTTCTGTGCAACTTGGAGAGAGCGTAGCCCACAGCAAGCCATTTCCAGATATGCATTTTACTGCATCACATTAGCACGGAGACCGAGGGAATGTCTGAAATACTCGATATATAGACGTGCATATGTTCATAGAGTGTCAGTTAGTATATAACGTGAGAAACTTGAGAAAAATTGTCTCCTACACGGATATTAATGCGCCAGATCCACCGAACGGTCACCCAACCGAGTATCGACTTTACTCTCGTTTTGCGGAGGCAATTGCTCGGTCGGTCGCTAATAATGAGAAAGATAAATAAAATCGATTTGACGTGGAGACATAAAAGAAATTTCTCAGTCGCGAACAATCGAGACGGGAATGGTTTGAATAAGGAATTTTGTTGATTTTTAAATTCAGTGCAGCGAGTAGATTTGAGTGACGTAAATGTGAGTTAAATTGGAGTAAAATATGGGGTTAGAAATTTCGTAACTTAATGTAATAATCAATCCTAGAGGTTCGGTTGCTCGTGGCCGGATGGCACAATTTCGTACAGAAATAACAAGCCGGGTTTTATGTTCAGTTTCTCGAAGTAGTAAATCCTTGCGGTTCGCAGACAGGAGCGATCGATCCTGACGAATCTTATCAACAATAGATGGGAATAGTTCACCCAGAGGGATCAACTCGGAGATTCCAAAATCTCATTAAGGATGGACAGCTTCGTGAACGTCTCTCTTCTTTCACTCTCCATCTGATTTATTTACCTCAAGATACTATTCAGAGACGAATACGTATCTACCAATACATATACACAGAGGCATACATACACGCGTGTAAATAATGTGGAACATTGTGCATAGATAATCCGCTATCTCTCGTTAAGTCCAACGATATCGATATTTCACCTCGCACGCATATGCACTGTAGTTAGATTCGTCATATACATTAAACTTTAAAAGATACGGGCGATACGTGAGAATTTTTAAAACAGTCTCCTCTCGTTCTCTCGCGCTCTCTCTCTCTCTCTCTCTCTCTCTCTCTCTCTCTCTCTCTCTCTCGCTTTTCGTCTTTCTCTCTTATCCACGTTAATACGAACGTGGCATAGTTGAGCGTCTTAATGAAAAGCGGGTTGGACCGGCTTGAGTTTCCTCCCTCGTGGAAGCTCTTGCATGAAATCTAGGGGAGAAAAACTTTTGCCTTGCCGCATACATGGACGCACGCATCGTACACAAATATAGTTACGTTATATAGTTATAGGCACTTGACCCTGCTGAGGAATTCTCGGCTTAGAAGGAGAAAACGAGAGAGTGAGGGAGGCAAAGAGGGAGAGAAAGATACACAGACTCTTGTAATCCTCAGGCACTTCACGAGGATTATGTAATTCCCGGTCGGGCTCTTTCCCATCTGCAGAAAGGCGGGATAAAAAAAAGCGCACATGAACAACGGCTTAAAAAAAAGTTGGAAAAAAAATAAAAAAATAACCGCGAGAAAAATACGGCTCGCGTTTGACCTGAAAATATAACATTACATAGTACCGTTTTTTTTCTTTGTCTCGCTATCAACTTGGCCCCTTTTTTTATGCCGAAGGGGCTTTCCTGGGCTACCATTTTTACCGAGCTGTTAAGAACGTTTAATTAAAAAAGTCCGAGTGGAAGTGATAAATATATCGTTGAGGTTTTACACGCATCGGTGACCTCACTCCTGCAACTTAATTCACCCAGCTCGTGCAGATTTTTTCAAGTTCCTTAACGATTTCCTAACTTCATCAACGGCTCCATTAAAATCCATCCAAATAACCCTTAACCAGTCAAGTCCTTATGCTTTTTCTGGATGTTACAGTGAACGATGGTGAGAAATTATTGAAACCGAAAAATATTGAAATGGCAAAATATCGAAAAATCGAAAATCGAATGAAAACCGATGACACCGAAGTTTGCATTGTTGGAATGCAACTGAATTCGTTTTTTTTTCTTCGCCCGAGGCCATTATTTATATTGAGAATCAAATTGCGATTATAAAACGATCGGTTTTTCGCTCCAAAAAAATAGAATGATTTAAAAAATTTGGTTCATTCGAAAATTAAACAAATTATTAATGAAAGTCAATATTTTTCGTTGCATTCCGACGTTGCAAACTTCAACGTCATGGAAAATGCGTATTTCTCAATAGTCTACGATCTTTTTTGTTAGTATTATGAATCTATTCGTTTAGAACAGTCCAGAATGCATGGCGTATAAAAATGCATACATAGCTCAGTTTTTTATTATACTGCCGGCATTTCCGTTTGGCAGTTCACTCAGTTCTGAAACGAATATTTATGAAATTCTGCAACTGGATCGTTGGAAAAAAGTCACAGGATTCTCCCATATAACCCACTCACCGCCAGACAAGATTCGCAGCAACGATATCGGCGTATCGACATATTTTATCCTTTTGAGACAATTGTTCTGTCCTCATTCGAGCTCTATTCCACTTGGTGATACGCCGAGACGGTTTTTATCACTCAATGCGAAAATCACGACTTGCGAAACAATCCCAGAACAATTTCTCCCAAGTATAAATATAAGATAGAAGAAAATTGTGTGCTTTCTTCTGATATTGAACTTCCATGATGGAAATACCGATCGTAACATTGTATTGAAAATCCTGCATTCATACTACCGCATTTCGATCGAGCGAACGTTCGAGATCTATGCTGCGTCTTACCTCGAGATACTTTTTTTTTTTATTGAAAGATAAATCGAAGTGACAACCTGTCAACATTGTATAAAAATTGCCACTTTCTCATCAATTTTTCCACAATTGTACAGCCCAGGACTCTACCGAGATCGGTTTATTTATTCGTGAACCCAACAAAGGGCGGAATAAACACTCGAATCTTTTCTTCTCCGTAGGGTTATCGTCGTGTTTTCTGGACAAGTTTAATTTACACTATTCTCTTCGTTTCTCTGAACCGAAAAAAAAACGACGCATGAAAAAGTGGGATTAGGTGAATGTTTGACGATAAAAACTCAAAAAAATCTCGAAAAGTCCCGGAAAATGTGCGAATTATGAAAATTCGACATGTTCGTGGTCCAAATTATTAACTTATGGCGTGATGGCGCTCTACGTTTGAACTGGATTCAGCTGCCGGGCAAGGAATTACGATTTACAACCAATGCTTTTTTTCTTAGATCAGCGATTTATACTATAAGAATTAATTTAATCGTTTTGTTTACGATTTTCGCTTCGTACCTCATCGTATTTTCAATCAATTTTTGCGCTCTTTCTTTTCTTAAATGACGACACAAACCTCACCTTCTTCACATTTTTGTATTGCAATAGTAGAATAGTAGACTATATGTTCGTATGAGAACTTGCTGTCTAATCCTAAACGGTTATTTCTCTCCTCCTCGTTTGTTCCTTCCCTTCATCTATATATACTCGCGCCTTCGCAGCTTTTCCTTATTCCTTGCTTTCTTACTATATCCTTGTTTTCTTAACTCTCTGGTTTTCCTCTATGGGAACTTTTGCGAAAACAGTATTCATCGTGTATACCCTGAATTTCTTGCATTTCTGGATGATGAGACGAGTGGCACCAGAGCGAAAGTTTTGTTTAACTCTCCAAGTTTGTCGGTGTCACTGGAAAATCACATCAACGAGAGTCGAGATGAATAACAATACAGTGAAAATGCTACTCGGAACAAGCACATGTTTGCTTACTCGTATATATTTTTCGTTAAATTCACAAAGCTTCCTCATCCAAAAGCTTTGGCTTTGATTTGTTTCGTGTTTCTGTTTTGCCATGACGAGAAGGATCAGAACTTTTAGACGGAATGCCACTCGACGTTATTTTTCAAATTACCCAGTTACGTCCATTGATCGATACCAATAATTACAGAGTACAGGATGGAACGGAATGATCGATCTTTCTTATAGAATGGCGCATTTCCGTGAACTATCGTTTCTTCCCGCATGCGGGTGAGCGTTAACTTGGCATTTTAGTTTGAGCTTTTACGTCCGTTTTATAGGCCGTCAGGGGGCCTGGATATTCCTCTTTTCGTAGAATAAAGAGATCTCTCCAAGCTCGCACAAACTGCTCGCCAAGTTTAACGTCTACTTGTACGAAGAAAAAGGAACGATGCATAACTTCTTCGACGATGGCATTGCATGCCGTTACACCAGTTAACTCCTTCTGCGTAGCTCCCATATACTCGTGAAAACTTTGCTCAAGTCTTGTTCCACTACTTCTGGTTAATCTGTCATCAAGAGCGAAGTACATTGCAGAAGAGCCAAAAAACAAAAAAAAAACAAAAAACAAACTCGAAGGAGAATTATTCAAAATGATTTTATTTCTCTTATGAATAAAGATCGCAGCCCATTTTTCCTTCATTTCTCGAAGAGAAAAGAGTACCCAGGGCTCGAAGTAATTAACAATCTTTTGCTATGAATAAACATTTTATTCATATTGTCAATATCGTTTTATTTATTCATATAAATAAATTTCTTTGTCTCGTGTAAAAATGATTTTTCAATAATTATCGTAAAAATTTTCATTCCATCGATCGTTGCCTGTTATGAACGTCGTATTCCTGACGTGAAATGCGTTTATTGACCAACCTTCAAGTTTTGACATATTATGCATCGGCGTGGTCAACTTTTTTTCGTTTTTTTTTTTTTACGATTTCAATATTTATTGAGGTCGATGGGCGAAAATATAGCGAAAATGCAAATGAATGATGGTAACTCGTAACAGCATATGGATGATGGTTTGGACGTTGAATATAAAGGAATTTCCGAACACGCAGATTCCGTTCTGTTAGTTCTCGTGTCGAAGATCTGGGTCGACGATTCCTTTTATGCCTGCCAATAGTCCTTTGTAAAACATTGGGGAAGGGTTGGCTGTGTAGTGTGAAAAGGCTTGAAACGAACGCACGAGGCTCGTACGATTCAGGTCTTCGGATCTTAAGGCTAGAACAATGAAGAATTAATTTTCACCCGAGGATTTCACCCGAATCCTCATTATTCTTTCGTCTCCAACAGCTTCCTTATTATTTTTCTTGGCGTATATTTACCCGTAGGTCTATATTTATAATTTTTTCATTTCCGTCAGCTACTTGAGGTGTTTTTGCGCTGACGCAAAGTTCTACGATACGTGCGATGGTTTTTTCCTCCTATTTCTTATGTGAGAGTTTTCTAGGCAGCCCAAAACATCCGGACGACGACAGGAGCTTCTCATAACCAGTCGTCCTGTCCGAAAAGCTTTCGCATCTACAGCAGCGATACTCCGTTCTCTGTATTCGAGCCTCAGCTTCCCAGACTCTCTCTCTTTTTTTTTTCATTCATACTTCGGGTTTCTCGCCTCGCTTTACCCTTGAATAATGCCGAATAGTGTAAGGCTGAGTGCACCAAAGAGAGAGAAAGAGAGAGGGAGCGAAAACAAGATGACGAGCGAGAAAGATCTTCTGTACGAACGTCAAATCGTCTCGTTTTGCCGACGATGCTGTGTTTCCGAGGAGTTTCACCCTGCGGAGCTTTTGTAACGTGACAACTTGTGGTCGAAGGATAGAGAGCTGAGCAGTTTCGTTGAAGGGGTGATGGCAGCGCGGGGGTGGGATCCCCCCGTGTCAACCGAAGAAACTACACCGTAGCAAGACGTCTTCGTTGAAAGGGCGAGACAGATAGAGGGATGAAGTATTGGATGAGTTGAAGGGAGTGGCAAAACGGAAGTGAGAAGGATACAGAGCTTATTATGTTTGTTTCGGTGGGTGAATGTGCATAGGCGTGTGTGTGTGTGTGTATGTCCGTACCTGGGAGGACTTTGATGCATAGAATCTCGGAAACCAGTGTACACGGCCATGGCCAGGAGACGAGAGACCGTAGCGAGCAAATCAACTCTGCATTCTCCTTGAATAACACACACACACCTACTCTCTGTCCCTCTTCCTCTTTGTAAAGTTAGTTCGTTATTCTCTGATGTAGACAAACGAATGACACAACAGCCGCGAGCAATGTTACAGAATTGTTCTGTCTGCGCATGCAAATCGTTTTTTTTCCCTTTAATTAGATTCGAGTGTTAATCATCGAGTGGATTGGGGAAGGAAAAATAGTCGGAGTTCAGTAGGTAACCGGAAAATTGACCTGAGCCCTCGACTCTACATACGAGAGAAAATCTCAAAATCAACCACTTGGTGGCTCGAACGATCGTTGAATTTTTTTCATTCAACTTCAGACGCTTTTTCACGAAATTGTTAAATCTTTTTCAATATTTAGAGCTTCGGTGTCTGTTCGATTTGTCGCTGACGAGAAGATTTTGCTTCACAATCACGTCAGTGTGTTTGAGTTAACTGAATCGTGGCAAAAAGTGTACAGTTCGGATCCCGGGGAGGGAAACTTACAGCTTGCTATCCAACAACAATGATTCGCGAGTCTCTAGAAAATACGACCCATCGCTCAAATTTATTTATCGTTTGCTCGTGTTAAAAAGAATATTTGGAACTGTATGAAGAATTCTGCGAAATATGAGAATCAGATTTCATACATATCTATGTGAGAATAACGGTACAAGAGCCTGCATCTGGAAGATAATCCAGGGAGATTTCCAGAGGCACTGAAAGAATAATGATACTCATAATATCCGAAACTCACTAGATCGCGTGTGCATCCGCAGCAATGTACACTCGAGTTTTCTCCCATACAGGAAAAAGCTCCGTCTCGTCTCTTATCTTTTCTGTTCGAACCATCTTTGTCTCGGTCCACCGGAGTCACAGTTTTTTGAAATGTGATCCAAGGCTCAACCCATATATTTTTTCCACTCCGATCGGCAGGTTTCGTACAGGCGATTGCGGGATCGCCGTCCATCAGGATGTTCTTGGGTGAGATGATGAAGAAGGGTTTTCAAGGATACGCAGTAGAATAAAGCAGGCACTGGCACGTGGATTTTGTAGCGATACCCAAGGGAGAACGCTCCACAGCAAAGTCTTCCACCGTAAATCAAGGTTCCTCTGATATACCGTGTGTTCCAAGCTCACCAGTTTGCTCCTGAAGCAGTAAATGTTGCTTTCGCAAGTAAGACAGCAACGCCAAAGCGCCGAAGGGACACGACCTTGTCATTCTCTTTTACCAGTATTCCTATTGTTTACCAAATATCCTGACATGTTGCCTGTCCCTGCATTGGTTTCATGGAACTGCCGCAACGAGCCCCGGACGTCTGATTTACGATACACATCAGGAGCAACGAAGTAAAATAAAGTTTTTTTTCCAAAATCCGCTCGATCTCGCATAGCTTGGTCGTAACAACGTGTATAATGAATGTTCCGCGGTCACTCGCACAGAGAACACTGTACCAACAATTTACATTGTGTACCAAAAGCCTAGGTGCTGGTAAAATTTGGGAAAGGGCGATGTATGCGTCTTGCGGAGTCACCTCCTCAATTCTTGATTCGCGAATCTCGTGTCTGCTGCCACAATATTGCGCCCGATCTGGCCACTCGCCAACTTACACGTACAATATTCCGTTCGGTACACTCCTCCCTATACCTGTATGTCTTTGACCCAAGTACAACCCATTGCGGTCGTTTACAGAGACCCTTTTAATCGGTAGATCCTCCCCTTGCTACTCCTTTCCTTCTGCAGCACAACTTCAAACGAAAGACGTCTGCTAACTTCCGTTGAACATCGTCTCTTACGGCGACTATTTCGACGTGCATTTCACTTACCGTACTTGAGCTCATGGCGTTTAAATCCGCGTCCGTGCAACATGCAACGAGCATGGCTAAATCGTTTCCATCATTATTATACACTCCATTCTCATTTATTACACCGAAAATAAACGGACGTTATTATCGAAACCAGGATCCTTATCAAAATTCGGATCAACATGTAAATTCGATTTTTATCAAATTCCAAACCCTAAAATAACTGGACCAACTCCCTGAGCGAATGGAACTCGAATCCCGAACGTATGTTAAGAGAATTAAGCGTCGTCATTACATCCCCTAAACGCTATACTTAAGCACGAAATATATTGATTATGCGACGTCGGTCTGTTGATATGAAACCACGAAATACATAGGCATGCGATATCCCAATATATTCTGCTGCCTCCTCAATAATGCTTGCATTGTACATACATGCATACATACATATACGTATGTACTAACTTGTACATGTATATTCGTGGATTCAATATTGCAGCGTATCAATCAGGCATCATTAAAGCAGAGGTGTCCTTCGGCCAGCGTGTTTACATCACATTAATACAAGGTTGGCAATATCCACTACGAAATTGAAGCATTAACACACCCAGCGAAGCCCCACGAATGGAGTTTTATTTTGCGGGAAAATTTGATTCGTTAGGCTGAAGAAATGCTCGCAAATTCGAAAATAATCGCTAGAAACCTCGACCGATACAGGCCGCCAATTTTTACTGGGGATAGCATAGGCATGGCTGAGCGGTTACTCAGCCAAGTTCTGGCCTTGCCAAAGACTCATCGCTCTCCATCCGCATCGGGATAATAAGTGTCGACCATTCTTCTTTGTTTATCGCACTTAACCAGATTTTATCTTGCTTGAAATTCCACCTTTTCATGCATGAGACTCGCGTACTATGTATTCTCCGGATTCGTTGCAAATAAGTCTACCTCGGGAGGATAAATATGGGGTTGTTGGTTCTGGGATGTCGGTATCGGTGTTAATGGCTCATTGGACACACCACGATGTTGTCTATCGACCGATAACGTTGCCAACTCGTTAAATACAGTCCAAACTCAATATCGAAGCCAGGCTAAAATTGCAGGAAAGAGACCACACGAGGTTATAATCTAGACTAGAGGGAGACAATAGAAAAGAAAATAAGAATAAGAAGGCTTAATCGAAGGGGGTTCTCTTGCTCTTAATTGTTTTGATGGCTTCTGTTATTGAGCGGAGATTAAAAGTTCAAGAGTCTAGAGAAAATTCGTCCAACACGTTTACAAGCACGCACACTGAGAAAACGATTCATTTGTATCAGGATTTGTTAACTGCTAAGAAATTTAAAGTTGGATACGGCGGAATGAATGTTTTTCAACAGTTAATGAATCTTCTATTTGAGCCTTTCGCGATAGGAAATTCTGTGCCTATGAAATTTGATGGTGATGGCAAAGACATTTTTTAACAAATTTTGTAACAGTTTATTAATGTTTGAGTAAAAATACAAACTAAATATATTTCTTTCTTATAAATAAACTGTTTTCTCAGTGCAGTCTTTTTCTGAGTAACGTCAGGCGTTGATACTTGGATTCATTGTGATTCCTCAATGATTTGGACAGAGGATCCATTTCAATGTTAATTTTAATTCAGGACGCGAAAAAACGTTTCAAAGGAATTTCTTATCACAAACGTCAAGCTGCAGCATTGCATAAAAATTTACGGAGCGGAAGTGCATCGTGTGTATACACACAGCGAGAAAAAAAACTTTTCGTGCACGGAACTTTTCGATATCTAGTGCGGAATGAAATCGAGTATGATGATTGACGTGTGTTGCGATTAGTGAGAAGAAAAATAGGAAGCTGTGATTTGTCGTACATTAGGTAACGGGGATTCGATTCTAGTTTACGCTCATTTTCTTTTTCTTGTTTTAAGCGTCGGAATAATATCATTTTCGATAATGATTGGGATAATTGATCAGAATGGCTCGTCTTAGTTTTCACAAAAATGAACGTCTCCGTTTTGATATCAACGTTTCCGTGATGCTGCTCGTGGAATGCTGTTTACTGGTCCATACATGATTCGCAGTGTGAATGCACTGCGTAGACGTCGACGCGATATCTCGAGCCGAGCATAAGGAAAACATTTTCGATTTCAGTCATATATCTATTCGTGTGTGTGTGTGTGTGTGTGCGTGCGTGCGTGCGTGTGCGTGTGTGTGTGTGAGGATATAATGGGGTAAAATAGGAAGTTGGATAGAGGGAGAGAGAGGATGATAACGATTGGGTTTCATATTTGCTCAACGCCGTAAAGATATCTAGCATTGTCCCGCTGTGTAAGGATATGAAGGATGCCTCAAGGAGTCCTGGATAACTTCACTGAGTTCTCTCTCGCTTTCTCTCTCTCTCTTGTTCTTAACGATGTTGGCAGCCGCAACGAATAGGCGAGGCTGTGAGCTCTTGTGATGAGAAGGCTTTGCCGTACATTCTCGCGCGATGGTACGCCGAGCAAATAGACGAAACGAAAGAAAGACGGAGAAGAGAGAGAAAGCCCGCGGATAAACTCCGGTAATTTGTCACTCGGGCCCCGTCTCGACGCGCCGGCTGGAGATATAACTGAGAGGAATAGGGAGAGGTGTTCCTCCGCGTATTACGAGGGAGGAACAACATCACCGCCATCCAACCACGCTACTCTCGTTTAAATAAAGTGGCTCTCTCTACTCAACTATTTTCTATCCCATGCTTTTCCTCCAAACCCTAGCTCTTTCTCTCTTCCTCTGTTCACGCTCTCTTTCCAATTCTGGACTCTCGCTCCGTATGTTGCAGCACTTTTTACTACCATTCTCTTGAAAATGGAATAAATTTAGGTTGAAAAATGGAACCAATCTAATACCACAGAAACGCTTGCATAAATACCCCAAAAACCTTCGAAATATATAAACAACCATCACACCAAAATCCCTAGTCCGGCAAATATAAAAACCATATGTCAAAATCGTTAAATAACGTAAACTTATTATTATACACTCAATTAAAAATCAAAAAACATGAAAATGAAAAAAATAATAATCAAAATGAAAATAATTGTATCAAATATTTGATCTATTTAAAAATGACGACTCCGAAAAATGGTGAGAGCGATTTTCGGAAATTGATAACATATTTTCTGTCCTCGCTTTCTTTTATTGCATGGAAATTGGTATGTCAATCGATGAAATACTTGGAGCTGTTTCAAAGAATTGTTCGATGACCTGTCTGCCTTGATTTTTTTTTCCCCCCCATCAAGTTATAATTCTTATTATATGAAATTTTGCCGGAGGAATTTATTTATATTTTTTTAGTGCCTTCGAATATTGCGCAATGGAATAATTTCATTGATTGGGATCTCATTTATTGACTTCGTCGATCCTCAAATAACAACATGAATACTTAATGTTAATTGACTCATCCTTATTCGTAGTCACGCTTGAAAAGTTATTGATATCATTACGTCGACTAGTATCTAAGAGTTCAGAAGAGACACAAGTCGTCTAGAGAAATAGTGAAGAGAGAAACTCGGGAAGAGAACCGTTTTCCATAACGCAATTATAGATAAGGCTGTGGCTTTGTTTACAAAACACAATTAAGAGATTAAGCGACTTATGATTAAAACGTCGTATTTGCTCGTTCACGGCAGACAACTTGCCAGAGAAACTCAACGATCCCTTGACTTGCGCTGTCTTTCTCAATTCTCTCACCTCGTTTTAAACCTTGTGCGTGTCTCTTCCAACTTCCTCCGCGACTTCGTTTTTGTACACATGCGAATAATTCAGTAGGGATAGAACTTTCCGCGACGGGTTATCATCGCCGTAATACTTCGATGCAGTTTTTCGATGAAAAACTTTTTCGTCGTATGAAAGGTGGAAAAAACTTTACTGCCAATCGGGTGTTGTCCATTTATTCGATTTTTCTGACATAGAAAAAAATGATACTTTTTTAAAAGCATAAATCAAAATATTCTCAGAAAACTGTCAATTGTTTTTTGACATTTAAGATTATTTTTCGGAGCTCCAAAGAAAAGGTTAGTGGAATTTGATGGACATAATTAATTATATTCGCTTTCAAATATTTCCTTCGGTTTTTTATTCCATTTGCTTTTTCTTCATTTTTTCGCTGCTCCGGCAACTCATCGAGCCTCGTCCGCGAGTTAATATGCACATTTTGTGTACATAGTAAATGCTCTCGAATTGCATTAAGGCTCTCATATATTCTCATATCTTTCGTCAAAGACGACAAAGCTCCGAAGGAAAAAGTGACTTTTTACTAAGAGCTCCGTTGGATGCATGAAAGACAAATAACAATTTAATAAAGAACGTTGCTATTGTATTCCAAGTCATTGACATAGATTGCCAAGAATATGCCATCGCAGAGACGATGACACGCAAAAGTAACGTGATGAGAACTTGGAATGGACAGCAGAAACAATTTCAACAGAAAAACTAAATATTCCTTACCCTATTTTGGCAAAAACTCGGACGCAATAAACATCGTTATACTTTTTATTGGCTCCCCATGAATTAATATTATATTTTTTTCATCATTTTTATTTAATTACAATTTCCTGTAATTAACTGCATGTCGTATGCAGAGATTCATTAACTTCTTTGATGTCCTTCAACTTTCCTTTGAGCGTTGTATAAAATTGTGTATCGTGTAACTATCGAACCAACTAGCATATCGTTCATGAGAAAATTAAAAGCTGCTTCCTCAAAGTTCACTCAGGTGGGAGAGTAATTATATGAGTGGTAACGTTTTTAACTTGCAGCAGCTTTCATGTATAGAATAAAAAAATGAGCAATATCTCTTCATCGAACCTCCAGTCATCAGCTGGCCTCTGAAATTCCAAAAATCCCATAGAAAAGTGATTAAAGGGATTGGTGATGCCAATGGAGCTCAAAAATATTATTTTTTTGGCAAAATTTTGTTACAAAATTCTTGAAAAAAAAAAAAAAAAACTACATGTTGTAAAATAATTTTTACATGAAAAAGTTACGCATTTTATTGCGAAATCGCTGGTGAAGGTAATCTTGACTTTTTGGAGGATGGGTAAAGGTGATCGAAGGTTAATTATGGAATTTTATTCATTTTGGGGCATGCAACGATCGCGATTGACTTTCGTGTGAGAAATTAGCAAATTAAAATTCATTCAAAATTCACATGGACTGCGTGGTTCCATTTTTTTGATATATTTTTGTTTTTTTTCACGAATGCAGAGTCGTAATGAGGTTTACTTGATATTTTGTGTTTGTCTAAGGACTTTACATCGAGCGAATGTTTCCAGAGCGCTTTCCTGTTGTTGCAGTAAGAGAGCCGGCAAATATTCTCAAGTTCTGCTGAGATTGTCGAGTCATGCCACGTTGGCTACTAATTTGTTTCAATTAGACTTTTCGATGCCGTGATTAACTGTTCCAGGAATTGTATGCCTCGGAAGAAACAAGATAATTTTTTTATTCCGACTGCAGCAGGTTGAGCAGGCTTTCTTCAGAGGAAAGTGTAGGAAGAAGCGTTGGGAAGAAGCTAAATGAAAAAGATTGTCAGGAGCGAGGGGACTCTCGTTTACTCTTCACTTTCTTTACCTTTTTCTCTCGCTCCGTTTTTTTTTTTTTTTACTTAATTCTTCCTTCAGTGTTTTAAGCCAGTGCGAAGCCTTCCGCGTTGCAAACTTTTCTCCTAGTTCCGGATGTTTTTTTTTTACTCGGCCCGTTCATTACTACTGCGAAGAACACCATAATAATCCTCACTGATTCGTCTCTTTACCGAAGAAGAGTAGCGCGAAGAATTGAAAGTTTGCGAGAAGACGAAGATTTTTGTCATAACTCGACGGCAGCGATGAATGTCTATTGTAAAACATTGCGAATTAAACGTTGAAGGAAATATCGCAATTTATTGAAATTCAATGAAAAATTGGCTTTGGTGAGAAAAGCGTTCGAAATTTGTATTTTTTCACCGGAAAATATTGTGTAACACTTGGTCCCGGAAGAGAAAAATGAAAAATTTTGCTTCGTGCGCGGGAAAAATGTGTAGAAGTCTGCTGGGCTACGTGGGATGACTGGACCGAACGAGAAAGGTCCACGAACGTCTTTTCTCGTATTCCAGTCCCGTGGACACGAACGAAAATCCTTCGATCTAACCTCCGAGACGCTTTCGTTTCCGCTCCTTTTTTCTTTTTTTTTCTGCCTGAGTGGTATACTGCTCCAGTAAATTCCTTTCCCTTTTCCGGAACGATCTGCTTCACGTGTGTGCCATACGAAAAATCATATAAATGGACAACACAAGAATGCGGTCAATGTTCGATAAGCCGAGTGCCTACATATCGCGATTTTTTGGTCTGTCGAACCTACTTCGGACTCTATCTCTGAGGAACTGCATGTCAGGCAAAGTCCATCTGGTTGCAATGACGATTTCGAGAGTTTCGCATCGCACCGAGAGTTTTGTTGATTTTTGCGTCCCCTAAATTTCCAGGAAATTCGGTGCCAGAATCCGAAGACATTAATCCGCTGGCTCTTTATCTTTCTAAGGAGAAAGTTACGGCGGAAAACACTTTGGGGCCGATAACGAGCCTGGACATGCGTTAAAAGGCAAAAAGTAGTCGAAGTTGTTTCTTTTATGGATAAAAATGAAAGTCTCGGTTCGATCATTCCTAAATTAAGAATGATTTGATTCGAAGAGTGAAAATAAAGTTATGCTCGATCCAATGGTTTCAGCTCGAACGGTCAAGGTTGAAATTGAAGCATGCAAGATTTAATTGGGTTTCGCGATAGTCGCAGGTTGGCTCGAAGTTGATGGGTTGAATATTGTTTTCATGTAGCACTCAGAGATCACTGATCCATTAAGACTGTGGCCCATTGCCACAAGATAGATATATTTAATGCCACGCGGAAGGTAGGATTAGATGGCCGGCGACGATGCGGAGGAGATGTCCCGTGCATAATGCATCATGCTTAACGCTCGAGCAGTCTAATCTACGAAGCCAAGTGCCATAGTAGACATACACAAACATGGAACCGTATCAAGACGAGCTAGATGTGTTAGTAGTTGTACAGCCATTAGAAGCTTTCCCACCCCCACCTTTTCTCGCCCTCTGTTGGCATTCCATTGCGTCGTTCCCGCACATCTCGAGGGCTACCATCCTTCTCGCATTCTCTACGACTCTCCCTCCGTCCTGTAGCTTTATTTCCTTTTACATCCCTTGAACAAGGGAATCCTGAATACCCCACACGACGGGCAAACTCTCATCCAACTTTCATTCAACTCTAACCCAAGCCTCGGCCTTCCGAAACCTTTCCATACGTCCTTCATCCCTCATATATAATCCGAGTGATCTTCGGCCTCCGCAAGATCCCCAACATTCAGCACTCTCTTTTCCTCATCGTCTTTCTAACCCCAAAAACCATTCTCAATTTACATCGCCACTCTGGAAGCTCTCTGAGGCTCTTTTGACCCGCGTCGCGCAGCACCTACGCTAAAAATAAAATTTTGTTAGAAAAGATCGATATTTTGTTGTATACGTTCGACTCAACGTTTTTGTTTTTTTTTGAAAAATCACCAAAATTTTGTCATTCCAGCGCAAAATGTTGAAGAAAGTTTCTTCGAAAGAAAATTTTTGCTATTCCAATCGTAAATTTTGCAGACAGTTTCGTTATAAATGAAAAATATTGTCAAAATAACGAAATATTTGAAATTATCAAAAAACATTTAGTTCACCATTTTCAACGAAGTATCGACGTTTTATGACAAAATTTCAGTTTCAGTTTAATACTTTTGGTTTTTCTTCCTGGCCCTCGTCGCATTTCCAGGTGAATAGAATTAAGTTCTGGTTTTCATTTCATTGTGTAGATGGTCGTTGAAATTGATGAAATGATGAATAGAAAAAGTATTTTCGGTCTGAACCCCAACGTTGCGAACGTTCGGTGCCATAATTTTTTGCTGATTCTGACTGATGAGTTGCAACTATTTTATTGCGACGGGTACGGATTTATTTTCGCTACTGAATCTCGAGGCGAGGTCGAAGCGAAGCTTTTCGAGGGAGTCTTAAATTTTTCATTCTGTTAATCAAACCTTGCTTCCGCTTGCACTCTTTTTATCCGCAAAGACTCTCGTTTTTCACCCCCTTTTTTCTCCCTCGCCATCATTCTCAGCTCCTACTCAAGCTCCGCCGCTCGAGTACACCCTTTCGCGCTCCCTCAACGCTTTTTGTTCTTTATTCCGCCTCGTTTTGCAATCGGAGAGGATACAAAACGCATTTCATTTCCCTCCCCGTGTGTATCCAATCCTCAGCAGCGACGCATCGGCCCAAGTGCGCAACGGAAACCTCGCGATACCAGAAAGACGCTTGCGCCTGACCTTTCAACCTTCAATGTTTTATTCTTTCTTCTGCTCGTCATACTCATATGAAAATTTCTTGCATGGCTCGTGAATTTCCGTCCAATCGTTTTTGGCAGAAACCTCATTTTATTTTTTTACACATCGCTTATCATAGACGTGCCTTGCAGCCGAATAATGAGTACTTGAACATCGAAAGTTGCATTTTTTTGAAAAAATATTCCACGAATCGGTAATGAAATGAAAAAATCTCCTCGACAAGTCGTTCGTTTTTGAGCCATTTCGAGCGATTCGCTATTTCTGGCAAATGTCATCTGTTGTCATACAACAAAACATCATATATAATGGGTCTACAGTGACCATGAGAGATTGAAAGTTATGTGTATATTGAAATTCAGCACGTTTGGCGTTTCACGAATCATCGATGACGAATTGGTGTTGGGTAAACCGAAAACGGGATCGCTGTAAATCGTCGCTAATAACCTAATCGTCCGACTACCACATGCTCATATTTCAAGACTCGAGTGAGGATACTCCTGCGTGTGGCTTTCTATAAACTATACGTTACACCCGAGAATCCTCCTCTATAGTTCATCCAATAATATTCGAGATGGCAGAAAATCGTTATTGGCTATCGAATAATCTATACAAGTCGATTCAAAACATATATCAAAATTTGCCAAGAAAGCAAAATCAATACTCGCAGCAATCTGTTAATTGATGTGTCCAATTCAGTTCAAATCATACTCGTCGCTTCGTCGTCGTGTCTCTATACGACGAAAATTATTCAATTTTCATTTCGTAGAACGGAGCAGCAAGTTTTGTTATTCAAATTAATTGCACGAACAGCTCAAGCGAAAGAGGAGCAAAAAAATAGAGGGAATGATAATTTTGTGTGAAAGAGAATAAAGAAGACTTGATAATTATTTCGTAGAACTTAGAAGATTGATGTTGGCGCAGGAGTGATTTCTCTCATATTACCTGAAGCCACGCTATCTAAACGGTAGCTAAAATATATATCGAGCATGTCTACCGTTCGGTAAATACGAACAAACTCATACAAGCTCAAAATATAAACTGTTTGATGCGAGGAAAGGAGATGCTTTCCATCAGACGAAGGATATGAGACATATTCTCCTTTCTCCTTTTTAGCAGCTGTTTCAGTCACGACCTTGGAAGCCATTTCCGGCGGAAGTGCTATCTTCGCTTAGGCTTGCGTCGAGCGATATCTCGCGCTCTGGCAGCCATATTTGCTCCTCTCTTTCTCTCGAAGCTTCGATGATCAAGCCCTTGCTCAGTTGCAGGGCGTCGCGTTATCTCTCGTTTCACTATATATTCCACCTTCCTACTCATCTCCGTTGACTCTGCCAGGATCGACCTTCCCTATCGCATCCACGAGGATGATCTCTCTCGCATGACTAGCTCTCTCATCATATAAAGGTGCAATAATACCCTCCACATTATATATACATATATATAAACATGTAGACATACATTCCTGTAGGAATATCATTCACATATTCGCGTATGCATGTCTATAGTTTTTATACTCCATTTCGCACATAGGACAAAGATTAACAGGCGATACTTTTTTTCATTCGAACTAGAAACACGCTATAAAAATATTCACGATATTCTGCCACAGCGACGTAATGGTACAAAAAAAAAAGGACATTTTATTCGTGAAATTGAATCACCATAAATACCTTTTTTTAGAGACCTCTCATTTTACTATTTCGGCAGTGTTAAATCCAGAGATTCGTTGACGTGACCATATAACTATTGATCTTTCCACTTGCGGTATGGCGTTTTGCGTTGAAAAAAAAGTGGCCATTTTCACTATTTCATTAACGAATTTTCGAGTTTTGAAAAAGAGTCGACAGCTCGTGACATCGATATGTATCTCATTTCAGGATTCATCCACTTTTCCATGCGATTTCGGAAGATGATGTTTTTTTTATTATTTTTTATTTTTTTATTTTTCATTGAGTGTCAGAGCTTCATAGCGCGCACACAGAAAATTCCCACATTTTTCGAACTCGCGTGTGATCGCGTCGTTATCAACTTCTTAAAAGCTTATGCGGCTCACATTTCTGTTGCAAAAAAAAACTCGAATGCGCGGGGGAATGCTCACGAGCGTTGCTAGCCATAAAAATATTCCATATGTTGTTTGAAAACATAGGAAAAAAGTGGGATGGAGAAGAACAAGAGAGGCAGAAGGTAGAGGCTTCTATATATCTTCATTTTCTGTTATATGGTTGAAAAGAGATCTAAAACCGTTTAAACGACTTGTTCACACGCAAAGTGCAAACAATCGTTTTCCCTTCATGCACCATTTGGGTTTCGCATGCATGAATCCGATATGACGACGATTACTATCGTGAGACACATCAACCCGAATCTATGACGTGTGCGTTCGAGAATTTTATGGCTCTTTCGCCAAATTATCGACCATCATTATTTCAACCCTATGTTCGTTGCCCACAACGATTTATGGCAGGTAAAGCTCATTAACAGTGACGATACGAACGGTATTTACGTCAAATTTTCCATGGCAGAAAAGTAAATGCTAATTTTTGTCAAGAAATCATCTTTTGTTCATGTGACTTCGGAAAAGCTTACTGAGATCGAGAAAATATTGAATTTCAATAATTCCTTGTCGGTGGAGTGGTAATTTGCGTAATTGGCGAGCTACGGTGAGTTCGACTCGATGCCATAGAAAGAAAAATAAAACAAGTCGATAAATCCGTCGTGTTTCTTTTTCGGATATTATTTCTAGGGTTTTCTGTACTTAAATAAATTAACGAGCTTCTTCAAGCAATTGATTTGCGCAATGCGATTCGCCGCTATTTGCGAAGGTAAAAAGATTATGCTTAAAAATGCTTTTGACAGAAAAAAGTCGAGTCCTCTTGTTCGGAAGTACCTTATTTGATAATAAATACTGAAAACGACGAAGCAAAACCTTCGGAGCTCTTCAGCTATGAAATTGAGTAAATTACGCATGGGCTTTTTTTTGTACCCAAGAGAGGTTGCCTCTAAATTTTATTGGCATCTTCCTTCATTTTTCCTCCTCCGCCTTCTCTCCTCATAATTTTCTCTCTTTCTTTTACTCAATCCCTGTGGTGGCTGCGAAGCTTCCGGTGGGGTACTTACCCTTGTGCTAGCATCCTTCTGCGTTTCTTGCCACTCGGCTTCTTTCAGCCAACCCTCGATCACTTAGTCTAGTCTATTAACCGCGGAATTCTATTCCCTACGGCCACAAGAATGAAAGGCCGAAGAAGACGAGCAACAAGACGTGAAAAAGGAGAAACTTGATTCCGTTATCCTCCTTACAAAGGGACCAATCAAAATACTCATATAAGTATTCTTGGTAATTTAATTCCATAAACATCCCAGAATCATATTGATCTGTACTTAAGATATTTCTTTCACGAATTGGAACATTTCACGATCACCAGATCTTTCACAATTTATACAATTCCTAGCGAAGAAATTTAGCAGATTTATTATTCGGCACTTTTTTCAAAAATACGTCGTCGGTACTAGAAAATGCGAATTTCCGGGATCTCCGCCGACCCACGTGAATTGAAATTATGTTAGGAGGCTTTTCGTCCGCCAGTACGTTCGGACTATGTATAATTAATCGAAACACTTTGATTGGAATTTTGAGCTAAGTCGAGACCTCAAAAGGATGGCTCACATTTTGTTCATCAATTTTTTATACTATCGCATTTCTCTCATGAATAACGCCATCGTCCTTACACATATGATACTCTAAATGGCAACGTGTATATTACGCCCCAATGGAAATTGTATGTATTTTATATTTGGGTGGAGTACGTACCCTGCCTTGTCACTATTCGCTAAGAAAGGACCTTAAAGGTTTCTCTCCGTCTGTAGGACTAGACGCGGAGTTTATTCCAACACGTCGAGCGTTGAAATGAACTTGGTGGCGATAAGAAATGGTGGGTAGGCGTGGAAGTAAAATAAATTACATTTTGTAATGCCAAGTAGCCACGATTCTATTACCCCGACCTTCCTTACAAAATGTGAAACTGCCGAATGCCACAAGAAGAAACCCCTGGAGGCTTTTTCATTCGCTTTTACACGTCAACGAGACCGAGAGATCTACAATTCTTCCCCTTTTTCCACAGTCGCTCGATATTGAACTGACGCTAGCGACAACGCAAATGAAAATGGGTTCGAAACCCTCTTTCTCTTTCCCTCTATCTCTTTCTCTTTTTCTTGGTTACTCAGTAAATTATTCGTGAAAAGGATGTATATACACAGGTAGGAATGAAACCTGGTGATTGGTGCGTTTCCCGTTTCTAGTTTTCCCGGTGTACCCTTTTTTATTCTCATTCAGCTATACACTCCAGCCCTTTGTTATTAATGCTGCAAGCTTCTGCCATCGTGTTGTTGTTTTTTTTACTTTTCTTGATCTCTTTTTCTCTTTATCTGTCTCTTATTGTCAGTCGGACTCTCTTCGCTCTGTCGGTCCCTTTTGTTTCCGGATTTTCATGTCTATCGTTGCTTGCTTTCTGCATCTCGTTCCATCTCGTCCAATTTGCGATAGCGATGATTGTGCAGTTGCATCGAAATTACTTTGCACTCCAGGTAGTGTAAGACATAATTGTTCCCGGGTGCTCTCGTCGCAGCGAAAAGTACAGCGCTCAAAAGAGCCACGAAGCAAAACAACGAGGAGTTCGTAATGTCGTTCCCGCCGTGTACTGTACACACGCGAAAATAAATGCATCGATCGGTCCCTCGCCGTGGAACGGATCGCCCTAACGCTCAAAGAAATATTTACAAGAATCACTATCATTCGAGTGGAATAATTCATGCCGCGAACGATTGTCCCAACGAGATCCAATTCGACGACTCTAAATCTCATTTATTCTCGCAATCTCTTGAAAATTGTTTCGCAAAAGAATCTTTCATGAAGGATTAAGGAGGGTGGCTACACACACAACGATGTTGGCATGTTAAAAGCATAGGAAAATCCGAAATTATTAGAATTTGATGAAATTTGATGAGCATACTCTTTATTATTAAATATGAAGATACAAGTTTTTTTTTTAATTCTTCTTCTCCATAGTTTTCGATCACCGGAGTTTACATGCGTAAGGGTATATCTTTTGCACATTGTAAACTCAAATTACTCGACAACTATGTGAACGAAAAATTGAAAAAAGAATCATGTTGAAGTTTGCATCCTCAGAATGCAACGAAATTCTGTTTTTGTTTTCTGGACCAGAGCTCGTTATTATTTGGCAATATTGAATCTGAAGAATAAAACGATCATTCGTTGCGACCCAAAAGCCAAAAAGACCCAAAAAATTGTCATAGTTCCCAAAATCGAATAAATACTTCATGGAAAAAGCATTTTCCGTTCAATCTCAACGTTGCAAACTTCAGAATCATGAAGAAGAAAAAAAATGGTATCATCGTATTTGGCACTAATGAATATTTATCACCAAATTTTATAAAAATCTTATTATATTGTCGTCTGTAGCCGACCTCCTTGAGCTCTAAATTGGTGATGGGCACGTTACCGATTATTATTACTACCATCCGGAATTGTGGAAAATGTTTATTTTGCTAAATTCACTCGGACGTGCATCCTTGGAAATTCGTCGTTTGACAATTTAGTCTCGTCGTGTGTCAAAAAGGCTCCTTCCATGTTACGATGATTCCTGCTACGCGCTATTCACTGCAGTATCCATGTATCTGTTGGTTCATGTATTTGTATACATGCAATGGCAGACACTCGTATGGAGTAGATATACATATATATACATATATATATATATATATATTGTAGAGATGGTGTATACATAGAGAGCAAATACGCGAGAGGTTAATGGGTTCGTGGCAATAAACCGAGGTGTTACGCCGATTACAAGCGACGTTGGAGCAACTAGAGCTTTTCCAACAGAGACTCGAATCGTGGAGCGTAGTAAAGTCTCGCAGTAACTCTAAATATCGAGGTATCGGTTCTCTCGGGTATATATGTGTTCGTGCGAGCATGAGCTCGTTACTCCAGATTAGTGTGACCTGGTTTGCGCTCGCGTGAGCAAAATGCCGTTTCTCTAAACGGCATCTTTGAGCGTCCAAAAGTAAAGGTGTGAGGTCACTCCGAAACACGTTTTTTATGCTATCAAAGCCGCCCGGGTATTGCAGCGAGCATCGAGCATGACATCGATCAATTTCATTGCTTGCTTTGCCGAGACAGCCACGAAATTGTGGTCAAGACATCGTTTGCTCAGAAGAAGAAATAAAATGAAAGCCGATTGAGAACAAAAGGAAAAGATGGCGAGAAGAAAACCAGCCCAAATATTGCCTTCCGGCCAATTGTCCACGAAACGACAGCGTCCATGTGGAATCAACTTTTCCGATCGAAACCACATAGCACACCGTACCACACACCCTACCTACTGTATTCCAGAGTTAATCTCACTTTGAACACATGTATATGTATATAATGGTATATGTACGGAGGTGTTTATACAAGAGGAAATTGATTGCTGGTGTGGTGCGAATTAATCGGTCCGAGTATACGTCCCGCAGACCGCCAGCCACCAGAAACGTCGATACATTTCTCACCGACGTCCTCTTCCCTCGTAATAAAAGTCAAGTGGAAAAAAGTACTGTCCGCGAACGAGTCCAGAACAAAAAATCTAATTCTATTTGTAAGCAAAAAAACTGTCAAACGATTCATGAAACACACATTTTTTTCTTTTATTCTATACGCAAGAGCCAACATTTTTGGACAAACGAATTGCGTCTCCGATTGGGATAGGTCCATTCCCACAAACATTGCACTCGTTAAGACAAAATATTATTGTTTTGAGTTAATGTCGTTGACTTTTGAAATGAGGGATCTCCCTGTGGCTTTCGAAAATCTCGAGTGCAATTTTTTGGTTTTTAATAGACCTTTATTCATAAATCTCATTTGGATTTCATGAAGGCGAATACTTGCAAATATTGATTATTTCATTGACATAAATTCGGAGCAGGCTCCATGCGACGAATCGATTCGCCGAAGCAGTCACTATATGGCGGTAATCAAAGTTTGGTAGTCATTTCAATCTCACCAGGTAAAGGGATCGTTCGAGTCTGTACGAAGACAAAAGTTTTGAGGCAAAGTCATGTTTTCACGCATTATTTAGGTCAACAAAGTCGACCGAATATATTTTTTCTCGTAAAAAGTTAACGAACCATCTCCGTCGAGTGAAATATATTTGAAAAGCTTGATACACTGTTTACGCTAAAAGTCGAGGAATATATTGTCCGTCGTAGATCGACAAACTTTTTAACGACGTTTCATTCTTCATGTTTGAAGGGAAAAAGAAGAAAAGCGGGTTCATGACACTCGGTTAAAAACGCAGCAGCCTGATTGTGTGTGTGTGTGTTTTTCGTATAAATGGCTCGCTTTGGCCCGTGGCCATAAATTTCGATAAATCACGAATCCGTCAGACGTCCGAGTACCGGTGATCACTTACAAGCTTAGGTGAAACGGCAGAGTAGGTAGGTTGGCTCATAAATTCTGTTGCTGGACCAATCTCGCATCGATACACCGAGACATATGGTATGTGGGAGCGTTAGGTAGGTAAATACTCAATATATACTCCTATCATATAGCACCGAATATACGTACACGTTGCTAACTCAAGTACCAACATTTATATAGACCCGCGTGTCTAAATATAATATATAATCCACGTATATGGGATACAAATGTATCGGAGCTCGCATATAATACATAAAGATTGTAGAGAACGTGAAAAACGCGACATTGGCACATAAACCATGGGGATGAATACAGGGGCAGGGGCAGAGGCTTTGCCGAGGAGCAGGCCAAAGCACAACATTAAAATGCATAAATAACACGTGTGTCGAGAAGATACGAGAGAAGCGCTTCATAGTGGAGCGCCATCAGGTTCAGTTGGCAGGACTCTTTCTCTCAGTCCTTCTTATTTCGATCCTATAGATTTTTTCTCCCTCCGATTCGCCCGGTCTCTCTTGAACGAATGAAACGGCGTGTAGCTGTTACTGGTTTCCGCTCAGACAATCGTTCTGGAATCGGCAAAATCGAGTGCAAGCGTCTGCCACGTGTTCTATAGATATATTTTTTCACGAGCTGCGCTTTCACCCCGTTTTCCTGCTTCATTCCGCGTCCGCGCTGCTCTTCTCTCGGGAATCGATCTCTCGACGAATAGATAGTATATCTGAGAGGAATCGTAAAATTTCCCTCCTCGTCCAATCTCTCCCTCTTCAATCTCCGCGCAGTAGCGGATATGCCCTCGCACCCTCTCATGCTCTCTCCTTCTATTTTCGCTTTGCCGCACTATCTCTGCGTACTTGTGTGTGTGTTCGTGTAACGACAGCTCTCTATATTGCTCTCCTTAGTATGTAGGAACCACGAAATCGTTCCGCGACTGGCAAATATCTTAACTCCCATTTATATATCTGCATATAGATAGAGGCTTCGGTGCTACAAACACTACAAAACGATATAAGCTGAGAGACAAGAAAGATACGAAAGATTCCAACGAATATACCGCGTCAGGAGTGAGGCTCAAATTCGCGATGCGTTTCGCGAGGTTCAACCAGAGAACGCGGAGAATCATGCAGGAAAAGAAAGATTTCGAGAAAGCGGGAGCTCCGAAATGAAAAGAGGCAGCACCAGAATGAAGATACGCCTCGAGGCATACCGCGTATTGAAGGAACTTCCACCTGCCGGAAACTTGGAAATCCTTTTATCCGTTTCCCGTTGAGATCCTCCTGTCACCCTAGCTCGTCCTCTTTACTTTCTTCTTCCTCTTACTCAGCGACGTCGACTTCGAAACGGTCGTGGCCACGGAACGGACGTGCCCAAAGGGCGGACGAGCTTTCCTCCTTGAAACTCTTTATATATATATATATATATATTTCTTCTAATCGTATAGATGTACCCTGTACATCTACAATTTTATATATTTAGTCAGAGATCGGGAAAACGATGGAAGAAAACCGCAGCAAGAAAGGACTCTCTGGGCTAGTCGCTCGCCCAAAGGATATATTTATCCATACCATCGTCTGTAAACACGTATAAGAAATTCACGAGGGTTGATGTCCGTTCGGTCCGCCGTGTATGTACAAAAATAACTGACGATGCAGGTCACATCGACGAGCCTGCCAATCAAACCGTAACGTTACGGAGAAAAACGATCCGAAAGAATCAGAGGACACAGTTTACCAAATGTCAAAAGTTTCTATAACAATTTTGTCGTCTCTGCAGATCCGGGCGTTAGGATGAAAAATAAATGTTGTGTAAATTTTTGTATGGGCTCAGGAAGATATTTGAAAAAATCACTTTAGCCATTGCGATTTTAAACGCTTTCGTACATTCGAGCAAAAGACATTAATTGATAGGGCCGACATGAAAAAACGTGACCCTTGTGATTCTTGTTTTAACGAGCTCCCACAAGCCCCGAGCCCAGTCTCTTTTTCATCCTATTAACTTCCAAGCTTTATCGCAAGCAGATATAATAATATTCATGTGGGTATTTAAGTACCTAGTTCAAGTGGAGACTGTACTCGATTTTGGAGCTCAGAGAGTCTCTTACCTTCAAGTCCATATGATGGCTGGCAAATCTGAAGGTTATTTCCACGGTGACTTCATGTAAAATTCATCCGGCTTACCGCGGCGTTGAGCTCGAACCGCCACCAAGAGAATTTATATCGCAATGATATGGTGCTGTTTTCAAATTTCCCGCGACTTAATCCTTCATCCCCATGTAGCCACTTCAATTGATGAGAAATTTTTTTTACGTGAATGTAGGCACGAAAAAATGGTGAGTGTGGAAAGTTGATGACTTTTTTTTGCGTCTCATTTGCGATTTCATGTTTTTTTACTATTTATTGGATCGTAATTTGACATTGACAGACAAAACGTGAAAAAAATGCCCCCGAGAGAATGTTCATCCTTGTCGATTCAATATGTAAAACAATTGCAATAATAAATTACAATTTTTTTAGAAAAATCACCAAAGTAATAATTCGAAAGTTTTTATTATATTTTCCAGATTCTGTTTCTTCCGTCAGATTTTATGGTGACTTTTATTTGGAGAGGTATTTTAATTAGCTCTGAAGGTATTGAGATGAGCGAAAAGGAAAGAAAAATCGATCAATTTCGTTTGCAAGGAGGGATTATTTGATTCCTTTGCTTTTCGTAGGGTGCATGGTCTTAGGTCGAGAGTCCTCGTTACATTCTTGGGTGCTCTCTCCTATAGAATTCCTTATCCTCCTTGGAAACTCTAAGAATGCCAAACCGATAGAGAATTCAGGAACGTAACATACGTATACGAGCAAGAAGATCGTAGGATCGATCGTACACAAAGATTCCTTCAGGGTGGTCGGGAAAGGAAAACGACAGGGACTTTGGTTCGATGAAATAGAGAAGAGAAACGCGTTCCTCAAGAGGCGGTATCCTCTGAGTCTTTCCTCTCGCGCTCACTCTCACAGTCCTCTCTCCACTTCTCTCTCTCTCTCTCTCTCTCTCTCTCTCTCTTTTTCCTTTTCTTTGTACATTTCACCAAGTTCTCCCTTTACTCACAGTTTTTTTTTCTCTACCGCATCCAAATGCTTGAATGCACTCAAAGAGAAAAGTTTATGTACTGTAACGAGGTCACTTATTTGGTCTTTGCAGAAGCTGGAGTCTTGGTGCGGTTCATTCGGTGGATAAATACGGAAAAGAGAGCCCGACCATTGCGAAATACGTCATCATGGGGTGATCAACCATAAAGATAGGTGTGTTTATTGTCCAGGTTATTTAAGCTCACTTTCTAAGTGACTGCTAATTAATATAATGCGACGTTTTATATTAATTACGGACAGAATATTATTATAATTCCTTGTCCTGTGTAAAGAAATAAATCGGAAGGTATTTCCCCCTGTAGGGGGATCAGCCATAAAGATAGGGAATTAATTTTCCGTGCAATTATTTAGATTACCCCGTATATAAGTGTGTTAATTGATACATTAATATCTTTACCCTAATATTAATGAGTGGTAGCGGGATAATTAATGATTCTTCCTCTTGAATTGAAGCTGACCCCCGAAATGAATATTCTCTATCCAAAAGAAGGGATTCTGCTTGATAAGACGTGAGAAAATGTTTACTCGACAATTTTTCAGCAGCATATGAAAAATTTAGGGAACATTTTTTTTTCAACGTAATTGTTGTAAGAAATGAATTGGTTTCCGGACCCTCGCACTGAGAACACAGGTTATTTATAATAAAGAAATATATTTAGTTGGTATTTTTCCTTAAACGTTAAATAACCGTTAAAAAATTTGTTAATGGTCAAAAAATATCTTTGTTTTCACCATCGAATTTCATAGGCACAGAATTTCCTTGAAGATTATGATTCGTTCGATCGCTTCTATTTCCCTTAACTCAGTAGATGTTTATGCGGTCATCAAATTCACTTGCTATCAAGAAAGCTTATCCTTTATTAAACGATTCATTAATTAACTATTAACAAATGTTTATTTCAGACAACCGCGAGAGGCGATTGCAAATAAATGATTTAAAAACATTTATTTCGCCGTATCCAACTTTACATTTGTTAGCGCAGTCATCAAATCCTCGTACATATAAATAAATCGTTTCCTCAGTGCGTAAGCGACACTCGACCTTAAGACGCGATAATTCTTCAAGGAATTCGTCACATTGATCAAAATTAATGAGCCATTCCGTTCGATATTTCAAAACATGAATGTGTCGAGTGTAAATATTTATTGTGTATTTGTGTTGGCTATGAGCCGGAACTATTTAGTTCGCCACATAAACGAGCTTTTCGAGTGAATATACTTGTGAAGAATGAGGTGGAGTGAGGTGTGTGTTTTCAGTGTAGGGTTTTATACCCTCGTTGATTCACCCTTCTTAATAACGCCCAGCCGTCATTGGTATAACCCTCTTGTCCACTCTTTCTCCATCAGTTCTTAGTGGGCTGCTGTACTCTCGATCTGTACATATATTTCTGACCCTCCGTTCTCAACAGCATCAACGAGAGGCTCCTGTTCCATTGGACATCGCGTTGTTTACTGAACTCTTCTCTCTAAGACCAACTACCGGCTCTTTCGTGTGCTCCCTCTCGAAATTTATCGTACTATAGTCTCGAGTATCCTGCCATGAGCATAGTGCTCACCCTCTATTTTGGTCTCTGTCTCTTTCCCCCTTTCTCTCTAGTTTATATATTTTTTACCCTCTTCACAATCTCCACCCTATCAGAGCTTGTTTAAGGCTCACGAAAACAGCTCGTGCTCTTGGCATCTGCATTTATAGCGTCACTAAAAATTCTATCGAGTCCGATTATAAAAAAGTCCTTTTATATCAACTCACAGCGATGGATGCTGATTAAAACAACCTCGACGGAGATGATACTCGGTTGGGTGACCACTGAGCCTTATTTCGGCTGGTGCAATGATACCTCCGTAAAAAATGCCTATGGTCGAGATTCCTTGAGATCTGAACATCGAAATAACATGCTTTCGCTAAAAAGTGGTGATTTGATGATAAATTTTACTTAATCGAACAATAATGAGCCTGAAGTTTGCATCGACGCAATGCCACGAAAAAAAAAACAAACAAAAAACAAATGATTCGTCACTTTTTTTCGAATTTTTGTTTCTTAATTTGCCTCTTGCCTTCTTTGGGCCTTACGAATCGATTCGTGAAATGAAAAAGTGACCAATCATTTTTTTTTTTTCATTTCGTGGCATTGCGTCAATGCAAACTCCAGGGCCATAATAATAGGACGACAGGGGGAGGTCACATTCGCAGCCAACTCAATTATCAATTTGTTGTTATAAGAAAAAAGGATAATCTTGGATGTCTCATGTCCGCGGGGAATGAGTAGACGCGCATTCTATCCATTCTGCGGAATATAATGGGTTTTGAGTGGAGAGTAGACGCGCCGGACGAATCTCCCCTACGAATTAAAACGCTTACTGGTAACCCTCGAACAGTAATCTTTCATGCACGAAGGCTTCTATCATTAGACGTTGCGAATGTCACGAAATAAGGTATATCTGGGACTGAGCATCGGTGTTCCCGAGTGCTAACGACCTCTCCTCTCTAGTAATGCAGTGGATAGAGGTTAGGGAAAAAATGGTACACTGGACCAGAGGGAGTGTGAGTAAGTGTATAAGAAAGTAGGAGAGAGAGAGAGAGAGAGATAAAGGCAGCAGGAAGAAGGAAAGGGAAAGGGAAAATGAAAACTCGCGCGGTAGCCCGATTATTCGAAATTTATCACCGTGCAATTATTTTTCCACGCCAAGTGTCCATGGCGCATGGCGAACATCGAGCGCCAGCGGAAAAGAGGAATGCGGAAAGGGGCACAGAAGGCTTTTCGTAGTTATAACCCACGTGCATAGAGTACGTGCTTTTCCGCGCCTCGTTCCTCTCTCCCTTGCCGAGCATTCTCTCACTCTCTCACTCTTTCATTCTCTCGTGTCCTCGTGGTATAGTCTCGTTAGTTCTCCCTGTTATATCAGTAGCCGAGAGCTGCTTGCTCCTGTTGGAGGCTGCCAGCTCTAGGATATACTTGGGTCTGGAGACTTTATCCCCCGGGCGCCAAAACCACGCGCGTACCTCTCTCTCTCTCTCTCTGCAGCCCACTCGTTCTCCATTCCTTCTTTCCCCTCAGCTTCTCACCTTCTCCTTCCCTCGGACGCGCATATCCTTTCTCATTTTACTACTGGATCTCCCACTCATTCCAGCATTCCGAGAGCTTTCTCGCCATTTCCACATCCTTCCCTCGCTGCCTTTCGTGCAAGCGAATATTTACCCGTTCTCTCTTCCTCTTTTTCTCTTTTTTGCCGCTTTCGGCACTAATAAACCGCTCCCATGAGGCCACGAGAAGAAGAGAGGAAGAGAGCTTGCGATCCTGGCTCTCGTCGCTAATTACTTGACTAGTCGCGTCGACGCTGCCTTCGGGATTGCTTCGCACGGGACCTACGTAGAAACAGACTGGGTCGTATAGAGCCACCTCAAATCCCGCCAACTTTCCGGCGGCAAGAAATATATTGATAAATACATTTTCCCTGACGATCAACTCATTTTCGAGGTCTCGCACTTTCCAGTCTAAACTAAAATTCATTCACAATCTACGAATTCATATACTTTAAAAATAAATATCGCCGGCGGACGCAACGTAAACTTTTCTCATGCAAACACGCCCTCGATTCTGTCGTCTCGGGTAAAAAAATCCCACAATGGTTATTGGAAGGTATAGAGAAAGAAAAACGAGCTTCCCAGTATGTTGGCCGTCCGGATAGGGCGAATGTTTTACAAGCCTTGGCATAAAGTATTCACGCGGCAAACTTTTCCTCTTGTCGTCGCGATAAATCCCTGTTTTCATATAATAAACGTCAAATCTTCGGCGGAACAAGATTCCAACATTGATAGGAAGAAATTGAGACAGATCGTTGGTGTTAGAGTTTGGCGAAACTCGGAGAGATTAAGGAGCAAATAAATTGGAATTTTCCAAGTTTTCTGAACAAACCCGAACCTCAATGACCATTTTTTCAAATAGTTACAACGTTTTTGAGCTACGGGAGGTACACAAGTACTAGCGATGAAGAATAAACCCATAGATACGCTGAACAACTATATATAGCCAAAGGACAAGAGTCGAAATTCGAGCTGAAGTAGTAACGATGAGAAAAGGTGGCGTGAGCAAATGACTCCCTTGTAATGTAGAAACTCTCTAAAGCGAGAATAAACGAGCACGAGAACAGATTGGGAAATAATAAGGATCAGAGAGGCAGAATAAAGGAGCAGCGTAACAAACGCTCAGGAAGTTTAATAATTAAAGATTAACTGTTGGAAGAGGTTCGTTGTGTGAGTGCATGCTTTTTCATACAGCTTCGCTCTTGGCAATATTAAATTTCTTCGTCGTAAAGGATTCACTGGTTCATCGGTATTTAGGAGAGATGGAGAAGGAGGGGGGGGGGGGTAAAAGAGAGAGAGAGAGAGTACAGAGTAAAGAGCAAGGATAGTTGAGGATTCTATAGCGACGAATGAGTCGAGAAGCTTGAGAGCGACAGAGTAGTGGATGGATGATGAAGAGGGTGCCTAGTGACGTCATTCGAGGCTGACAATATGGCTTTTGGAAAGACGAAATCCTCTCGCCAATTTCTTTGCCGAAAGTCAGAGAGGGGAAAGCAGCTCTAGGAGTCGTTCGCGATTCATCCTGCTGTTCTTCGTCGTTTCTTCTAGTTCTTGGACCTCGTTAAGGGGTACATGTTGGAGAGATGGCAATCGTCGTCCGGAGAAGTTGCGGAATTCCCGTTTCTCGAGGGCAGCGTTAGAAGACGCCAGGCTTTAGGGTGGGGGCGGCTGGAAAAGAGAGGCGGGAACGTGGATGGACGAGGGTGAAAAGCCGTTTCAAAGTCTTACTCCTTCCACTCCTCGTCCTCTTTTCCGTTAGTCCGGATGATTCCAAGCTCTCGGTCTAGTGATGAATCTATATCTTCTATATATATATATATATATACACGGGAATTATAACAGCTCGTCGAAAACGTCATTCCTCGAAGAAGTAGGTAGTACGACCATACCCTTCTTTCATGAGTTTCAAAACCTCTTTTCCACTTTGGTCAAACTTTTCATCTGTCAAAGAAGGATGTTAAGTTGGATGAGTTTGGGGTGTAAATTTCGGCTAGTCCGTGTCTAAGTATCACGTGGAGTTAAAGTTGAAATAAGAAAGTCCTATCTGACCGCCATAAGTCCGCCTCCCTGAGAGGTTTAATCGAAAAGATGAGTCAAAAGGTCCGCTGGCAGGAGCCCTTTCTTTTCTTTTTTCCATTCTCTCATTCTCTTGTAATCGATGACGCGAGAGGAAGAAGCTTAGCTCGGAAGAGGGTTTTTTACTTTCCCTTATCACCTGCTCGTTTCACTTCCTCATCATCACACCGTTCGGAGACTCAAGAAAGAAAATCCTCGTGTCTTCTTAAATATTTGATTTCTACTGTCAACCTTTCCATCGCACTTCCCTCTTATTTTTACGCTCTGCTTTCCCTTTTACTGGGATCGTCCTGAACTCGCTCTTTCTGTATACATCTAGACTCGGACGCCCGCTACGAGCAAAACTCTTTGATGTCTCGGTTACCTTCCACCCGGTGATGAAGTGTATCTTTACACCCGTCCGAAGCGTTGTCGTGGATACTCGCTGCTGCAAAACACGCTTTTTCACACCGCTCCTAGCCGGAAGACAACCGTCTCACTTGTCTCACACTTCCCGGACAAGCGTCATAGACTCGTTTCACGATTAATTAGCCGCCAATCTTCAACGTCCTCGCGATCCACCGTCGGAGAGAATTGAATTTTTTTTATCAAAGCTAAGTCGTTTGATCTTCCGAGCGATCGAACATTCTCATATATTTCTCATTTGCTGGATCCTTTATTACTTGCCCGCCGACAGAAACCAACATAATGAATGAATCTTTCATCCTCTTCGAAAAAAATTCAACATTCTGCAAATATTTCTCGTAAATTATGAAAAAATCGATTTGGAAAAATAATCGACTGTTTCAATTGCTCATTCGATCGTTTTCGACACAGGACAAAACTCTCCCGTTCAAGGATTGCCTGAAACAAATCGAGTAGCATGGATATTCGATTTTAAATTTGAAAAATTAATCAAAATTTTGTTAATCTGTGATATTTTGTCGTTCAGACTAAACGTTACAGGCTGAGAACAGCGAGTGACTCAAGCCGTTCATAAGCAACGAAGAGCAATTTCGCTCATTCGATCGAGGCTACTCGTCTCTGCGCGCGTGTATACTCTTAGTCTCTGGGGGATCGAGTTTGTGGAGAGAAACTTGTCTGCTCTCGATTCGACACAAGGACTCGAGGAAATCTCAGATACTCCGGCTATACTCTTCTCTTCTGCACACTCTGCTTGCCATTCCCTCGTCTGTCGTTCCCATCCTTCAAGCATCCACTTTCTTCTCCAGCACATCCGATGCCTGTGGGTCACCTCATGTTCTTTCATGCATCGCATATGACGAGTGCATGAGAAAATTATACATAACAGGCTCATTCAATAGCATGCGAGGGTGTATGAATGTGTCTATGTAAGACAAGAAACACGATAACTTCTAAAAGTTATCGGAAACTTACCGAAGAGGTCAAATATTTGATGGATCTGCAATATTTTTCCTGATCTCGAGCTATTAATTTGACGAGTTCCTCGTCCATCGCTTTTCCTATTGAGCAACTGATTCGGAACGGATGATTAATCTCGCTGAGATATTTTGAGGTCCATTGTACAAAATCTATGAAATTGACAAACTTTTGGATGATGAAGATCACGATCAATGGAAAGGCGATGAAAAACCATGCGGAAAAACAATTATGTCCTGGCATCGAACGTGTCAGTAGATTTTTTATGTGTGCAGTTCAGAAATGCATCGAGTTTCGCTGAACTGTTTGATTTATAGGGGATGAGTTGAAAAGAAGATTCGAAAAAGTGCATTTTGCACATGATCCGATATTTTCAGTTCTATTGGGTACGCTCTTCGTGGTTCTCGGCACATGGACGGTGTGGCTACTCGTACAGTTTGTTCAATTTCTCGTTCTATTCATTCCGACTGGATGAATCTGCAGATTCTCCTCTTCTCTCTCTCTCTCTCTCTCTCCCTTGATTCCAATTCATTCCAACCGACGTTCGAGAATTTATCTTTAGTAATTCCGGCGTGGAATTGGAAAATTCTGGCTATTACGAATGCCGGAAGAAGGAATAAACAAGTTGCATGATAGACGGAGTTGAGAAGCGAAAACGACACGAAGCATGAACCTGTGTAACAAGCGGCAGAGTCGAATAAGAGTGAGATCACGAAGAAAGAAGAGCAGGAAGAAGGCAATGAGTTGGAAGACTTTTGAGAGGTTTCGAGTTCCGAACGAAGCTTCTGAAATGGCGAGATCTGTGTACACGAAAGCTGAATACGCTTCGCTAAAACCGTGAAAAGATGCATGCGAAATATGCAGCTCTAGGCAGATCTAGAGAGCAAGAGTAAGAGAGATCGAGAGAGACACGGAATGAAACGAAAGAATTGCGGTTTGAATAAAGTTTATACGTGCGAGGGAATGGATGGAAAAAAGGAAAGTCAGAAGACAGAAAACATTGTCGAAATAGCATGTATAGTTTCATAAATCGAAGGAGCGTTGCCAAAGCAGCAGTAGAGGATTACCCTAGTGGGTGCCAGCTCCCCGTGTGATACCGAGGGCTTTCCCGTGCGTCTCTACAAGTCTGAGTGCCCGAATATACGTGCACAAAACATATGAACAGATACATATGTCTCTTGGTGCATCCGTGCAAAGATATTCCTTCAAATACATATTCGTACGACGGTGCTGCTTCATGCCAGTAGACGAAAGGATTTTCATAGTTCTACTATGGTGTATGGTGAATGTGCACGGCAACGTATACGTGAGATTGAAGGCGCGGGGAAGGCTTTACGCAAGAGGATGATACGGATATTAATCCGTGAGCAACTTCTCCCAGCAGCGCGATATAGAGACGTCCCACATAAATTTCTCGGATCCTGCACACAACTCTTCCTTTCGCTTCTTCCCTTTTTCTCGAATTTAATCTGGCGGCTGAAGTATGTTGATCGCATGCACGATATTTTCATCGAAAATATAAATTATTCGGGTTGTTCATTTCTCCCGGAATTCGCACGTCGATAATCGATCGAAAAAGTTTTTCGGTTTAACTTGTTTTAATTTGGTGATTTTCCATGCAATCAAATAATGGCCGATATGCCACGAAAGTACGGAAAATTTTCATACCTGCCACTTGCAAGGCTGCCCACCCACCCTTCGCTCACAGAGCGAACGCGGAGAAAATGTAGAAACGCGACGCTCCTATGTCCAGCTTTACAGCAGCTTAAACACAAAACTCATGACGTACCCACGGAACGAATTCATTATGTCTGCTTCCGTGAGATGCGTCGTCCGAGGAGAAACCCCAGACAATAACAGAGTGAGAGAAAAAAAGAAAGAAAGGGAAAGAGCTGGGGAGAAAGAGAGATTGTGTTCTTTGTTCATTCTTCTACTGTCATATGGATCTCGCAATTATTTTGTCTGTGTGGCATGTGCTGGCGCGACAGTATTATTCTTCCTCGGAGTAATTACATTCCATTCTTCACTTATTCTCTCTCTCTCTCTCTCTCTCTCTCTCTTTAATCCCGCACGTGTGATAGAGACCAACATACGAAGAAAGGCAACAGCTAGCACACATTCAAAATTTCCCATTGCACCAAAAAAAATAAAAAGCATGAATTTCAATTTAGGCATCGTCATCGGTTTCTCTCATATTACAGTTTTTTCCGTAACAATAAATGTTGCATTTCATTAAATGAATCCTTTCAATTAATTCATCCGAATATTTTCTATTTAGTCAATGACGCTTAAGGGCTTCGCATGCAAAACGATATCGATACATAAAAAAAAAAATCATCAATGTATGGTCCATAATATTCGCCAATTGTTCGTTTTATTTCAATGGCCATGGACATGGGGTTTGGGAACTAAACGGGTTTAAAAATACAAACGTTAAAATAGCACTAAAATGGAAGATCTCATTGGAATCCTCAATAATTCACAACTTTCAAAATACATTTAAGGAGGGTGGCTACATACACCAATGTTGGCATGTTAAAAGCATAGGAAAATTTGAAATGATTAGAATTTGATGAAATTTGATGAACATACTCCTTAGTATTAAATATAAATGTACAAATGTTTTAACATTTTTTTTCCTCGTAGTTTTCGAGTAATTGATCACCGGAGTTAACCTGCATAAGCATAGGATTCAGGTATAGATAGGTATATATTTTGCATCTTGTAAACTCAAATTATTCGACAACTATATAAACGAAAAATTGAAAAAAAATCATGTTGATGTTTGCATCGTTGGAATGTGACGGAATTCTATTTTTTCTTCAGCAGAGCTTGTTATTATTTTGCAATATTTGGTCTGGACAATAAAACGATCCTCTGTTACGACCCGAAAGCCAAAAAGACACGAAAAATTCACATTGTTCCCATGATCCAAAAAATACTTGATGGAAAAAACTTTTTTCGTTGAATCTCAACGTTGCAAACTTAAAAATAATGGAAAAAAATCGTGTCATCGTATTTGACACTAAAGAATATTATAACCAAATGTTATTAAATTCTTATCAAATTGTCGTATGTGGCCAACCTCTTTAATAAATTTTCCAACCATTTTATTTATCACGAATTTATTAGGGATGAATTTTTCGAGTTTGGACATTTTTTATGGAACATACCAGCAGGAAGCGAATGGCTAGCAATCAGGTGAAGAGAGCCAGCGATGGCGTCTACGTGTATCCATGAGCTGGATAACCTCCATTATTCCGTCTCTCACATCATTCATAAGATTCCATGCGACGTTTGTTACCATTATATATTCATTGTGTGCGTTCACATTGCCGGGGGATTTTGCTATATATGGGACAGAGCTGGGAGTCTGTTGTGTGGCTGATCCGGTGATAAGTTTCGTTCATATGATAATAAAACGATGAATAATTACAGTTCATTGTTTTTTACCTCTCAATTTCATTCCGTGAACGAAACAAAGAGCCCGGACTCATTAAATCGTTTGTAGACGACCGCGGGGCATATAAACTCTGGCAGGAATTCACACGAAACGTTCTCCATAAAGAACGTTGAAATTTGTGAAAAGCCGATCTTTCATTTGCCATTGAATAAGATGGATTGAAAATAATAGCTCGCAGGCATTCGATTGCGATGATTTCAAGTGCAAAGTTGGTCCGGAAACGCATCTATCAGGACGCCATTGTTGAATTCTGCATTAGAGCTTTGACACTGCCCAAGTGGATGAATGGAAAAGTGTATCCATCCGTTATCCTCGGTACACACAACTGCATAAAGTAAAGCATCCAAGCATAAACCGTTCAACCGAATGTTTGACGTAGCCAAATTTTATATCTATGTATTCATGTGTTTAGTCTATGTATGTAACGTTATTGCATAGTCACGATTGACCGAAGCATCGGACAAGGGTTACCCCGTCATGGCTCTCTGATAGGTTGTCCGATACACAAAGCTCCTGCAAATTCTAAGGGCTCGAATCACGCTACGTTCTAACATCTAAAAGCAGGCATTCGTACATACAGATATACCACAAACTGCCCATTCATGTAAGACGTCCGTGATCGCTTTGAGGGTGGAGATTCCGGAAGACATTCCAAAGCGTTTATCACAATGATATTCCGGACATAAACGACTTTATTACCGTAATAATCGGTTTCAACTTTTCGCGGAATACGATCGATAAAAATGGAGTTAAAAAAAAAAGCAGAACGAAAAAATGCTCAGTATTTGGTTTTGGGTTCGAAACTCGGCAATTGCCAATGAAGGATTATTGGAGAGAGACAAGGATTTTGCAAGGGGCAAGGAGCAAGAGAGAGCGAGATGTTTGACAGCGCTAAACGAAACCCGCTTGTCTCTGATTCTTTATCGAGTTCATCCTTTTGAGTAAAATTTGTCTCACACGGACAAGAAAGCACGAGAGTGCAAAAGAATAAGAAGAGAAAATTTCATTGGTCGGACCTGCGGAGACTCTTGCCGCGAAAACTTCTTTTGTCCATTCGGAGTCTCCTTCTTACTTGTTCAATTTCTTTCCTTTGCGAGGCGACTGGGCTCCCTTGTGGATAGTGGGATGAACTTGGCGTTGGTTTACTCGGTATCGCAGAGTTCTGATGTAGTAAGAGAAAATAAAATCGGTGAGATAATTCGTTCGGACGTTGCTTCCGTGAAAAATCCAAGGGTTGGGTCAAAAGGCTAGACAAACATGAAAAAAGCACTTGGGAGATGCGCTACGCGAGTTAAAGTCTCGGTGGATATATAAAATTGTCATTCGGCTGTACAGAGCACGCGGCATTATCCTGTTACTTGAAGCAGTCAACTTGGCCGGAAGTAAGTCCATAAACTTGGCTGTCTTGATAAGCCCGCGAGCAGAGGACAATGTGTCTTAGAGCTCGAGGGTGTAAGCGCGATAAGAAAAATAATGCCAACAGGATTTTGTCGCGTTTCTCAAGAAGACGCCAGTCACAGTGCTCAATTCACAACTATTTTTTACAACGCAGTATCTTCATAAAATTCAGTCATTGGACTTGAACAGAAATTCACCCAGCACGAGGTGCGGGCGGTAATCGTTTTGTTATACGACCCTTCTCTTTTTTCTTTCTCCACATTGAAAGGGAACGTGTATAGCGTAGACATTAGAAAAGCTGTTTGTAATGAGCACCGGCTGGCCCATGTCATATTTTATTATTTTCGCAATATGTCGTTTACTCGGGGAGTTATAAATCGTAGGAGTGTGTCGTACGTATGAAGTGTGTAAGCGATCCTGGGAAAGAGGGTAAAAATGGAATGGTATTGGCACACGCATGGGGCATACTGGTTCACACGAACTCACGTAAGTGTGGAGAATGATGAGGATCGTTCGTTTTTTTTTTCTTTCGCACTGATGTCCTCTCCTATTCTACGTCTCCGGAATCTCCTTTTCCGTCGTCGCTCTTCCAGCATCTCTTTATCTTTTTCTTTTTCCGTCTCTGCTCCTGTTTACTTTCCTTTTTCTTCATCTCACTCTCCTCGTCGCTTTTATCGATGCTTTTTCGCGTTGAGAAGAAATGCCTCCCGATACGAGCTCGAGGCTGGTCGTCAACGACTATACGACGACCAAACCTGCCCCGAATGACGAACGAGCGCTTTCGGTGTTCGCCTCTATCCAAGAGCGGTTCTCTCGTTTGTGTCGATAGACGTCCGCACCAGGGATCGTTTGCATAAACGCCTTTCGTCCTTACCACCCTCTCTCGCATTTTCCTCCTGACCCGTTATGCTCCTCTGCTCTCTTCTCTCTTTTTTTTTTTATCACACACTAGCTCAACCGTACTGTGCTCGACTTTAATAAATAACCAAGCCGTCATGGGGCTTCCTCGAGGACGTGTTCACGCGGCTGCTAGAAAAGGAGCTCCGCGCCTGGCGTTGAAGAGAAACGGCAAACTTCAGCGAGAGATGATAGACCGCAAAAAGACTAATACTCGTTTTGCTCTCGATCGCTACAATAACGAGAGGTATCGTATGCTATAAATTCTCCCTCGGGCATATTTATGACGATAAAGATTTTAGACCATCTATCTCTCCCGCCTCTCAATATCAGAAGGGCGTTCCCCGCATTAGTTCATCCCACTAAATTCTACCTTAACGAATGTTCGTTACGCTCGATGAAGTTCCGTACAAGCTTCCTCGTTATAAAGCAATACAAATTTCAAGATTCGTCCAACAAAAGCACACCCTCAGGGAATCCTAACTAACAACGCACAAGCTTGTCTCATAGAAGTGATAAACTCCAGCAGATGGGAAAAGACTCCGGGGAAATTTTCTCTATAAAAGTTCTGCTTGTTTGAACTTGACGAAATTGAGCACCTTATGCTTTACCCTTAATTGAGGAATATGTAAACATAAAGGATGACACGTTATCGAATGACAAATTATATTGTCAATTATGCCGAAGTTCGCAACGTTGGAATGTGAAAAATATTGATTTTTATTGATGATTTGTTTTATCTTTAAAATGATTCGAAATTTTTCGAGCTAATATATTTTTATGGGGCGAAAACCGGATCGGTTTGTCGTCACTATATAAATAACGATATTCGGCGATGAAAAATACAAATTTCGTATGAGGTCGAAGGTTGGATCGTTGGACTGCAACGAAATTTGTATTTTTATTTGACAAAGCTCGTTAATAATATTGAGATTTAATTGTGACGATAAACCAATCGGTTTTCGGCCAAAAAAAATGCATGGGTTTGAAAAATTTATAATCATTTTATAAATAAAACAAATCATTAATGAAAATCAATATTTTTCGTTGCATATTAACGTTGCGAACTTCAGCATCATTATTTCCAGCCTGTTCTCAACTTTGGTACATGCGGTATATTGTCCGGCCCATGAATTTGCCCTGCGTTTCCGGTTTTCGTGCTTGATCTACTTGATTCCTTCGGAGCAACTCTGAATTAGTGGTAAATCAAGATCTTATAATTAGCCAGCATAAGAACATTCCGTAGCGAAGTATATTCCGAGGTAGAAAGACGCAGAGAGCCACGAAACGTTTATGTTCATTGGCTGAAACCTCGTGGTGCACAGAAACTTCTCCGAAAGGTAAGAACGGTCTTTGTGGCAGGGCGGTTACAATTTTCGGGCGAAGCCAAACTAACCCTGGGTAATACGATCTAAACGTAGCAGCAGCAGCAGCAGCAGAGAGAGAGAGAGAGAGAGAGAGAGAGAGAAAGGTTGGGGACTTCACGAAGGGAGGCTAATTACTCAGGCTAGTGGAGTTGGAAGGTGCAAAAGGAAATGGGAAGCCCGCTTGGAACAACCGAGAGAGTGTGAGGTCGGGAGACGAGAATCGAAGGGAAACGGGGTAGGAGGACTCGACAGAAGGCACAACTACCCTACTGAGAGAGGCCGAGAGCGCGGCGACGTTGGAGGTTTACCTCGCAGGATATAAAGGAGTGGGCTCCCATTTTGATTCTTCTCTCAAACCAACCCTCTACGTGCTTTACTCCTCCTCTCTCTCTCTCTCTCTCTCTCTCTCTCTCTTTTTAGACAGACGTAGTTACGATCTAAGGAATAACACGCTGAAAGCTCGCCCAAGGAAATGAAATCTATTTGAGTGGCCCGAGAAACGCGTTACGGTTTTGGGGGTGCAAACAAAAAAACAAGAATAAAATCTCTCTTCAACTTCCTTACCATCAGCACTTCCCAACCCACTCACCTTCCGGAGTTCATTCCTTTCTCTCATCGTTTCTAGTCCAACATACGCAAACCCTTTACGTTCAAGCGGTGAAACGAACATTACTCAAAAGACTGAGTGAGACGCACCTAGCAATGAGAATAGGCGAAGATACAAAAGCATCGAGCTTCACACTCTTTGTTCAACCTATGCTCTCCAACTGTTCACCCCCTTTCAACCAGTTTCATATTTTGCTTCTAACCCTTTGCCATACTCTTAAGCTACTTAAGCGATATCCCCAGCACTATAAAAGTAAAACACTGTTGCTTACACGATGTTAACTGTTCTCTATTATCTTTCTCAACAAATATCAAAGGAACGAACGAATTATTGAAAAATATCTCCCAAAAGCTTGTAACATTATGACGTTGAAGTTTGCTTCGTTCGCATGCAACGAAATTCGTTTTTTTATTTGCCAAAGCCCACTATTTATATTCAGAATTAAATTGCAATTAAAAAATTATCACTTTTTGTCCCCCAAAAATATATGGGCTCGGAAAATTGAGATAAATACAAAAATTAAACAAATAATCAACAAAAATGAACATGTTTTGTCGCATCGCAACGTTGCAAACTTCAGCATCATGTAACGTCCATAATCCCGAAACTATCACCGACTAGTTTTCAGCCGAAACTAGTTGTACTAACACTGCTCCAACACACAACATTTCCGAGCATTGTTTCGTTCGCTGCGATGCAAAATGCGGAGAAAAAAACGTCAAATCTTCATGGATTTTGCTCGACGTAAGGATGAAACGATTTTCTGTCTGAAAATCCCTCGGAATTCGGGCCACGGTTCTTTGTCACGTATGGTCCTAATTAAAGACAGACAAAATTTCTACATTACAGATTTACGTACGTTGACGTTATTAATATGTGCACAGCAAACCTTGTGCTAGTAGAGTTTGGAACAAGACTTACAAGTACACCTATTAAAATTAGTTCGGTTACTTTTGTTTGCGTATGCCGTCCCAATCTGTTTCACTCAATGTTTAAACTTGTTTCGCTCTTTTTGCGAGTTCAACTATCTTTCGACACTGTTCAAATTTACCAGCAATCAATTTGAGCTTTTTCGATTATCGGTAGTTATCATACGGAACATTACTGTTTCAATCTTTTGTTCTCTTTCAAAGTATAGCAGTGTGTGCGTGTGTGTGTTTAAAATATATGTATAGTAATGTTTCATCGGTCTCGTAATACGGTCCTGAAGCTTTCGGCAAAATAGTATTTCGTAATCAAAGTTTAACTGCTAAATCGAGCAAGAATGGAGTTTCTCTTCGACAGTTTATATCCACGAATACGGAATAACTCTCCGTGAGGGTCTGTCAGTGTCGAAAGATTTTTCTTACCTTTGGAAAGTGGAGAGAAACGTTATTCCAGCGGAATAAGTACTAGCGTCCATTCTCTTGCTCTCAGTGGATTTTTCATTCTCGCATTTGCGCGCGAGCATCTCGTAATACCCGCGTCAAACTTTTCGCGTTCTTTTCAACGAGGGGAATTCTACAACGTCGATTTCAGAGTTTCGAGACTTAGGAATCTCCGTTTCTACGAAAAGTATGAGAATACCGCGCCCAAGTAGATACGAAAGACGGAGACTGAGAGCGCTTCGCCTCCGCGATGTGGTCGGGAAAAAGCCAAATCGATTAAATAACTTTTTTAGCCGCCAACTAGCCGCGTACTTTGGGACCTTCGACTTTCCTGTTACCTTCTCTCTCCTCTCTCTCGCTCTCTCGCTTGCGATCTCGTCTTCGCTCCTACATTAGTCTAGACTCTTACGGATAATACGGAACTATACAACTTTATTCGTAACTCCTAACACGAAACACGTTGTAACGATAATCTTACATCGATGTTCTACATTTTACAACCTTGTTTTGCCTACCGCACACATTTTCTCGATACCATGCAAATTTTCAAACATTGACGCAACTTTCGATCGCACACTTATTACCTTCTTATAGTTTCCCATAGAAACTCCCGCTTCAGGATCCTCATATATCTATGTTATTTCAACATTAATTTAAAATCGGTCGACCCGTATTCCGTTCGGTTGATATATCGAGCTTACGACGTACCACAGTCGTTACAAGCTACATTATCGTTCGAGGACCTCCGTCGCACTGAGAAAACAGTTTATTTATAACAAAGAAATATACTCAGTTGGTATTTTTACTCAAACATTCATTAACTGTTACAAAATTTGTTAATGGTGAAAAAATATCTTTGTTACCACGATCAGATTTTCTAGACATAGCATTTCCTTGAAGATAATGATTTGTTTGATAGCTTTTATTTCCCTTAACTCGGTAGATGTTTATCGTCATTAAATTCATTTGCTATCAACAAAGCTTACATTTTATCAAATGATTAATTTTGCTAACTATTAACAAATGTTCATTTCAGACAATCGAGAGACTCAAATAAATGATTGATTAGCTGTTCAAAAACATTTATTTCGCCATATCCAACTTTACATTTGTTAGCATTTAACAAATCCTGGTACACATAAATAAATAATAAAATTGGAGAATCTTCTTGAAAATTCATGGGATAAAAACGTAATTGATCGTTACTCGTAAAACAATTTTGTTTCCGTTGAAAAAAACACCGAGAAAATCTGTTTGTTTTCGAACTTTGAATCCGATGTAGCCTGTAACTGGACGTGCTTATTATTTCAATTAGTGCGAGGCACTTTTCGTTAATTATTCAAATTTTCATGGAAATTTATGTCTCTGTTACGTACAATGAGGAGGAGCTCCTGTAGTGACAAGTGCGATCGAAATTACACAAGTTTCTGAAGGGAATGTAACGAGCAAAAAAAATTGGATGGATAAAATTTTCTAGAGGAAATTGCCTGCTCGTCGATCTCACGAGTTCGAGATATCGAGTCGTTATAAGGTCGTTGTATTTCCGCTCGAACCTTACCGCACCCAATCTCCAGGTGGATCATCATATCTGGACGTTTTGATCGGCTATATATTTCGAAGAACATCGTAGCTACCGTAATTTACAGGTCGATGTCAATTTCCTTGAGGAGTTTGAAGTTAACGAGATGGAGTTCTCGAACGAATTCAAATCCAATGTAATTTTTGACGAGGAAGGAATTGAAGTTAAAGTTGAAGAAGTAGAATACGAATCCTTGGAAAAACCATCATGCGCGAATGCATTTATAATGAAGTGTGGTAAAACTGTCTGGACGCAGTTCCGAGTTGGTACTTGCTCAAACCAATTTTTGTCTGCCCACAAAAAAATACGACAAGCTTTTTCAAACGTTGTCACGTCGGTGCTAAACGCAACTCGCACGCTTTCATATTTGCTTCCAAATAAAGTACAAACTTCGGACGGAAATAAAAACTCTTTCCATCTTTCGAACCTTTCCATCCTCCTTCTATCGGTCTCTTCTCTCTTTCTCTCACTTGCACCCATTCTCCACATTTCTCACGGTCCATGCAACAATCCAGACAGTCTCCAGTCCTGATGTAAATTAGCTTTCCGTGCTGGCAGAGTCCATTCAGGCTGTACGAATATCTAAACCCAAGATTCCACGTATTTACTATAACAGCCATAAGCACATAGTCTCAATCTATAGATGTTTCCTCTGTAATGCGTTCTAATCCAAATCTCGATGATGCGCAATCAGTCGAGGCTTTCCCTTAATCAATCGACCACCGTTGCGTTATCATGTTCTCTACCAGGATGAATATCCAGCTCTAGGAAGGCAATGTGCTCCGTTTAAGCTATCGATATTATAGCTATTGTTGTTATTGTTATTTGATGAATATCCACGTAAACCAAAAGCTTTGTGACGTATATCTTAATGCCCGAGCTCTTCGTATTTACAGATATATAGCATTACCTGCTGCGAATATTGAATCCCTCAATCATAATATGCGTACGAACATCTTTAATTGAAAATTTAATGCCCCTCTTAGCCCTTTGAATCAAACTTTTTTCTTTGTCGGGCAATTGATTCGCAATACGATTCTTCCAAGGACTTCGGAGACCGTTGCTTACGAATTCGAATTCGGATATGAAGAATTTGAAATCGAGCGTTTACACTCTTTCCCCACACAGCAATGTTGCCACGTTAAAACCGTAGGAAAATTAAAAATCATTAGAATTCTAAGAAATTTGGTGAGCATACTTTTCAGGATTAAATATCAATATACAAATTTTTTAAGATTTTTTTTCCACCTAGTTTTCAAGTAATTGAACACTAGAGTTCACATGCATAAGCATAGGATTCAAATATATATATAGGTATATCCTTCGCATATTGTAAACTCAAGTTATTCGACAACTATGGAGATGAAAAATAGAAAAAAAATTGTGTCGTCGTATTCGGTGCTAACACTGAAAAGAGAATTTTGTTGGAAAAGATCGGCACTTTGTTCGATACGTTCGACTAAACGTTTTTTTTTTTTTAAATCATACAAATTTTCTTATTGCAACGCGAAATATTGAAGAAAGTTTCTTCCGAAAGTAAAGTTTTGTCATCCCAATGGTAGATTTTTTTAACACTTTCGTTAGAAGTGAAAAATATTGTCAAAATGATGAAAATTTGAAGGAATTTGACGGAATAGAGAAGGAGAGACGATTATTTGACACAGCAGTTGGCACCGGATTCAATCGCAACTGAAGTACCTGATTGAATTGCTCCTGTATAGAGAAGTTCCCTATCATACTTATAACCCTCTATCCATTATCTATATCTGCATGCACTCGCGAAATAAATGACCAAGATAATGCACAACTGACTTTTTGGCTACGGAAAAAATCTCTGAAAGGCAACAATCACAAATCCTTCAGAGCCATTTTTACAGCTATATCAACTAAATTACGACGCAGGGACGTCATTCAAATTTAGTTAAATTTTTAGTTACCGAGTCAGCACAATCGTAGATGTAATTACATTCTCCTCTGCATTCAGTATTCTCGTTGCATTACGACCATCCCAGAAAACTCGCGATGAAAACTCGCAATTTATGACTGCGTTTGGAAATTACTTTTCACACGAATGTGGTGAGAGAAGTAGAGATATTTTGGAAAACTTTCCTTCACAATTTCGTGTAATTAGTGCGACCGTGTAATCAGGGACCAGGAAAATATCAAGTGGATTCGTATTTTCGATTATTTTTGGCTCTATATACGAAATCGCAACATACTGTGTTTTCGTCATTTATTCCAATCGAAATAGTGATTAAATGATGGAACTTCAAATTTCTCAAGTTAGAACGCATGAAACATGGCAAAGCATAGTTCATTTTTCTCGAGCATGAAAAGCTGATAATAGACAGTTATTTCCACACAATGAAGTATAAATAAATCCTGTTCTATTACGAAAAAATGAGGCCAGGTTATCGAACTTTATACTAAAGAAATTCGTGCATATACGATTCTCACTAGCAAATTTTTTGAGGATTCCTTCAATGGAGAGATATAGGAGAGGGTCAAAAGTAGACTCGAAAGTTTGACAGGTCGAAATGGCACGACAACAATAACTCTGTAAGCGTACCGTATGGAAAAAGAAGTCGCAGGACAAAAATACATGGTGTACATCGAATAACCCGAACAAACATACCTCACGTATAAAATAACCTACACAAAAATAATGAAGACAGTATAACATACAGTGTAAAGACATACTTAAAATAGATTTCCTGGGTACACAAGTGTTTTTACCCCCTCAGATTCGAACCACCTGAGACTCGAAGCCCCACAACCCTAGCAGGTTTAAATCGATTAATTTGGATGAGGTTGCATCGTCCGAATGCAACGAAATTCTTTTTTGCCAAATATCGTTATTTATATTCAAAATGAATTGTGGCGATAAACTGGTCGGTTTTTGACCCCAGAAAAATATATTGGCTCGAAAAATTTCGGATCATTTTAAGAATAAAACAAATAGTTAATAGAAATCAATATTTTTCGATGTATTCCAACGTTGCCAACTTTAGCGTCGTCAAATTGGTCAAGTGGCACTTCCCGGAGTCCCCTTGAAACCGGCACTAGCTGAATCATCCTAGGGACCTCATTTTTACCATATAAATGATGAAAGGTGAGAGATAATGATATACAGGAGTACTGTCTTATGTTTAGAACAACTATGCTACGGAATGTTTTGTACATTTTGGTCAGAGGCGAGTAGAAAAAGTTTTATGAATAAGGGAATATAATGCTAGTAGGGAAAGCCAGTGTGTGGTCAGACGGTGATCGAATCCGAGAATTCAGAAATAATTGATACACTACTGCTGATAATATGAATGCGCATCACGCAACTCGCTATGAAAAGCTGATGGTTTTATCATTTAATGACATTTTTTTATTAGCTCATGTCGAAGCTCGGTAACCGCACCCAAACGTTTTCGCTCGTTACATCGCATCTATTATACTGGAATGACGCGTGATCGCGTGCAGAGCCAACTGAAATCTGGAAAGGCACTCGAGTCACGTAGAAACGCATTGTCCCTGTAACTGCAACCTGGTGTGCATTGCTTACATGCAAACAGTGTTTACTATCGACAGATTCCAGGAAAAACACTATGAAGAACAATCGATTTTTTTTTCAACTTCCCCATATGGGCATAGAACGTAACAACATTCAATATTGATGTTGACGAACGGAAGCGGGACGCATGAGCACGTGACAAACGCAAGAATACCCGAATATAATCGACACTATTGAGTGTCGATCCAAATTGAAATGTGTTTGCCTACAAAGAAATTTTCAGCTTAAAATTCAGTAACACGTTTGTATGTTTTTTTTTCCTACAATTTCGAATAATTGCACTTTTTTTCTGGTGATTCCTTTTCTGTATTTGTTTCCACTCGATATGTGAATTTTTTTTCTCTATAAGTTAGACCCTATGACGTTTGACACGTTCGAATCCGACGAGATTCCGATTTTCCTCAGGAAAATCTCAAGATTCTTACGCAATACTTAGCAAGGACAATGAAACGATATTTCTTCATGCTCCAAAGGCAAAATCGGTACGAAAATTGTCATGGTTTTTCAAATTTAACAAATGATTAATGGAACAAGATTTTTTTTCGTTGGAGCCCAACGTTCCGAACTTTAGTGTCTTTAAGTTGCGTCTATGGTCCGGAAAATTTACGATCTCAGCAGGATTGGGTGCGTTCAAATTTTTGAGGATTCCGTACGCGTCTCGATTTTTTAAAAATTATTCATCGTGATTCTTTTGTTTTATTCAAGCATTGCTAATTCTTTGCCTTTCACTCCCTTCGACGAGCGAAACTCCGCAAACTACGAATGAGTTACAGCAGGGGAAGAAGACAAGTTTGGTAAGAATAAGGAAAAGAGGACTGGAAGGAGCTTAAAAACTCGGTCATCGGAGCGAGCTCTTGGTTGCACGATCAAATGAAACTCGTTCTCGACTCTGCCACCCTAGCTTCGTTCTGCCATTCTCGTACATTCTGTTCTCTCCATTTCCTGGCTCTCACACCTTGTACATACACTTTAAGGTGTTGGTTGTTCTACGCTCTACTTCGGTTGTATGTCGCAGAGAAAAATTACCAGATGCCGAGCTTTACGTTTGCACTTTTCTGCTACAGAAGGAGAAAAGCGCCAGAGTTAAAAATATAAAGGCTGAGTAGGAAGCTCGCGAGCTTTTGCTGTGCGAGAAGGCGTTCGGGCGACTATTAATTATTTGCAATGAGCAACTTCTTATGGAAGTTAAGTTTCGCAGCACTTTTCTTCGTCCCTTAGCACTAAACACGATTACACCGAGGAGAAGATATCGGAGAAAAATCTCATTTTCTCTCCAGTCAACAAAATTAGGACGATAATGGCAAGGGCCAGGGAAAAATATCTGCGTATACCTAACGGCAACTACGGCCACGGGCTCTCAGAGTTCGAGTGAAAAGGGGCCAATGGAACAGATGCGATGAAAATGGAATAAAAAAAAGTCACGTCTCGGGTGAAACTTTTCATAGTTTCTCAACAGAAATCCCTCCATTTTTCGGGCATGAAAAGAAAACAAAAGCCACTTCGGTGGACGGAAAATTCATGAATAATTAAAAAGAAATATGCCAGGATCGTCAGTAGTCACAGAGAAAATAAATAAATATATGGAATCTTGCTAAGTCAGTTGAAATGCGAAAGACAGTGATGACGAGTGTCAGCCAAAAAAGACGCAAGTAGGAAGAAGATTCCTAGAGAGCGAGAAATCCTAAAGCTAGCTCGAGCTAATTCTTTCGACAAGTAACGAATACAAAAAAGTCCCGGAATCAGAAGAAGAAGGAAATTCACGAAGCTTTCGTGGGAGCTGCAAATTAAATTTGTGCGAACCCATCTCTGCCCGCTAAACTTCATCACACTACTATAGCGTGGGTCACGAATGACTCGCAAAAAAAAAAACAAAAGCATTTTTGGCCAGGAGGGTCCGGAAAACATATTCGAAGGGTTGAAGAAAATACTTTTCACCCTTTCTTACGACCCACGAAATCCTATTACTCTATACAATTCGTCCGAGCATCAATTTCTACTCTCGCTACTGCTCTGGAATTTTATCGTTCGCCAGGGTAGAATCGCGTGGATAAATCTTACATGAAATTTACCCTCACGTTTTATTCATACCTTTACATTTTATTTTTATAAATTTGTATAAAAAAGAAAGTGAAAAGTGAGATTTTCATGATTGACCATCGTCCCAATGTCCATTACAGGAAATAGTTCAATTTCACTTCCAATTGCGTTGCGTAATCGCGTGATTATACGTACCAGAATATTTTCGTTGGACGAGAGATTTACTGGGTCTGGGAAAAATTTCGAATACCGTGCAATATTTACGAAATCGTCTCTTATTATTATCACGAATGCTCACAAAAAGTTCTGTGGGATTCGGAGGCTTATGAATTCGAGGATCATGGAATCTCCAGCAAATTTGCTGGACCCTTAATGTTGTCTAGAGAATTTCATTGTCAATTAACTTTTCGTGCAGTGGAAAACAGAGTGCCGAACATTTAGCTGCTTTGAAACATCGTCGAACATTGCCTTTCCATTAAACACCATTACATTTCATACAAGTATATCATACAAGCGTAAAATGGGAGGAATCGACGCGTACGAAATTTGACAAGCCATCCTTCTCTCATCCCTTGGAGCTCGAAGCTTTTGGTGCATGGGGTAGCCTCGCGGTTCCACTGACAGCTTCGAAACTAGTTCGGTCCGCATAACATCGAATATATACAGTATATTCTAGTGCTTGTGGCTTTGTTTGAACGATCTTGAATCATATATATATATAAACAGAGTGGCACAGAGTACACGCGACAGAGAGGTACATCTCGACAGGCCCAGCGTTAGAACCAACCGAGTCCATCCAATACTGTTGCGTTATCGTTCTGCTCCTATAGCTTGTACCAACTCTCTGGCGAATATCCTCCATATTTAACTTTCGTTTAATTATTGAAAACCATCGGAAACCGTTAGAACTAAAGGGCCCAGGATTTCTGAGTCTCTACGAGTCCGTACACATTGAACGTAAATAGGGTCAAGTTTTTACTTGGCTCGGTTTGGATGCAGGACACTTTCGAATCGTACGTCGACTGTTGCAATGAAATTTATCACATGCACACGTTCAACTTGCCCTTGAGCGTATGAGTAGCGTTCCGGAACGTAAAATTACGGAAATTGCAATGGAAATCCATTCAAATTAGCTCATTTTATCTCTCGCCGAGCCAGAAAAAGTATTCGATTTTCAAGTTTTGATATTCGATTGGAAAATAGAGCTTTCCGTCGAATGAATAGCCGTATTTTTCATTGTCTGCGGGGCTCCATTTTCCACAGAAGTTTTTGAATTGCACACATATATTTGTTTTTTTTTTTTTTTTTTTTTTTTTTTTTTTTTTTTTTTTTCTCGAGGCATTAAAAGTTGTCGGGACGACTATTTGAAAAAAGTGAAAAATTCAGGTGGCTGCGCATTATATCGGAGCCTACAAGCTCAATTCGAGTTGAGACTTTTGCACCGCGGTAAGCCCAGCAGAGTTTGGCGTCGACAGAGCGTTCATACCGGAAAAGCCAGTCTCGGAGTGACCACAACGTCTCTTTATGAGTGAGTATGCGTATGTAATTCGGCGATATATGCATATGCGTAACTCAGATGATCCGTTGGTCGCCGCCACTAACAGAAACCCTCTGTTCTGGCGTTCTCTATACGTGTATCTCTCTTTGTGAGGATTAGGTACGTATGAGTTGTTTCATATACGTAAACCACCGAGCGAATATAACGTAATACCCTGTCGAGCTGACGCATGCTCTGACGTATAGGAATTCCGGCACGCGTTTCTCACATCGTCTCGTACACTCTAATGCATTATTATCCATGTGAGACAGTACATATACCTTAGTCGAGTAATGCACAGTACACAGACCTCGACATATGTGTACACATTAGGCCAACGAGCAAGTGTCTACGTACAGGCTTTTCCAGTAAAATTACAAGTTCATTATTATTTCACATTAATTAATTAGCCCATGTACGCGATTTTCATTCCGATTTTATTCCGTAATCTAATTGAAATAATTCCATTTTACTATTTGTCATTAAATGTAATTAGCGTGCATGGTATTCAAGTTTAATCTAATCGATACGCTTACGCCTGCAAAGAGATCGAGATTAATTATCGAAATAATGAAAATTCGATACAATATTCCAAAATTCATTTTTTTCTCTCGTAATCACTGTCGAGTGGAATTTCGACTGTAAAAATTGAAGATTCCTGCTAAAATCTCTGTCACACACCACGTGGTTCAAGGTATCGATGTTACTGATAAATTGTTTTCATATAAAGTTGCATCGTACGCTGGTCAAGTTCAGACGTAACGACTCATAGATGAATATAGGTTCGCGCATAGGCACATGAATATATTCACTGTGCAATGAGAGAAGACGAGACTCTGCACAATTATCTTCGTCTATGTGTCCAGCGCGTGTATACAATTCAGTGTACGGATGGGTCGGGCTTCGGGGCAGGCCAGAAGAGGAGAGTTTATATTGCAAGGGTACATCTACAGACACGCGCATATATTTATGTATATATGACGTTTTCCGCAGCTTGGAATAATCCGGCAACTGTTGTATTCAGAAGCGTATACAAGGGAGATCACACTGTTCGCACACGTCAACGAGAATGCTACAGAGGAGAAAGCCTTCTCTCGCCTTTCACTCCCTCACCGCGCATTATCTCATCTCTGTCTTTCTCACGCGTCTTCAAAACCTCCCCTGATATCATGTATACACGCTGTATCACTTTCCTCTTGCATTCTTCAAATGTTATCTCTTCTGCGGCAGAACCCGCAGCATGGACAACTATACTAAAGGTTTAGATATAGCAGACCTTGAAGGACAAGTGAAAAAATAAAGATTAACCTTTCTCAGCCATTTTCTCATAACTGTCATGCCCCATGGTATTTTTAAATCCAACCAGTCGAAAGTTGGATTCGTTGTGACTCTCCGTCGCCTTCGAAGACGTTTACGAAAACCAAAAAACCTCCGACCTATCGACAATTCAATTATAACCATGAGGCATCTGTCTCATTTTAGTGTTTCTGGTTACGCTGATGTATAGTCAGCAGAAATTTATCTGCTGCCAGCCGACTCTGAGCTGCTTATAATCAGTTATTATCATTCGATTCCAATTGAAATGGGTAAGCACGACACGTGACGAGGAAATGTCGTGCTATTCCGACCGGGGCAGCCCGAATGTTGACTCGGGACGAATTGACTGACTGACGTATGACGCCCCCGTCTATGTGTCACAGAATATTGTATGCATTTGTGTGCCTTCATCCAAGGCAATCGCAGACGTAATATTGATTTCGTATGTTCAAATAATACAAAGATAGATTTAGCACGATACGTGCTCGAGCGACGATTCTGCATACCTGAGCGAAATTCGCCGCAGTAAAGAATATACGGCGTTTATTTATATATATATACAAACATATATGCGACTCCACAGACCTTGCGGTATTTCGTACTGGTGGTCAGGAACACGTGCATCAAAGCGAAACTAGTATTAATTAGTGCGCAACAATTTATATGCTCGTATACTTTATCTGTGTAAAACTCGCTATATACAAATATATATTGTATGACATTAATTGAGAAGGTGCTTATGCGGATGGTGCAGATGGTGCAGTGAATTTACGAATAGCTATGGTCTGTACACATGGAAATATCTCGTTTACCAAATCAAGAAGAGAATTCGCACACTCACTGCGTCAGTGGGTTACCCTTGGCACCCTATCAAGTGACTGGCACACAGACGAGCCTCTGAGATGTCTTACCTGATGTTTTGGCTTAATTGAGCTTGGCAGGTTCAGCTTTTTTGGTTCAAACTGTTTGGCCCAGCTCGAGAATCAGTTAAGCTTTATCGTGCTCCTTGACCTCGATCCTATATGGTTGAGTCGAGACATTTCTCTGCCAGGATGTCGGATTTTTCATGAGCAGGGAACAGTAGCCGGTGCGAGGTTTCGGGCGTCGTAATTTTCGCTATAAATACGGTGACGACTCTCGGGGCTAAATCCATGCATATTGACTCGTCAGGTACTCGTGGAAGGTAAAAAAAAAAAACACTCTTGCCCGGAGATTCATTCGCAGCTCCATGTTCGACTGAACGCGGTCCCCGAACCGAAAACGCGGGCTCTTTGCCCAAGGGCGTCGCCATAAGAATTGATGAATTATTTCACTTTTCATTCGCTTTCTTCCGAGACTTCCTGCTGAGATAAATATTTGTTTTTGGGTCGAGGTAATATATGGATCGTGGATATTTAATAACGCGGAGGATTTACATGAGATATTGAAGAAAGTTTGGAGTTTTACGCTCAAACATATATGCGAATAACCAAGGTGCTGACGATTAATGGAAAATGGAGGATTAATATAATATTCAACTTAGGCTGCAGCGTTGCGACCTCATTTTCATCTCATGATTCTCACATTTTCAATTTTATTCATCATTTCATTCCGTTATGGTAATGGTGCGAGTCTCCAGGTGGCCGCGATTTTTCCATTTCCCACCATCTCTCCGGATGATGAAATTATTCAAATGAATCATCGATGTTGCGCACGAACGATCGAGGGCGAGATGAAAAATGCAAAATACCAAAGGAAGAGAAGAAGCGGAAGAAAAGGGCAAAAAAAATCAGCGAATAATGTTCAAATTCCCTAGTGAATGGGTCGGGCAATCGACAAAGAGAAAAAGCAAAAAAACAAAGAACAAAAGATAGAGGGAGAGAGAAATGCGGAAACGTTCGATGGGAAGGAACGAGAGGAAAACGTCGATATGAAAATCCTATATTCCGGCAAAGAGACACTACTGCGTTGGGTGGCACTTCGAGAGGAAGAAGGGAAAGGGAGAGAGAACGGAATAGAAAGACAGAATATTTGAATAATTCAATCGGTTGCCGAGGTTGCTTGGCGTTAAATAAAATAACGCGCCAAAATGCGAGAACATCGTCCACAGAGACTGGAAACCCGGTGATGGGCCACGCGTTGGAAAAAGAAAGAAAAAATAAAAGAGAGAAAGCCTGCTTCTGAAAGCATCGCGCAGCCAACCCCATAAATTCCACGTTGCGTGAGTAACTCGTTACAAATTCATCGATGGCGAATGACTATTCCATGGCAATCATTTTTCTCGCATTACACACTTTTTAATACCATCACGCGCGAAAAATTGAACAACCCGTTTAAAATTCTTCATCCCTCATTCATATTAACCCACGTGAATTGCATCGCGATTAAAATTCTCCCACACCATTCGATTGTTAAATAATTACAATCGTATGGGAGGAATGCTTTCCCAAAAGTCGATGCAATATCGGAAATTCCAAGGCAAAAAATAATATAAAAGCAAATCTGCTTTCTTCGGAACTTCCAAAGTCTGTCGATAATGTCTGTAAACGAAAGAGTTTGGCGATGTTTGCTTTACTCTGTAGAAAACCCGCTCACCAAATATCGCGCTGTTACATACAGGCTAACCGAACTTCAATGTTCAATAACGTAAACTCGTGAATTCCCAACGAAAATCCAATACTTCTCCAACATGCGCTTTCCCCAACTTCGGTGGCTAATAACTTTTGAACAAGAGATAAAAATAAAAAGGGAATGAGATTCCAAGCTCGATCTAAAACTTAAGTTCAGTCTATTGGTGATAAGACATGGGACATCCTGTATGTTTATGTACTCGGAAGGTATAGCAGTGGGTCTGCTGATTCGCTGATGTAATGGTGCATTCGTATAGAAAGCGTGTTGCTTCCTTTCGGGTGCTAGCTCTGCCAGTGACTCGATGAATTCACCGAGCAGAGCGCTCGGGCAAAATAAATTTTGAATCGAATCGTCCCTCTTGCCTTTTTCTATTTTTGTATGCCGGTTTTCCTAAAAGTTTTGGGCGAGGAAATCAGGTCGTAGATAATTATTCAGATATTTATTTTTCATCAATGGTCCGGTGAACAAATTTTTCATTACAAACGTCGACGATTTTACGAATTCTCCATTTGAGATCGCAATTTCCAAGCCCCTGTATATCTATGTCCCATCGCTGCCTGGTTTCATATCGTGTGCAGTGTAACACGCGCGTTTGATCAGAATATACTGTGTTTACTCGCTTTACTATTGAAATGAAGCCAACAGCAACATCAATAGTTGAATGTTTACACGGAAGTGTCACCTCTACAGTTATCAAGCTCGTGACGTTGAAACGTTTTTTTTTTTACATTTTCCATATGTACCAATAATTAATAATGTTGAAACATTTGAGTATGATGAATATTTCGGACGTGTTGATTTGAGCGAAAAAATGATCGTTTGAAAGGTTGATGAATTCTCTTTGAAGCCTGTGCTGATGATCTCGAGTGCGGAACATTCGCTTTGAAGCGTATAGCCTTCATCGGAGCTGTGATTGATTCTACAGTTGAGCCAAAAATTGAGTTTGTGTACACGTTTCTATGAAGTTTATTCGAGGTCGATCAATCTACACGGATCTTAGGACGAAAGGAGGTTGATGTCGTGAATGGTCGGGAATCGCGTACCTAACCTGTAGTAATCGGTTAAACGATTGGAACGACGACGCTCGCGGAGAGCGAGGAATCGCTTAATTGAACTTGGCAGACGTGGAATCGAATATTCTATAGGTTCGGAGTGCCAAGATTTCGGTTGCTTGAAACGCAGGGTAATCGAGCGATAGAAGCCCAGTCAATACTCGGAATTGGCAGATTCTGGTGAAGCAATTGAGCTCTAGAAGTGCAGAGACATCCTTATGCCCTCTCGAGTCTCTCGTTATTTTGGGGATATCCTTAACAGTGACGACTTGCTAAGTTTGGCTGCGTTCGCCCGCACATGATTCAGTAGAAATTTTGTTGCATCTTATTCGTAGCAAGAACTTTAAGCGTATTTCACTGGGCATATTCCATTTTTGGTGACGATATATTTTGGTGATGTTACACGTGAGAAATTGGACAAGAGCTTTTATTGCCTGCCACCGAGCATTTTCCGCGAAGAAGAGCGAGGAAGGGAGGAATCGAGGAGAGAGGAAAAAAAGACGAATAAAATGGCAATAACTGAGAGTGCACACGAACATAAAGATAAGTATAATAAGATAAGGCGTAACTTTGGAAGAAAAAAAAACGATGACATGCACAGCTACTGTCGACCGGAATTAAGAAAATTCTCTTGCCTTCCTACGAAAAGAGTCAGGAAAGGATATTAAGCGATGTGGGATGTATTTATGTCAATAATGGAGAGAAATGGTATCTCTTGGGTGCAGGAGTCGAGACCTCCATTAGAAGGGCAATAGCCAAACTCGCGCCCGCGAGCACAGACCAAAATCGTCGCATTTCGGATTCCAGCCAATCACTTGTAAAAGTCGTCGAAGTTCCGAGGTTAACGAGGCGACTGGCAATCCAGGATGTTTTTGCTCGGACCTCTTCTTCGTTCCTGGTGAATCGATTCTTGTTTCTCTCTCTCTCTCTCTCTCTCTGTCTGCTCAGGAGCTCTCAACTGTTGACCCGTTGCTGTTGCGAGAGAGTGAGAGAAAGAGAAAACGACTCGTAGAATCGTTTATGGCTCTCGAGTCAGATCGAACCACGGTGCACGTCGGGAACGTATTAGAAATTATTATATCCCAGCCAGTCATGTCTGTCGACCTTACTTATCAACCCTTGCTATTCTGGCAACGTCAGTTAAGCACACAGACAGACACGTAAACAGGTAAAACACTCTGTGTCCCGTTTTACGACCATTTTTTTCTCTTTTATGTATCCTGAAACATTTAACTCCATTTGACGGTTTTGTCATGCACCCAGCTGGTTTTTTTTTTATTGGCAAACGTCCCGAATATCTCAGGCTTGCCCTATCTCAGTCTCTCCTCGAGATCCTCGAGCTCTCGTTTCCGTAGACATGTATTTTTGGTACGGAGAACTATGACCTCGTTTTTTATCTTGAATTGTTTCTTAAGAATATATCCCACGACTGCATCATTATAATTTCAGTGCCTTCTGCAAGTACTTTTGATGAACAGTGCCCACAAAAATCTTTCCTGGACCGAAACGACTTGATTGCCAAGATTCGTTTTCCAATCGGACAAAAAAAAGTATTTCAACTAATTACTCATCATCGATATCGATTTTCGACTAAAAATCGTATTTGCCAATTAGGGAAGCTCATGAGAACTCATTCTGCAGTGCCTGCCACCGCATACAAAGGAAAATAATTCTCGTACAATCTGCGTTTCGTCATTAAAAGAGGCGGAGAAGAAAGCTGGGTCTTTCCCCACAATAAGTGAAGACTCCTCGATGTCTTCCACTTCCACATTTCTCTTCAGGGAGGCTCAAAACGAACTGACGTAAAAGTGCCTATTCGTCAACGTCCTATATTCGCATTTTTATTTTCCATTCGCTTTTCTCGCGAAAAGCTTTTACCAAGCATTTTCGTTCATTGCGAGCACCACGTGAATTTCATTTTTTTTTACGATTCTTTCAAACCGTCGCAAAAGCCTCGTTTATGTGGAATAGCATAAAATAGTGCGACGTCGACCACGAGCGATCTCAGGAATATAAATAAAATGGTGTGAGCGCGTGACGAAGCTTAGAAGAAATGAAAAATGAAACAAAATATGAAAAACGCGTTATCAATTCGCCGTTTGCCCGCTGACCCGAATTCATATTAAAATATAAACCGCGAGCCCTTGCTCGCGGTTATCCTTTTGCCTGTGCGTGTATTTTGTATGTGCTGGTACTGAATAAATACAAATATAACGTCGCTTTTAACATTTTCCACTCGCATTAGTACTGCGGTTGACAGCGGGGAACAATGCGGTCAATTTTGTCGGCTCCAAGTGCATAAGAGGGCACGAGAGCGACAGAGACAGTCTGTATCTGTGTGTGCGTGTGTGTGCAGCGAAAAGAGAGAGACAGAGAAAGAGAGAGAGGGCAAAAGAGGCTGGGAGAACGAGCGGCTGAGTGTAATGGCCGGAGCCCACATCAACCCTCCCTGTATAGCTTGCTGTGCGCTCTCTATATGCTAACAGCCCCGGTGGCCAAGAGAGCGATACACCCGGGCGTTACGGTTATAACAGTCCCACGTCGGTTCAACTGCATCCCTTCTGTGCCCCTTTTGCTCTTTCTATCCTGCTCTAACACCGACAACGATAAAACCACGCGGAGTTGCACCCTTAAGCCGAGATAATAATTACCACGCTTCGCCCGTATAATTAGAATAAATCGTGCCATGCTAATTGTCCTATTTATTTGCGGTTGGGTGTAAACCTCCTCAGGAGAGGCTGCGAAAGACCCGACGGCCCTAAAGTCGCTTTTTACCAAGAACTCTAAGAAAACAAAAAAGAATAACACGTTTTCATAAAAATAATATATAGTATCAGCGCAAGAATAATATTAAGAATAACTCGAAATTGAAAAGAAACTCAAATCCTGTTGATAAGTGACAAGAATGATCCTCTGAATGGATGACGATTATTTTATTCATTCGTAAAAGTAAAATTTCTGTTTTGATTATTAAAAAAAAAATTACAGTGACCCACTGTGGCGTCTCTCCGATATAGGACATTGTGTTTGTCAGCCAAATAAATGGGAATTGTTTAATTTCCGCTCCATGAAGGAGCATTTCGTGGGATATTTTAATTAACGAAGCAGAGTATGATTACCCGTTGTGCTACAAACACAAATAACCTACCAAAACAGTTATCATTATTGTTACCATGGAGAGGGCGTGCAAAGGGTAAAAGAGTAAAGTATTTGTAATGTGTTCTCCCGACAACATTTAAACTCTATGATTCGTCCCGCAGTATCGTTTCCGCATTCTCGTTGGGAGAAGGGACCTGGAAAAATCGAACCGTCCCACAAATCTCTCTCATCAGTTTTCTCGAGTAATAAATTTGGGGAACTCTTGCTAATCAATGAATTGAAGGAAACAATCCCATGATTATTTGATATCTTCGTGCCGACCGTTACGAAGATGTATCGTCGAGTCACCATGAAGGAACTCTTATTCTTTCGTTCCGGGTCATCTGATTGTTGTTGCGTGTGATAGAGCGCATTATTTTTTCACTCACAAGGTTAAATGAATAAGGAGATAAGGTTAAAATCGATTTTGACTGATGAAACTCAAAGTTGGCGTTGGAGAAGATTCATGAGAGCAATGAAACATTTGGCTCTTCTCATTTGTCTGGAATCCATCAGTTTCTATACATGCTCCCGCGGTTTCTGCCTGGCCATATTCTATCTCGTACTACTACTTCCGTGTTGAGCAGCGAACTGAGGCCCAGTGAGAGAAGGAGGGAGAAAGGGAGAACGCTAGTGAGTGATAGCGGTCAGCGTTCAGTGGCGGTTACGGGCGACATACGCACGGTCAGTAGATATGGATACTTAATGGTCAGCCAACGGTTACTGGTCTCGCTCATGGCATTGCTACTGGTGCCGATGCTTGCTGTACAGTGTGAGGGCGAGGTCCTCGTAGTTGTCGTCATCGTTGCCGTTTCGCGTTTCCTCCAAACAGGTGGTGGTACAATTAAACCCCGTTATGGTTATGCCATTTGAGTAGCGACACTGCAGTGTTAAACGTGATTTGTACTCGCACACATAACCCAACTTTACCGTCCTTCTGGATTCTTCTCTCAATCAATAATTTCTCACCATTATCCTCCGAACCACTATGCGGACGTCTCATTTTTACAACGACGATTGGCCTTTACGAGCTCTCAGGGTTTGTTAACGATGAGTGAGTTTGTTGTGTCTGTGAGTTCAAGGGGTAGAAAAGGCTTCTGCACAGTTATAGTAATCGCAGTAGGCCATCGTACACACCAAAGTTTCTGAGTGGAAGAGAACTCATACTCACGAACCAGTAGAGAATGATTTCGGACAAAAGGCTCTTCGGATAGGTGCCACAGAGGGCGTCGTTGCGGAAGTAATAGCCATTCTCATAAAGTCTATATTTTACATATATGCATTTTATATATGTATACATATATGTCTTGTGTTTCTGTACATTTCGATCTGTCCGTTTCCTACGAATACGTTGATACATACAGGAACGTACAAAACAAGTCTTCAAAATTTCTCACGAACAATGCATCCATGTTTTTTTTCAGAACGTTGTCAAGTGTCAGTCGAAACAACGTTTTTGTCTCACTCGTTTTGTTCGTCTCTGTACACGCGAGTGTAGGCGTCTTACCTTTGACAATTTGATAATTTTATGTTTCGTCTGCACGACGATCACCTTTTCCGTCTGTAGTTCGTACCGGAGCATCGATAACTTAATTCGCTCAACAGCTGCCTTCGACGTACGATCGAGCCAGTATTCTACTAGCTTCTGTGGATTTGTACAGTTTGCGAATGTTATTCACTCGAAACGTGTAAAGACGGAAAAGCCACGTCGCTATGGACACAAAACCGTATGGGATACATTTTACGACTGCTCCAGGCTTATGAATTCAAATAAAAAGAATGCAATTGGTAAAGGTCACTCGATACTCGTTAACGTTGGAAGCGATAAAAGGAAATAAATAAAATATTTTCGTTAAGATTTTTATGCCAATCTTCAGTCATTTTCGTACACACGAGCTTTTCACTAATGAAGAATAATCTTCATCATTTGTTTTTTCGTAACTCGCGACGCTGAGTATGTCATTGAAGCACGAGGGTAAATAAAAGTACAAAAACAAACAGATAGTCGAGTGCTTTGCTCTCTCAGTATCTCCCTTTAATTTCTCTCTTTTCATCCCTCTTTCTCTACTCACCAATTAAATTGCAAATTGAAGCGCATATTTAACCTTTCCCCTGTAGAAACATCATTCGTCTCCTGTTCTCATTCTCTGTTTCCATTCCCCTCACAAAAGTCGCCGGAGAGATGCTGTGCGAATACATTTTCTAGCTCTCCACTAGACCAACGTAACTCACCCTCCTGGGACACATTAAAGTTTCCCGTTTTCGTTACAGGAGAACATTTTTTCTCACTCTGCAGGCTTCTCGTTCTCTTCTTATCCTCCCTTTGCGAAAAGAAATACACCCACTTGTTTCTCATTCACTTGAAATTTACTATGATTTTAAAAATGTAAGGGAAATACGAACATTTCGACTTTATCTCGTAATTGATCATTACGATACTCCGTAGAATCAATAATTCCGCAAATTATCGAAAGATTTATCGTCTAGGAAGTCTTACCAATCTTCCATTATCATTAAATGAAAGATCCGGATTCCGAGCCTTGAATTATGCATTTTTTCATTGCATTTCTGCTTTCTAGGGACGTCGGAGATGAGGAGGAAAAAGTAGCGATTAAAACGGTGAATTGCAGCTTACCCTAGAGAAATTTATATGGAAAAATAGAATGAAATTTCCACAGATCACAGCGGAGAGGTGATGATAGGTCTTTAGTATCACGAGCACTATCGATGAAACGTTTGGAAATGAAAAGCAAAAGAAAATTACTCGTGTCTAGAATTCTTTTTTTTTCGCGTGCTGCATTCTAAAACTTATTTTGTGTCTCATTTGGTGCTGTAAAAATTCATCCCCATACGTTGTACGTCCCTGCACTGCGACGCAAGACCTCGTGGAAGTGGAAATTTGTTTCGGAACTATGGCCGGTCAGATGGTTCGTTCAACACACACCTAGAAATAAAAATATAGAAAAAAAAAAACAGTTGAGTTCCGAACGTATTGGGTGGATATATATATTGCCGACTTACGTGGCGAGTGAGACTCCTTCACTGCACTTATACATATAAGTTGCCTAATACATAGAGCTCGTTAGAGCTTGCAGGCAAATTGCACGAGGTAGACATAGACATAGCCAAGTCTAAGCGGTTCAATGCACCCTGTGCACTAGACTGATTATACGAACTGGATATGGCAAGTCGTGAGTTAAAATGCGGCATAAGAGGAAAAAAGGTATACATCGGTGGTAACTGAGAATATTAATACTCGAGAGCTTGGATTGAAGCGAGCGAGTAAATGTAATTAAAATACGGCCATCCGCTGAATAAACTTTTAATTAAAAAGTACCTACTTGTGTGGAAAGTATTGAAAAAAAACGTTTTTTAAAAGTCATTCCCGAATGTAGCCATTAATTTTAATAACACTGATTCATTGGACCGAAGTTAATTCGAGGAACGCAGGAATTAGTTTCTGATCGTCGCATCATCGTCGTAGTCCGCATGACGATAACGTGTCGATTCTTCGAGTCTTACATTACAGAGTATTCGATGTTGGACCATTTGAGTAGAAATTTTTATTTCCATATTAGTGGCTCTAACACTATGAAAAACCAAAAAATATCCAGTTACAGACTCTCATGAAGAGTTTTCGAGGCTGTCCAATGTGTTGTGCGGTTCTGAATCCAGGATGGCCAAATTTAACAAAAAATGATTGCGAGTCGCTTGTACCAGGTTTTAAAAGCAAGATAAACTAAGTCACAGTGTCGTAATCCGTAACTAGTTGTTGAATTATTGTTGTCATTTTTCAGTAGAAACGAGAACGCGAGGAAAACAGCTCACACAGCTCCTTAATTCGATACACGTTAAGATTCTGCAGTTAATTATAATTAGACCGAGAAGAAAGTGACCAGAACATAACTAACAATAAGCAGTAAGACGCACAATACTAACCAATTAGTGTTCTGCACTTTTATATAAATTATGATTGTACACGATCGAGTTAAGACTTCATACGACAGGATGATAAAAAATTGATAAAATTTAGTGATCATATTCTTTAGCATCAAATACGATAACACAATTTTTCTTCTCTATTTTTCATTTACATAGTTGTCGAATAATTTGGATTTACAATATGCAAACGATATACGACCTATATATATCTGAATCCTATGCTCATGCATGTTAAATCTAGTGTTTAATTACTCGGAAACTATGTAGCAGAAAAATCTTGAGTAATTTGTATATTCATATTTAATACTAAAGCTTACGCTCATCAAATTTCATCAAATTCTAATCATTTCGAATTTTCCTATGCTTTCAACATAGCAACATTGTTGTGCGTAGCTACCCTCCTTAATCTCTCAGCTACCCGAGTGCAAGAAAAATAATTAAAAAACAGATTCACGTTTTTCTGGAATACGTCCTTATATACGTAAAATTAGCCGGATATTTAGGGCTCAGGGGTTTTGGTCTCTGCTCAAGAATTTCAACTCGTAGTTTCGGAATTGGAAATGATTTATTTAATGTTTTTTTTTTTTTTTTCCAACAAACGTCGACGTTGGGAAATTTCGAAAAGCATCACTCGGGAACTTGGAACTATATGGGCACATATATTTGGTAAATTATGAATAATCTATAACTGTATATGCCGCGGGACAAGTATTGGAAAATCACTAACGTGATAAGAACGACGGAGCGAGTCCATTATAGGGTAGTCTACTTCGATAGGGACATGGGGACATCGGATATCTTGCTCCATGAAGCGATACATTTATTTAGGATAGGGCGGCAAATTATCGACAAGGGTAATCGACACCGAGACTTTACAATGTCCAGATGTTTATCGCGTATCGATATATTTCCAAATTTAGTCAAAACTATTTACGGCCATCTCTCTTTCACTCTCCGCTACAAAACCTTTCTTCAAATCCGTCATTCCATGATTTAAGACCAGAATTTAAATCCCGCCGTGTTTTCGAATAATTTATTGGACAGCGCAATTAATGGAATGTCAAAATTGTGACATATATTTTTTCACAAACCTCCAGCAATGACAACCAACGTGATTTGATTATGGACGTTTTGAGGCCGCTATTTCGGTTTAGCTATATTAATTGTAAATGATGACGATAGTTTCCTGCTCACGAAATACTCAACGCCTACAGCCAGTTTTTGGAACGGAGGCCGGTAGCTGTCATTGTCCAATTTTGTACCCGCAGACGTTGACGGCCGTCGACAACTTACCCGATATTTGTATTCCAGGATACGTCAACTTCGTTTTAATCAAAACGACAACGATTCGTCTCTCAATTTCTCGGTTTCGTGCAAACACTATTTGAGATTTATTGTTTAGTGATGAACATTCGATAATATTTTGCGGTCCGAAAATCAATTGCGATTTCGAGCTTCTTTTTTTTTTGTAATAAGAAATATTCATCTCCTTGCAGTATTTCGATGATGCACGAAGCAAACAGTTTATTTATAACAAAGAAATATATTTAGTTGGTACTTTTACTCAAACATTCATTATCTGTTACAAAATGTGTTGATGGTCAAAAAAAATATCTTTGTTATCACGATGAAATTTCATAGGCACAGCATTACCTTCAAGATAATGATTTGTTCGATCGCTTTTATTTCCCTTAACTCAGGAGATGTTAAGGGTCTTCAAATTCATTTGCCATCAAGAAAGGTTACGTTTTATCCAATAATTCATTTATCAACTATCAACAAATGTTTATTTCGAACAATTGCGAGAGGCTCAAAGAAATGATTCAATAACATTTATTTCGGCGTATCCAACTTTACGTTTGTTAGCAGTTAACAAATCCTGGTACATAGAAATAAATCGTTTTCTCAGTCTGGGAATGTGAGAATGTTTCACTGTAAATTCTATCACCATAAATGATCCGCTCTTGGGACCAAGCATTTTTGTAACTTTTTCATTTCCATCAGAAATTTATCGGAGTGGGGCTGGTCGATCAGGAAAGTCATTCTACAATAGGAAACACTATACGTACAATAGCACAATGTTCCTTTCAGTGCGCTCGATAATTAGGTTGATGCGAAGTAATTATCCGGTGGACGTAATCGAGTTTCGATTCTCCTTTGTGCTCGTTTATTAAAAAGGTTGCGAATATGGTGTGACTGCATCCGCCATAGCTGATAATAGAAGTGAATTGGGAGGTTTGCGTGAACAAGGAATAATACCGGGTGTACGAACACGAGAATATGCTGTAGAAAATTTTCCGATGCGCCGACGTTGCACAACTATGCGTAACTTATCGAAGCGACGAAAATTCCAACTATTTTGAAGCGCATAACTTTGACGAAAAGTTTCCATGCTTCGTCGAGATTGTGAGGTGGAATTCGGCGGAATGGGAGATGGGCTAAAGGCACAACAGAGAGACTTTACAGCTCAACGAAGTGAATGAGAAAGGTGAAAGGAAAAATCTAGTGGAGATGTAGGATGAAACTTCAGGGGCAATTTGATCGAAACGCGAGTGACAGGGAGGAGGAGAGAGAGAGGGGGGGGGGGGGGGGGGGGGGGAGGGGGGGGGGGGGAAAAGGGAGGAGGACAGAGTGAAGGAGAAATGACGCTGACTAATAAATCGGACCAAAAAGCGTGTTTCCATGGAGGGTATGATAATGGCGATAAACATCAAAGTACATGAACAATTATTTGTACGCGGAGTTTCAATATGATGAGCTGATCGGAAAAAGTTTTCCCGACGATCGGTATCGGTTTTCTTGCAGGTTTTGTCTCAAGCATGGAAACGATTTGACGAAATGTGGGATTGGCGTTGAGTGTTATTATCACTCGTACATTGTTTCGGTGTAATTAAATTTTTGCATGGTTCCTCGAGAAGAAAATGAGTAAGGATAAGCATGCTTTTTTCTATAGTTGGCCCACATATGAATTTTTCGCTCCAAATGCCTCGCGGCCTCGGGAAATGTTGGTTTTTTAATCTGGCCACCAAAGAAAGTCTCGACATTTATTTTTGCATTTTCTCTTTCCTGGCGTCGCCCTCGCAGCACCTCCGCTTCGTATAGCATGCTGGAAGTTTCTGCGTCTCTCTCCCTCGCTCTTTTTCTCTCGCGTCGTTTTTCTTTCCCCCACTAAAATCTCATCCCCTTGAGCTATCATCGGTCCACCGGTTTTTTCTCCTTCCGCCGTTGCCGCTCTTCTTCTTCTTCTTCTTTCCTAATATTCTAGAGTTTTTAATATTTTCCCATTTTTAAAATGTCTTTTTTTCCTTTGTTCTTTTTTTCGAACTTTTTGGCGAGCGTTTCTCTGAAGGGAAGAGAAACGGTGTCGTCCAAGCAACGCCCTGAATATGCATGATGACAACCGCAGAAACCACGCACGTGCGTTACGAGTCTTTCCACGAAAAAAAATAAAAATGGCTCAGGCAAAGTAACACACTTTGCAATGTACGTACAGATGCAGTTAGACGTTGGGTCATGGCTTTCCGTCCGCAGTCTTCAAGCTCCGGAACGTAGAGATGGTAAGCCAGTTGGCACGGTGAAATTATCATGAAAAAGAAAGGTGAAGTAAAAATGTTAAATTTCTCAGGAGCTCGAGGAGGAATGAATGTTTTTTAAACGTCATGTTCAAGCGTAACGTTCGTAATCCTTTCGGTGGACTTCTCCAAGGGCGAGAGGCTTATTTTTGCTTTAATTTTACTGAAATCAAGAATCGGTCCAATCGTTAATCAGAACGAGGTATTCGGAACGTGGATAACGAGAGTACCAGGGATTGTACAATTAGAAGTAGCCGGAGGCGAAACATATATAGAAATTGAACAATTCTTTTGTTCACGTGTGAGCTTTTTTATTCAAGGTATAAAAAACCCAATAAAAAAAAAAATGGAAAAACTAGGAATAAAGGTTGAGACGGAGAAAGAAAGAGAAAGAGGAGGGGAAAAAAGTAAAGCGAAATTGGTGAGTCGCGTCGAGAGGTGGTTTGAGCGCGTCACCAAACCGCAGGGAGAATGAATATATGAGATAGTGTGGATGAAAGGGCGAACAAAAGGCTACAGAGATGGTGAAAGTATAGAAGTATAGGACGACATCGACGACGTACGTCGGTTAACCTTAATTGCGACCAATTAAGTTCTGCATCCGTTCCGCATTTTTGTTATGAATGTTTTATCTTCTTCACCGTTGGAGATCTCTGTGGCCCTGTCGAGAGGTGGATGCCATATGAGGAAAGGATTTAAAAACGTTAAAAGCAACCCCAGGCACGTTGGGCTATGCCGGAACGGAAGTGAGGCCTAATGGACGTGGAGCGATGAGGTTGAGCGCGAGGAAAAAAACGGAAACCGGAAATAACGGTGGAAAATGGAAAATAGAAGTGGGCTTTGCACTAGAGGGACATCCTCCTGGGAGTTCATCGTCAAACGGACGAAAGCCTTCGGTATATTTCATTGACCCTTCACTCCGTCGCCCCTTTGCTCCCAATTACTCTTTGGATGTCTATTTCCTTTAGACTTTTTTCATTGCTTTATTCTATATAAATGAATCTCATCAATTCATCCCTCACAAACTTTGTGCGCAGCTCCGTAGATTTTTTTTAAATCGATTAAAAACATTTCAGAAGATTAAAATATACGAGAAAGTTTGTTCTTCCTTGATAAAACCCATAATTCGGAATTAAACGAATAAAGTGGTTTAATATTTTTTAGTCAACGTCATTCCTCTTGTTCTTCTTTCCTTTTCATCTCGACGGTATTAATCAAACTCAATTCTCCGCACACTGACAAAACGATTTATTTGTATGTACCAGGATTTGTTAACTGCCAACAAATGTGAAGTTGGATACGGCGAAATAAATGTTTTTGAACAGTTAGTGAATCATTTATTTCAGCCTTTCGCGATTCTCTAAAATAAACATGTGTTAATAGTTAATAAATAAATCATTGAATAAAACGTGACCTTTCTTGATAGCGAATGAATTTGTTGACCATAAACATCTACTGAGTTAGGGGAAATAAAAGCGCTCGAACAAATCATTATTTCCAAGGAAATACTATGTCTATTAAATTTGATCCTAGTAACAATGATATTCTTTGACCATTAACACATTTTGTAACAGTCAATGAATGTGTGAGTAAAAATACCAACGAAATATATTTCTTTATTGTAAATAAAATGTTCTCTCAGTGTAGTAAATGAATGTGAGCCTCCGACTCATATAGGAAGTGTGAAAATTGTAATTGATACTGAATTTTTCGAACGGTTTTTTCTGTCAAATTGAAAACAATTGAAAATTGGCGTGAGATAAATGATTGCAATTGTTTTAAGGCTATGGAAGCAATTGAACAAGAAAAAATGGTCGAAATGAGTGACACCTGAGCTCAGTTTTGTCTGTGTTTTCTGTGCCAAAGCTATTTCGTTTCAAGACAAAACTCATTGCGATGAAAGAGCTAGGTGATAAAATTTTTACTCTCGATCCCGGTTCGCGGTCGATTCTTTCACTAGTTACCTCCACCTCCCACTCAACGCTACTTTTATCTCGCGGTATGTGATGCAGTAGCGAGAATAAAACACTGCAACACATGAGACTTCACCCACTGCGATTGACTTGGACTCGACAGGAAAATTAATGAACGTGCTCCGCTCTCGAAACTGCGATTCAGATTAATTTCAACAGGCCAATAATTCAACGAGAGTCTGGCGTTTAATTAATCTCATGAAATTTACAATACATTACTACCAATAACGAGAGGAAAGAGTATGACGTGTCATTCCGCTTTGCTCGTGCTTATCCAAATTTCAAAACCAACATACACAATCGATATGAAAATTTGATTGCTCGAGACTCATTAATAACATCAGATTAAAATATACTGAACCGGGTCAAAAGGTCAACCGAGAACTAAGTCTATCAAACGGCCTCAGGTTTTGAGCCATCTTTGACTGCTTCCTTCGACGGACGTAAGTCGTACGAGGGTAGACTTAAAAAAAAGCGGATGGAAAGCCTCGCGAAAGAGTAAAACGGCACAGATCCAAGATCTTAGGAATTCCTTGTTCCAGGTTTGCTCGTCCTGGCGCTGTGACTGCAGAACTTGCTTCGAGTACCGTATGACTTCTTAGGAAATGCTCTCACTCCTATCAGCCAGGAATGCTTTTCGCTAGTTCACAGAAACTCCTTTAGGTTCTCTCGCTCTCGATCTTGAGGCAGTATAGAAGCGAGTTATGTCGACGGCCCGATTTAGACTTTCTCTCTCATTCTTTCTCTCTCTTTTCACTTGCTTCTGGTAAATAATGTTCCACAAACCAAGAAAACGCTCTGCTTGAGACTCTCGGTCGTTCATTCACATCAAACATCTTCTTTCCTCGTACAAGACACATTCTGTGACGCGTCGCTGGGCATTATTTTTTCCCCGTTTTACCAGCGAATTGCAATCTCTGCTTATAAGGAGCTCCGATCTTTGTAATCCTGAAATTCCTTTTCCGGATCGTCACATGCTTGGAGATGAAATTCTCGGTATGTTGTCTGAACATCCAGCCCTTCCGGTCTCTGTACCAACTTGTATTTTTATCCTCTGGAGCGTATTGCAAAATGCCTCCTGCGAGCTTGTGTGGACTCAGGGAACGTTTCGTAACACCCAAACAATCGTAACAGAGAAAGAACGAAAGCTCGTGTACAAAAGGTTCAAGTGAACTTGGACTTTTTCAAAGACGAAACTGAACCCGAGGACTTTTTTTAATATCCGCCATAGCATTTAACGCTACTGTAAGAAATTCGATTTAAAAAAATTCACGGGAAATACAATTTGGTGTGGCCGAAGTTTCTTGCATGCTCAGAAGGTTCATTTGAATAACGGTGTTAATTGTCTCGCGTTCGGCAACACTCCCGCTCCGAACTACTGAATCTACTAAATCACTTTTATGTGTCAATTGGAAGGAGAACAAATTTTCTCAGTTAATATCTCGCTCGGGTGTGGAAATATTTACACTCGTGTGAGGTAACTACAAATCTCGGATGGCTACGTGTTAAACTTGAAAAAAGTATACTCCGAAAGTTGATCCGGTTCTAATGAGATTTTGAATTATAATGTAGTACTTATCCTGGCGTGAACGCCCTCCGCAGCAGACTCCGGTTTGGGTATGAGCACTAGTTATCTATACGTACCTCGAACACTCCCATCCTCCGCCGAGGTTATATGTGACTAGATTACCTGGCGTGCCCGGAACGGTAAGGCCACGGGGTTGCTAGGATTTCGCCGGGGATTTCGTACCGCCGTTATACCCCAGGAGCTCTTTCTCACTATGTATATGTCTCTTCCGTGCTCCGTCCTACTTGCTCCCTCATCTCTGTCCCGTGACCCACTGCAACCCGAGGAATTTGCTCGTTGTACATGAATCCTCACACCACCGTGGCATTTTCCAGGCGAATTTGAAGCCTCGCAAATCCCCCTTCTTTTTCATATCTCGCTCCTTAGAAAAAGAGAACCTCATACAATTTACAATTTATAAAACGTAATTCGTGTCGGTAAATTACAGGAAAAGCTTTAAGAATGTTCATCTCATTGTCGAGCTGTTCAGCGCTAATGGAATGATGAAATTTTTCGGGTGCGTGACATTACGATCGATTTGATTCAATATTCTGAAAGCATCGACCGAAAAAGGATTCGGATACACATAAAAATCAATCTTGAGACTGCTCCTTGGTGTATTCCAGTTCTCGAAATTGCAAAATGCATTTCTTTTCAACAACTTTTCCTTCGCATTGACATTTCTTGGCTGGATTATGCGAAAAACTGGGAGAAACTTTTCCCCCGTAACCCGTGGGTTTAGAGCCTGAGGATGTTTGGAACAGTGATGCTTGTGCTCGTGAAATGTCGCCATTTTATTATTCATAGATTCCTCGAACATGGAGGTCGTATATAAGCGCCGTCAGTGAGTTGGTGGCTCGAGGCATCGAGACCAATCTTAGAGGTGTATGCAGTAGGCTGGCCTTCATTCTCAAGCGCAAGCTCGTGAATCGGTGAGGTTTCCGTTGTAACTGTAAAAGCACCCATAACTTGACTATCTAATGCAACGGCGTTTCCATATTTCGAGTCTTGGTAAGTTTAATATCTTCGAGTATCGCTGGTTCCGTAGTATCCCAACATTTAGTAGAAACTGGCGAGCGAAGGGAGGGGGTGGGGGGGGGGGTATAAAACCAGAAATGAAGATGAAAAAGTGAGATTGAAAGAGAAGGTCCAAGCTAGAGCGTTGCGAGCTAAGATTATTGCTTCAATATTGCCCGATGCCAGTCGACGCAGCAACCTCCGTGTTGTTGTCGTACGTGCTCTTTAGTTGGATATGCCATGAACCTATGGATGAAAATGCAGCTGTGCGCCAGGCTAACAGAAAGCACGCTGGATGCCGAGAAGATACGCGTGCAGGAACTGGCATTGCACCGTTATTAAGCCATCTCTTACCAGTTATATGCCCGTAAGCTGTGCCCCCACAACAGCTCTATAGCTGTCTAGCCCCCAACTTTCTGCTTGCTTTTCCCTTCTACATTCTACAGTAGCTCCTACCTACTGTACAAGTTCAGCAATATACGTACACGTATAAGGAATACGAGGTGAACTTAGAAAGCACATGGGCAAAGTGAAATTCCAGCCTCTGCTCTCGTTTCCATGCAAACATTACATTTTCATCGTTAAATTTTTGCACGATTGAAATTCGCGACGAATCGGAGGTCAACGCTAATTTGGCAAGTCTAATTCCAACTCATCGTACGAATTGATAACTCGGGCTGTTGGTAATGATAATCATGAGAGTCCTAGCCTTATGAGATTTCTAATTTTGATTATGGTTAAAATTTCAATTTGTATGGTGGAGAAATCTTGATCAAGTTGATCGGGTCGGGTCCGGATGTGCTACGGGTCAATCGAAATGCGTTGATTTAGCAATCGCTCGAGAGATCCATGTGTATAACATACCAGGAACGAGCTATCCGGTCAGTAATTACGCTCTCCCGATACATCGGAATCATTTGTTTGTGCATTGTTGCCGCAGAGCATTGTTAACCAGTGTACATAGGACACGACGTATCGTTCAACCCCTGGACTACCGCCAGTTTTCACCGCCAGTTGTATTCGTGATTCGAGCCACCCCTCCACTTGACTCTATAATATCCCTTCCCTTACCGCCTTACCCGACACGTAATTTCCCACCCTCCTTCTCTTCCAAAATGATTTCTCTACGCTGGCCAGGCTACGCTTCGATACGTTACCGGAGCAGCATCATTGCGAATCGTGATAATGCTACAACTATATCTCTGCAGCAACCACCCCACGGAATACCATGGAATTTGACGATAAAATTGACAAATTATCCAGACAATGCACCGCCCGATGGATTGATACAACAATACCTCCGCCCTGGTGGATTATACACAGAAAATCAATCTTCCAATTCTTCCCAATAGAGCACAAAGTGAATAATAGCAGTTCATTATGTGCCTGCCGATCCATCAAGTTTATTACTGACTTTTTTTCATGGCTAACGATGTCGGCTTCGTTCTTAGGAACATCTTAGCTCCGATCTCACGAATCTCAACTTTCATATCGCTGAATTACCCGGTCCCCCTTTACGGTCATACGAAAAAGAGAACACAATTTTCAACGATTTTTCCAGAAAAGATTTAAATTCACGATTCACGATGACCCATATGGTTTTCAACGCTGGAATACATGTCAGCTCAATAAATGTTGAGCTTAAACGAGGCGCACGTGGGTAGGATAAAAGGGTCGGTTGTGAGTTATCGCATGTGGCACGAGGAAAAACTTACCGGGGGAGTTTCCTTCCTAGAATGGCTAGAATAAAACTTCGTGTGAATAGTTGCCTGATTTGAACTCTGCGTATGAATTTATACGTTGCACGCGGGAATGTTGACGACAATTGCGTCCCCCATGGCTGTACATCATTCATTGCTACCCTTTGAAAACTCCGATTGACATTATTCACATCATTCTCATAAATTGTCATCACTGATACTTTTGTTTCTTCTCATAATTCGGACGATGACGATGTATCAGTGAGTAGGCAACGAGTATTCTTAATAAAGGTATACGTACATAGCGGCAGAGGAAAATTGCCATGAGAGGCGTATGCTACAATGTTTTCTTAAATTTTGTGAACGAAATTCGTTTCAACAAATTCGTGGTTGCTAAGCGAACTTAAGTAGAGCCATTAAGACACCGGATGGCTGTTTCATTTCCGTGGCATAAAACCTCTCCTCGGATTTGCCCCGAACGATTGCCATGAAGGGTGGAAGAATGGCAGAAAGTACGAGGGAGTGAATCCGGCAGGAAACTTCTACTACCGGTGAAAACAGGAGTCGTTGATTTTCGCGCACGATTTCGCCACTCCAACATGACTCCGTGGAAACACGCCTCTACCCTATGTTTTATTACACCCTCTTGGTTTTACAGAGGTCCACCTGTTTACAAGCGTTGGTCAGGACCTCGAAATACACACATATACTCGAAACGATCGACGTGGGATAGTTGCTTCGGAACGACCCAATGAACATTTGTATGGTACGTTATTAGCTCGTATAAATTGGTACGTGCAGGTCCAACAACGCCTCAGTTGCTTGAGCATGACCTGCATTTGGAAAAGAAGGCTTATTATTAGCCATAAATTAATTAGTTTTCGTATATTGCTGCCGGAATCCGTTTCAACGGAATGGAATTACATATTCAGCATAAATGGAAAAATAATCCTGGAACGTTGTTCATTAAGCAGCTTGATCGTTATAGACTAGCACGAAATATTTGGACCTCCTCATATTTCCATGGACGTTTATTTTTATTGGAAATACTTAACGGTCGTCAAATCCAATGCAGAGTTAATGGAAAAACATGATTATGTACATGCCGAACTGGCTTCGGTATATAAGGCTTAAGCTCGGAGGTGGGCCTTTATATGGAAATTTCATACTTCCTATGTACACCCGAACGGAGAATATAGCTGAGCTGTTATGTGCCTAGGGTATAACGAGTTTGTTGTCCATTGTAACGTGGCTAACAGCCTACCATTCAGTCAGGGCCCGTGTAGATAAGAGGACCAAAATTCTGCAAGCCTCGTACTGAAGCTTCATGAATGCCTTCATGCAGGTTTAGCCAAAGCTGGAACTCAGCTTGCCTACTCTACTTGGCTAACCCTGTCGCTCGTCTTTTCCCCGTTATATGCCCTTCGCTTGCCCCTAAAACCTGCAACCTTTACATTCTCGGATGCACATATATATTCCCTCTTGGAGCTATGCTTGCTGCGGTGCAATCATGGATTATCATGCTCCGAGGCTCTGGCCCTTTCCAATGTTTAACACCCTCACTCATGCAGCTTCTCCTGCTTCTATTAAGACTCGGAGAACTTCAACAAACCAACGTGTATCATGCGTCTACGCTATAAAGCTTCCCGCTTACCCTTTGTGCAGCTTCATTCTCTTCAAACCGTATGAAGCAATCCTCTTAATGGTTAAGTACACATTTCGTACTTCGCAATGAAAAATCCTGCATCTCGACAAGTTTTCGTCTTCGCTAATGAATCGCACGTACAAAGGCGCTTTTTTTCAATTGCTCAGAATTTATCAATTGCTTTCTACATATACAGGTTCCTCATCAAATACGAACCCTCCGCCATACCCCACAAAAGATGAGATTGACGATAATATTATTGCTTCTTGAATTTAACGATAGTTTAGTGTACGATTGACAGGCTGTGAAAAAATCAATACTTCAAGTAATTTTTTTGCCAATTTGTATGCAATTACGGTTGTGGTAAGTACGCGGCAAAGATTGAAAGCAGTAAGGGCAATAGATTGGTAGGAATAGTGGTTTGGGGCTGGAAGCTATCGAGCGGAAGGGAAAGAGCCAAAGGAGTTCCGCAAGCGACCGTCGCTTTTTCCGCCGTGAACCCTCGCCTATCTCGGGACGGTTGCCGATTCATTTCCTGAGACCATCCGTCGAGAAATCGGCAAGAGAGCCCATCCGTCATTACTTGCGTCCTTTGCACTCGCTAACGGGACTGCTTTTTTTCTTCGTTTAGTTTATTGATAAGATTGCATCGAAACTTGATTATGTCAGCATTTGCAGGATGTGATGATGGCGCAGTTTGTGGCGAAGAAATTAGTCATTGGATTAGAGAGACGAACAAAGTTCAATAGTTTCCCTGTTCACGTAGCGAATTAAAAAGTTCTTTAGAAATAAAATAATATTAAATGGCATAGTCACGATATATTTTCATGCAAAATTGTAGTTCCAAACTTTCTCATGGCAAGCAGTTTACGCCCAGATGACACAAGCTTGACCATGAGAGAGCTTGAAGTATATTCCTAGGGGAAAACTAAAGAAAGTGTCATGTTCCAACTGCTCATGTGCAAGACCAGCGACGAGATAGCGTCAACGCGAAAGCATCGATAGTTCTACAGGATCGATAATATTATATGAGGCGACTCATAGTGTGCGTAGTGAGGAAAGTTTCTCGATGATGTTGCTGTCCTGAAACTGTCTGATGGCTTATACTGTGGAGAATGAAGGAGGAATACTTTAAGGGATGAAGAAATGAGGGGTGGGGCGAACGGGGTATATTCACATAGTGGATGATCCTATTTTCCAGGCGGCCCTTGGGGCAGCGGTCGGATGTAAGTAATAGCTGAATTAACATCTTAGTATATCCCCGGAGCGTCATCTGCTACCTACGGGCCGTTAACCGCGAATCTCAACACCGATGCAACCTTTTACAGCAACAGACTCAGCCATTTTGCATGTATATGTATTTTCGTAAGTAAGTATCCGTTGGAATCTCTGAAGATACGGTAGCCAACCTTAAACATTGTTTCATGATACTCTATTTCTGCACCGGAGCGTTGAGAAACATCGGCATGCTCCTAGAACTTGATGACGTTGACAAGATTAATTATCAGGGACCATGTTTAATTATCCAATAAAGAATAAAACAATTGCATATAAAATCGTTGTGATGCTGAGGTTTACAATGTTGGAATGCAACGAAAAATATTGATTTTTATTCATAATTTGTTTAATTTTTCAAATGAACCTAATTTTTCGAGCCATCATATTTTTATGGGATGAATAACTGATCGTTTCATCATCGCAATTTGATTCTCAATATAAATATTGGACTCTGGCAAAGAAAATAAAAGAATTTCGTTGCATTCCAATGACGCGAACTTCAATGTCATAAATAATTGCATAGAAAAACGTCGCTTCACATTAGCACTGAATGTTTATGCGTGCAAATATTTTCAAGCTCGTTTGTCTGCGACGATCAGAATTGGCACATACACTCTCGCTCAAAAGTATGGGGTCCTTTCTCAGCAGGTAATGGTTGCAATCAAATCTAGCGAACATCGTTTTGCAGCGGATAGTTTTAGCTTTACTTTGCCACCTCGGCCACTGTTTTACGATTTTTACTTCAGACAGCACGCTGATTAATAATCACAGATGAATAATTAAAGACAGATTCGGATCGTTTCGATAAACAGCATCAAAAACGAGATAAACGGTGCGAAAAAAAATCAGAAATTTTCATATTTTTCCTATGACCTAGAAAACTCGGAACGGTCCCAATATTTTGAGATATGATTTGTACACCTAATTGGTGACTCCTTGGATTACATCGCGAAGATTCGCAGGAAGACATAAAGAAAAGGAAAATTCGTGCCATCTGGCCAGTCAACGAGCAGGATGAAGATTAACGTTCCAACGCGGCCTTCTCCCATTTCCGGCTTGCTTTTCTCCTTTCTACTCGTTACCCCTGTTAGCCATGACACCATACTAGATTTATTTTGTAACAGGAACAGCTCCTATCTCTCGATCTTGCAGGCACACCGGTTAACTTGTTTTTCGGCCAAATGAACTGCGCATTAAATTTCCTCTTCAATTACTCTTTTCATGTTGACATGAAACTTAGCCATTCTTTCTTATCACTTGCGTCTGGTATCACCAACGTCCCTCCTTCGATCTTCTAACTCTTATTTCGTCAGCCAACTTGGCTACAGCACTCTCAAGATTTTTTTGCCCATTTCATCATCGCGTTTGCTCGTGCGTCTAGAAACTATTTTTGCATCTGACGTTCAACCATTTTTTATATTAGACGGTAAGCATCATCGAGGCACTGAGACGTTGCTTGATAAATAAAAGTTATTCTCATGTCTATACAGTCGTTGACCTCCTAGCCTGTATATAACGCGGGATCGTTGAATGTCGATGAACGAAAGAGCCAAAGAAAAAGAGCGAACGAGGAAGAGTGGAAAGGAGAGGAGATAGACGAAAAGTGCAACGGCCCTTCACGATCGTTTCGCGTATCTTCCGGCCTCCCTCGTTGTCTGTGGCGTCAACCCGCTATCGAGACAACCTCGATTTCGTTGCTTCACTCCGCGTCTTGGGGTAGTTGTTCGCGACGACTATCGATCCTCGTCTCTCATTCCCTACGGCGTTCACATTTTATATACCCGCGAGGTACACGCCAACCTATAACAGTACGTGTGGTTCGATATTACTTCTGACAACACAGATATATTTTTAACGGCTCGTGTATAGCTGGGAATGGTGTAGAATGTTGGAGCTACGGAAAGACCAATAACCCTGGAAAAACAATCGAATTTTTGTGATTCTAAGGCCAACTCTTCCGGTTAAATCGAAAGAGAACAGGAACGAATAAAATTACGTTTTGATGTCGAAAAATCTTTACGATTTTCCGATTACCCGAATAGTAATCACGGGAAGAGCTTTTCGGTCAATATTTTGTAGAAAGATCGTAAGGAAAGTCTCTGTAGGAACGACAACTTGCAAAGTCACGTGAAGAGGGAGCAAAGAAATTCTCCATACATAAGGGTAGCAATTGGTAGAAAGAGTTTGAAAAACCAACAACCAATGGGAATAGTAGAAGCGAATATAAAGTTGACGAGATGGAAAGAGAATCGTGAATAATCGTGGAAAATGCCGCGCTGCATTTTGAGACCCAGGAAGCAGTTTGGTCCTCGTTACCAAGGCCAAACTGCCAGGAGTTTCCCTAACCTGTGACAGAGAAATGCGAGTTGACGAGACAGGAAAAGTGGGCGAGAGTAACTCAACGGTGAAGCTTTAACTTTGCACCGGGATCGACGAAAGCTCAAGCCAATTGAAAATTAACGAGCGTAATAGATAACAAATCAGTGTACTTGCAGCAGGCAAAAGGTACATATTTTATTATGTACTTTTCATGTTCCCGCAGATTTCGGAGAAAAGCGATGATGCAGATTTTCTCTCGGAAGGACTCGCCGCAAAAGCTCTTTCATAAAATAGTGAACGATACGTAAATGGTAAAATCATTCAATCGGAATCATTCAATCGCGTAAACATACAATCTTTGACCCTTCGAACCATCAGACTATTCGGTCAAAATAAAAAATCATAATAATCATTATTTTAAAAGCCAAAAATGTGCTGGTGGGGTTTGACGCTGTATATAAACCAGAAAAGTACTCGTTAATATGGAATGGCTCTTCGTCTCATGGTTTTTGCTCTCTGATCTTTGAGTGAATCGTTTTAGATCGGAGCTCAAGATAGTCCTTAACCGGACAAGAGTTTTTTTCTAACTACGCACGTGGATTTATGTTCATACGGTTATTAAAACGTCGGGTAAGCAGCTGAGCGGGTAGGAGGAGATCGTTTCGTTAATGACTCGAACTGCACTTTTCGCTTCAAACGAAAACCCGCTCTCGTGCTCGGGATCTCATGGCCCACGATCCATAAAGCTTCACGTTGATAAGGCACTTGATACTTCGAATGCGTTCTTTCATCGAGAAGATGCTCTCTCGAAATCCTATTCTTTTTTTTTCGCCCAAAATAAATTCAGTGAAAAGTTTTTTATCTGCAAAATAGTTTCTCTTAATCGGTAGCAATTCTCAACCAATTGCAATTTCATCTCCAACCAGTTTTGCCTTCTAATTAAACGGAGAGTGCCAAATGTCCATCTACGAACGAACAGTCGGTAATAAAAAGACACAAGCACTCCATAGAAAATGGCTCAGGGTGATAAGAGAATTCGTGAAAAAGAAACTCAACGTAACGAAAATTGCGATGGATTAAATAAAAAATTTAATTCACCGATTGGAAAATGACATACGGTGCATATTCTTCAATCTATAAATGGAATTGGGATTCCCCACGATATCCTTTGGGAAATTATAAGTAACCGTAGGGAGAACGATTCTCCAGGAAACTATTTTTTTTTTTCACTCACGATTTTTCTTCCCAGTCAGCGCCACTCCCTCCGAATCAAATACCATACTGCTCAGCGTTGAAACGTCGACGACAGGCTGGAATATCGCCATGTAGCGGTTTCCTATCTACGTATGTGTATATACAAATATTCTCGACGAAATGTGCATACATGCATCCATTGGTGCATACGTGGATGAAAAGGAATCGCATATGCGAGCCCGAGCATACGGGTGACCCACAGAAGAATATATCGCGAATTTCCATGGCCTGAGGGAGCTGCCATGCGCTCCCAACGGTATGTACTCTCTAACGCTCCGTCTGCTTTCCTCACTCCTCATCCGTACTCGCTGGAGATCTCGTTTCAACCCCCTGAATGATCACGCCCTGAGTCCCTACAACGCAGGCATGTTCACAAAATATGTTGCGCCCATGTGCATACTTACAGTGTATGTTTCGAAGAGATAAAACTAATGCACTACTTCCAGGAGCACAAAGGTAGTCCCAGATAAATAAATCAAATGAAATATTAAAAACAAATGATTCGTTAAAAAATCTGTTAAATTGTCCGATACATTTTCATTCATTTTTTTAAATTAAAATTGAAAGAATACCGTTGCAGAGTATAATTCTTAACGAACGACTTTGATCGTTCGGCAAATTTTATTGAGTACGGACTGGAGATTTTCATGAAAATGACGTAAAAATTCGAATCCATGCAAAGAAAACGTTGTGTCCTATGAAAATGTACATCGCGGACAATTGATTCACTCAAGATTCAAGGTTATCGTCTGTTTCCATTCTGCGACGAAAGTTTTAAGATTTTAGTTGCCTTCGTTATGGGAAGTTAAGAAATTCTATCATTTCATTTCGTCTCGTTTAAAAGAATGAAAAAGTGATCCTAGTCCCGGACGATATCGTGCCCAAAAAAACTCATTACCATGACCTATTCTTTACTGTGAATTTACAGGCTTTTTGCATGCGTCAAACCCTTATAACGAGAAAGGGTGTGCTTGCCAACTCGCCCGGCCCTACATCAACCTTGAAAATTCAATCGTATCGTGTTACCTTTGAGCCGAACGCAAATAGTATCAGCTATCACATCTTTAGCATAATGAATGCCCAACGAAACTGTAAAAAATGTTAATTGACCTCGACCCGCAAGCCGGCTTGGAAAAAAACTGTCGAGTCTATTTGTTTGGTCTGATTTTATCCGATGTCTCGCAGTCAAGTAGAAGGAACCCGTGCGCGGTCAGACAAATTAAAAATCAGTCCCGGCGGACTTTTATAAAATATCTTTCGAATTATATGGCCATGCATTTGCCAGCATTTGAAAAAGTCAGGTCAGGAAAAAGCTCTGCTTGGCAGAAAGTCATTGAATGAAATATCTTTAATAATTTTTCTTTCTGTAGATAATTTGGAAAATCATGCAGGAGGTAATAAGCAATGAAATGGATTTATAGAGATAATCCGGGTGGCTCAATTTATATAAACATGTTGAAAGTAGACGGCTCGAGAAGAGTCGACTGAGTGCAGTATTCAAGTGAAACAATCTGCGTTTGGTCAGACGTTGGAGAAACGCACGGATGCGAGATTCGATTCTCTCGATCTACTTTTCAACTTCGTTTCCAATACCTTTTCTAAACACGTTTATTCTCTTTTCGCCACTGCTGCTTTCATTCGTGTCCTATGTGTGACGTTTTTTATTTTTCTCATCATTTTCGTTTTATTTTCTTTTTGTTCGCGTACGCCGCTTCTAAGTTGGCTGTAACATCGAGGTTTGACTTTCAAATGGCACGGCGTTCCCGGATCGGGGACGCAAAAGGTAGTCGAGTGCCTTCGGCATTGCGCGAAAACGCGCGGGTTATTGAGAAATTTCTCGAACGGCAGGGCCTCCCAGGAGCTTCCTCCGGGCTATACGAGCTTATTCTCGCCAGCGTATGGGTTATGTGCTCACCCTCACATGTATTCATACATATACGCACAGGCAGAAGCACATAAACACTAGAGTTTCATAGTGGAGAAAATGATCGTGCGTTCTCTCACACGCTCAAGGATGGCCCTCCACGAAATTCCAAATTCGACTCCCGCCGGAAAATTTCTGTTTCACTGGTGTGAGGCAAAAGTGCTTCGGAAGAGACACAAGCTCAGCTCCTACCACCAAGGGGAAATCGATTCGGAACGGTACACACAGAAAAGAGAGGATTCGTGTGAAAATTTCACACTAAAGTGAGAAGATAAGCCGAAACGAGGAAAAGGTCATGTAAAAAGTACAAGGAACGAACAAGAAGGGATGAGCCGGGGAGCTAAGTAAACGAATGCTGGAAAAGCGAAAATAAAAGCTCCACGGCATTTATACTCTTCCGCTCAACTTTTTCCCAAGCTCTTCCCTTAGCGTGTCTGCTTTTTTCCCTCTGCTTGCTCGTCTTTACGTAAGCGGAAAAAACAATGACGAATAAATATAAATGCACCCCCAAACAACGTCATTTTATCCAACGAAAATGCTATTTATTTTCCTGCGACTTTGTTTTCTTCCATTCACCATTGACCAGTGAAGTGACGCGAAGTAAGTGACAGATATTAAATCACAAGGACAATCTGTCAAGTGTGAGAAGTTAAGTTTGCAGCGTGGGCTTCCAAAAATTTGTCTCAACTCTCAATGTTCAATTACCAGAAAAGCAAGCTCGTTCGCTCTGCGATCTTCATTCCAGCCGGTAACTCCGCAGCCTTAAAATATTTCGAAACTTTCATCGATCCAGTATAAATTTGAAGGAATCTCTCAATCTGCAATGAATTTATGGAAAAATGCATTTTTTAATGTCGCTCTTTCGAGGCTCGTACATATTTGAATGGAAATTGGGGCGAAGCGTTTACTAGCAACGACCGGTCGACTCTTAGGATCCCTTTTATAAAGATAATCGCGTGCTCAAATATTCAACGAGAGGAATACAGGTACAACCTGAAAATTTCGCATTTCTTTCATAAATTATTGAGCCATCCTATAAGTAATTGGCCCACTGCTGTGTGCGACTAAAAAAGTCCCATAAAAATGAGTATTATTTATTTTTGTAAAGTAAAGAAAGCACAAATAATAGGGTTGAAATAAGTTGGTAAACAATAGATACTCACGCGAGCGAGCTGGAAATGATCTGGGAAGGGTTCTCGTGCATTGTCGACGAAGTGAGTAGAAAAATTGTAACGTAATTTTGATAACTTTATTTCATGGGTTTTTGACGCCGAGGACAAGAAAAGTCAAGAGGTCTCTGGAAGTCGAAGCAATCTGATCGTGTTACACGAGCGAATCACGAAAGAGGGGAGTGTAAACGCGGATGAAGATCCTGCTGGCAAACCCGCACTATAGCCTGAATATTGGCCGATCGTTTCTTGTTCATTCAGCAACAAGACAACGGTCGATGAATCTGAATTTGTCACACGGGTTTATGGTCTCATAGATATCCAACTCTATTTTCTCGCTGGTTTCTGTTTTCCTTCCTTGTCGCGCTCGATTCTTTATAGTGCATTTTTACTGCTGTATATTCCAGCACGGCTGAGCTGGCTCGCAGAATATAGCATTTCCAACGACAAGCAGGTACTCGGAGCTATGTGTCGCGCATCCAATAAAAAATGTACCGGGATACGGTGGCTGCGCGCGGCCCGGCAACACATTCCCGTATGTCCGTAACCTCATTGTTTTTTCGTTGTGACAAATAATCGACTTTTTTTAATCTTCACTCGCAGACTGAAAGCTTTTCTTTAAAAAGACGAGGCAACATTAATACTTCGTGGCTTAATCATTTTTGCCTGATCACTCGGAGGAGCTAATAGTTTTGAAAAATATCGAAATTCTGTAGCTCTTCGGATTCAAAGGACCAATTTCAATCCTGGCCTAAAACGGGAGAACCAAAGCATTGAAATTTAATTGAAGAGGTAATTCGAAGCGTGAGAATGTACCGAAGTGGAAACCAGGCCGCGCTGAGAATCGGCGAATAACTATAGGGAGGACGAGGGAGCAGTAAGTGAGATAGAGAGGGAGAGAGCAGGAGTAGAGCGAACGAGATGGAAAGCTCGAAGAAACGAGGACAGGCGTAGCATGCGACTGGATAACAGCAGCTAAACCCAAGAGAACGAGGGAGAGGAAGAGCGAAACAGAGGTCGGAAATGGGAAGAGACTCATACCAAGAGGTACAGAGAGGGAATCTACCCTCATCGTGATCGAGGAGATAGGGAAAAGGCAAAATTTATTATCGCGTCAATTAGAAATTGATGGAACGCTCCGCGATAATCGATTTACGATCGAATCGTTCCCGCCCCTCGTATATCACAACACCCTTCGCACTGCTCTCGTTCTGGCCACCTTCCTTTTTGAACTCATCTCCTTTACTTGCTCGCACACAATGCGGATACATACAGTGAGAAAATCCAACGGAGGCTACAGACAAAAAAAATCTTTAGATACAGAGGCAAATACGGGAGGTCACTATAAAACGAGTACATGTGGAGAATACGATGATTTTATGAGGAGGCACACCCTGGGGTCTTTTACTCCTTCACAATGCAAAAGCTTCCAAAAGGAAATTGTTATTCCGAAGCGTTCGGGCAAACGATGAGACGATAATCGACAGCGTGTACTTTTTCCTTTTGTCCTCACCTCACTCCAACCGCAATCATTTTTTCACTCTCCACAATCGGCCAACTGCAATTTTATTTTTTTTTCCTTCCATGGATTCGAATATAATTGAAATCCTCACCAGCAAAAAAAAATAACCCAGTAAGAACCTTAGCTTTGTAATCCTTTTTCATTCCATCTCAATGAGTTCTCCTCTCCTCACTTATTTTAAATTATTACACTCCTCTGGCGTGAAAACTGTGGCGACACTCGGCTTTGATATCACAGTCTGGAAACCTCACTTTCCGTCATACTTTCTTGAGAACGAACGAAAATAGAAACGGTGGAATGAGAAATCAATTAAGAACAGACATGAATGGGCGATAAGTTCGCGTGGTTCTGCACGCGAGCAAATTTTCTTGTATTCCCTTCCACCATCTGAATTATTTTGGCTATTCTTCAAGCCGATGGATCAATATAAGAAAATAAAACGTGAGATCCAAAATTTCGAAACTGGGGACCAAAAACCTTCACATGACGTTCATAGGTCGCGGAATTTCTCGACGCTTATAGATAAAAATCTACGCAACTATAATGATGAATAAAATTAAACTAAATCATTACCCGTGATATCACACGAGTCTATTCAGAAAATCGGATTTTCTGTTTATCCAAAGTAACGCTGGATTGTCACACAACGATGAATGATACGAGATTCTACAGCGGAAAATCGTCTCCAGGGGTTTCCATATTGGCTCATTCTGCTTGGTTGCGCGCTGGGAGCACCTTGCTAATTAGGAAACTTGGTGAACTCGAGGCGATGAAGGCGTTGGAGTAAAACGTGACAGGATGAAGTGTTCCAGGAGGCGTTGCACCAATTTTACGCATACGAATATTCGAAACAGTTTGTTGGAATTGTTGAGTTGAATAACGAGCTCATACCGTAAAAACTTTATTTTGAATTCTAGTGCTGCATGAAAGATAACTCTAAATATAATTTTCATGGTTGAGCTGCATAGTCGTCAATTCATTTCAATTAAGTCATTAAATCCTTTCATATCTGTATGTTTGATTTCTTATAGCTTAAAGACTAATACTGGGCGGATTTCAATCATAAATTTATTACAGGACATTCCTCGTTGACGTAATTTTTAATATTCCGGCTTTAAAGCTTTTTGACACTTTTTTTCAATCGTGAATCACCAATTAAAGGACCGATAGAAATTTTATATAAAATCTATAACAATTTTAAAAATTGATTGAAAATCGAAAAAAACATTGAAATGCGATTAAAATATTTCGCGTCAGCCCGAACTCCATATCGAGAAGCCTACAGCTATTTTTCCACCGTATCCGAGAATGTAAAAAATATCTGGAATTTTCGTACAGTTACCCAACAGTGGAAAAATGGCGTACGATTGAAATTTTTTTAACAGTTTTCATAAAATTGTTTCGATACGTGAAAACAAGTGTTCACATTATTTTTATAGCACGTACACTTGTTGCATCATGAGGCGGTACTTGAGATGGGAGATTTATTAAAAATGAATCGATTTGGAAAAAAAATTGGATTTTAGGTTCTAAAATTTGTTGTTGATTCCAACAGCTATTGTGATGGGTAGGAAGAACGTGTTGAGGTTCAGGTGCATCAGGTAGCGAGAATGTTCACATAGGAGGTGCGGTTTCTCTCGTCCGGCGTTGAACCCTCTGGTAACCCTCACGAACTACCCAAATTTATGAAACTATGCATACGTAATGCGCCATACGTATACGATCCGCCGACCTTAAAACGTGGTCGTATAGCCGGAAACAGTGAGAACGTGTTCTGTATTACGTTAGCAGAAAAAAAATCTTAATATCCTTATTCTTCTCTCATCCTCCGATTTTCTTCAGCTCCTTCTCCCGTTTTGTTCTTACCTATAAAGAAATAGAGCTTCGGAACATATCCAGCGTGCGAAAAGCTTCTGCTGAGCCAACGAAAAAGTTGGAATCTGTGAAATAGTTGACGGTGTCTTAAGGTGAGGAATCAGTCTCGTTATCTCTTCACTGTGAGTGCTGCAATTTTTGGAATTCAATATTTTCGAGCCGGTTTCACGAATTAACAAAAACTGTCCGCACTGTGACAGAGTCTTTTTTTGATCATTCACACGACAGCGGAGAATTTTCTTTTCGGAAGTTCAAGGTGAAAGAAACGTAAATGCTGTTGATTTGCTTTCCTTATTCTGATATCATTTTGAATCATTTGATATCATTCAATCTTTTGATATCGTTTTTTAATCATATCATTATAAGAATTTCATAAAATTTAGTAAATATCTTCTTGGATAATGTATTTGACAATACAATTTTTTTCAGATTTTTCTACCACACAGTTATCGAATAATTCAACACTAAAGTTCACGTGTATAAGCATGGAATCAAACTTCGATTCAACTGTGAATTATTCGATAATAATGTGGAAAAAATTGTTGAAAAAATGTCTTTATACTCGATGCCAAAGAATGGTATCGCCAAATTTTACCAAATTCCGATTATTTTGATTTTCATTATCCAATCTCCTTAATGTAGCGGATAAAATACTTTCCGAAAGCATGAAATCGGGGGAAATAATATAAGGGAAGTTCGACGTGCATTTAACAAGAGAATCGGAGAGGCGTGCGTCTATGAATGAAAATGCAAAGTCTCTTCGTTGTTTCTTTCTTTCTTGGATCTTCCGCTCATCAACACTAATGAATCCGACTAAGATACAAACGCCCTCAACTTGGTAGACGCAAGATCGCAAGAAGTTTGGTTGTTCCGTAATTACGCTCCTGAATACGCGTCTTCATAGGTCGAGATGGTGTAGGAGACAACTGGTAGACCGAGCTGTTGCGCCGGTGTCAAGCAGAAGCGTGAGTCATGCGATGCATCATATTGGATGTACACGTAGACTTTACTGACTCCATCAAGCATGAACGCAACACGCAAATGTGTCTTGTACATCAAACGCGTAGATAGAGGCGAAGCAGGAAATTGCATACGCGTAAGCGCTGCGTTATGGGCTTATCTATAAGAACACTTGGCTTTCGGTTAATTCGGAAATATGCAAGTTTATCGTTGTTGGTAAGTTCGAAGAGGAAGAACCAAACTCGAGATTCGCATTGGCTCGCATTCTTCCGGCGATTAGCCAACTTTCTCATTAATTTAGCAGTACTCGCGAAACCCCAGATTCACAGATCTATCGGCGTGTCTGTCCGTACAGGTTGCAGCGACGAAATCCCATGTACGCGGAGTGCCGTGGGTAATGGCTCAAGTTTCGGTCTCGTCGCCATCGTGAGAGTTTCTCTCCACCTAGTTCCTTCAGCCATTCCTTCATACGGGTCGTCTTCTTGTAGACTATTCTCCGTCGTACATAACATACCGAGGGTGCATGCAGCGCACACATGCTGCGCCACTACCATCACGAGAAGAACAACTCTGACCCGGCTGGTGCGTCGTTGAAATATTGTAATTAAAATTGTTCGTACCGCCTTGCGACAGGCTACTATAGTACCCGCGACCCACTCCGCAGACTCCACCCCGAGCCTCTTATCCTTATCCTCTCAGTTCACCTCGTTCTTCCTCTGCTTGCACCTCCGCCTTCCCGGACTTGGTACTTACCCTGAAGTCTTGCTCACGTCCCAACGACCTGCCACCAGACGTTAATTTGTCGCGGGAGACCGCGCCACCTCGGGATATCTCTGACTCACCCGTGCCCAACGCGACGATAAATATTCATTCCTTGTACCCCACGGGAGGGTACTACGCGAGTCCACCCTCCCGTATCTTGTCCGAGATCGTGAATACCTTTTGCTATGCTCCTCCACCATCTCCTATCCCGCCTTTGATGAACACTAGAATAAAACAACAAGTATTTTTTAGGGAACACTGGCAATCATCTCGAGCTCGGGGTGTTACACTCACACATTACTAATCATTTGTCAAAACTCTACGAACACTTGTATGTAGCCGAGCTTCATCAAGGTGAGCCACATATTTTCTCCGCCTGGATTTTTTCATCATGCCCGCAGCCTTTGCCGTGTAATCCCTCGATTTATTTTTCTTCACTAGCACCACTTCTAGCAGAGTAGTTTTATACAACGATCGCATTATAACGTTTTGCTGGAACGAGCGTAAGTAATTCACAAGAGGTTGCTGGGTGCAGGCGTAGGAATATTCAACGAATACAACAAACAGAGTTAGAGTGTACACATACGGAAAAGGGTGACGTGTTGACACTAAAAGCCTTGCACCGACCAAGAATGCACAATGTGAAAGTTGAAAAAGCGAGAGGAAAAAGTATCGGTGAACTCTTGAAACACCTCCCCATTCCTTAAGGAGAAAGGTTGAACGTGGCTCCACAAAGCTTTCGGGTGAAACTCTTTCTGCAAGTTTCTCTCTCATATGCTGCACATTTTTCAAGCACCCACTGTTGCCTATGACCGGTATGCAGCTTCTTTGCATCGTTGGAAACCACCTCGTGCCCCCCCCCCCCTCCCCACCCCCCACCCACCTCCAGATCCCTAGCTGCAAAAGAGGGCTTGGTAAGTCTCTAATTTCTTTTCGTTCTACAGCTTCCCTCACCCCCTACACACCCTCAACACTTTACGCGCTGCAGTAGCAATTACAAGCATCTGCGCTCCTCTACTTCGCTAAATCTGCGTATTTAGACGTGCCTCTTTCTGACATACGAACACAAGACGTGTTAAGGTTCAGCCGAGTTTTAAGCCCAGCTTGAGATCAACGAGCGTTAAGGCGAAGTAACCAGCTATGACGTTAACTTCTTCAAGGACTTTTCTCTACTGTCAGCACATCTCTCTACGATTATCCACTTACTGTTTCCATATTTCGTAACCGCAATCCTGAATTACTTAAGAAACAGTTAAGCTGAACGGGACGTATTCAGTTCATACCCTCCGGATCTCATATTACAAATAATCTGCTCAAAGCATCTAATGAGATATACACAATTAAACGGAACTGAACTCTAGTCGAGTTCCCAACTGATTGTGCCCTGAACTAATGTGCAATTAGTTTAGGGCCCAATTTGATTGAAGCTAATTTGCAGGATCGAGCGTTTTTCGAAGTGCAAAACATTAGTAGTACAATTGTTTATCAGAATCTGTACTTGAATCTATCAAAACCCATTCGTCTGGTTTGCCATGCCGGATATCCTGCGCATGATTCGGAACAAGCCGAATTCGATCGATTACTCTTCATGAGGTTTATCCGACACCGAAGATTCTACTGTTCGACCTCGTCAAATTTAAATTGAGTTTGTGAATTTTGGATTCTCACTTTATCAGTCGATTCGACCAGTCGTCGTGTTCATTTTTATTGCCAATGCAAAAATGTATTGAGTTTCAAACTTCGATGAGATCGTTGGTGAGGTGAACAGTAAGGATACATCCAGGATTTTCCCTTTAGGCTCTGCACGTTATTTGCCCCATAAAATAGACTTCCTTCTGTACACTTTGGGAACGGGTTGGTGTGAAGAAAGAGGGCAGCGTGTTCTTGCGCCACAATATTTCCTTCCCTCCGGCGTCAAGCCATTTTTATCGGCTACTTCGACCGATAACCCAGTTCGGAAACTTACCTCTTTGGCGAAGGCTCTGCCGTCTCAACGGAAAATGCCTAGGCGTACGAACGAAGACAAACGAGGTAAATTCAAGAGGGTAACAGTTCAATGTCCAAACTTGTTTATCCACGATACAGAACGTTCTTTTCCATAAGGTACTTCATGGCTGCGTCCCATCGTTTTTTTTTTGTCTATGATGGACATCAAATCGGTATTTATGAGGATATAAAAAAAATTTTCATTCAAAAGTTCCCTTTTAAGAATTTCTAACTCAATTCCTATAAAATATTATATTTGGGGTAAAAGCCAGAACAAACGCAGTGGAGTAAGGCAGAGGTGTCATTTGACTGTGTGCGAACGAGCACAGTATCGGAGACAGGTATGATGGGATTGATGTACGCTACGAGTGGCTTGTAATTTTCAGCCTAACCGAATAAGCCAACGAGCGAATCAATGAGAATGCAAGATGCTGAATTAACACAGATTGAATCGAATGAAGAGGTTCCGCAACAATGATACCTATTGCGTTGGGAATCAATGGATTGGAGTCTTCCTTCCTGTGGTTCTGAATCACAGCACGTCGAAAGATCGAAATGGAAGGTCATTTAGAGGAAAAAGCAATTTCCTGAAAAACTAGATCTTTGAATTATTAGTGCATCTCATAAAACTTTGATGTTGAGTCGATCGAAGCTTTTCATTCTTGGGACTTCGAGATCTATGCGAAAACTTATGATTATTGGACCTTCCAACCGTTGGACTATTTCAAAGCAAAATTATCTCTGTCTGCTTTTGCCAGTGACTAACGTTTAAGGTGGAGCTGTGGCATTCATGGTTAGAATGATCGCCAAATAGCGAACTGTCTAACATGTTGGTTGACCCTCCCAGATGAGCTCGGAGTATTAGGGGATCCGACAGTTTATTAGGGCTACGATTAATTTGACGATCAATCGAGATACCCTGAATTGAATGGAGGGGTAATCGAGTCTCTATTCGACAGTAACTTACACTCAAACACATTTATGCATAATGGCTCCTGGTGGACGGGTTGCACTGGTGAGTTCGATACGGTAAGAGAGGATGTACAGTATATGCCAGGGATGCAGAGACAATTTGAGCTGGTCAGCTGCGGGCTTGGACGACGGATCCAGCCAGTAAGTTATCGACTCATAGATTATCGTTGGGACGTGCTCCGAATACCATCGGCGTGGGAGGTACGAGCTACGGAGCACCGAGAGACTTGGCTTTCACATTGATGTCATCGTTGTCGACGGCGTTAGCCCTCTGGTGTTTCTGCCTTACTCTGACCCATCCAGAATGAACCTTCCTCCAAGGGGTTCGATGCTATACCTGTCCCAGAATATCCCCCCGATGAGGTGACCTCCGGCGTTAATGTTCCTAGCCAAGATGCGCACTCCGCATGCAAGACAATGTTATATATACAAACTCAGCATCGACTGGGTGTTCACCCACTTGGTGCCCTTGTGCCTTAAGCAGTAGCATTATCAGGCCTCGTCGTCAAATTGTGTTTAGGTACATACACACCTATGTTCTCCAACGTACCATCTATCTCTACCATGGTTGGTAGACTGAACCTGCTAGCGTCATCTACATTGCACGAGAGTTTCCTACGTATACACTTCCGATCTCCAAAAGCCCTCCTGGCATCTTAGACCCAAATTTCTCGTCATAGTATTACCCAACATTTACAGCGGTAGATACCGATATAGACATACCCAAATCGCAAGGAACGGAGAACCTGGCTTACTGATACACTGTCTGTCCGCAACAGAGTCCACCCTCAGTAAACATCCATCAGCCTCTCTAGACAGCTTGATTGGAGATATATATACATCGCTATCTACACGAAATACACGTGTTAGGTCCTGAAGCTATGACTTGGCACGTCAATCATCAATAGTTGTCCAAATCTGTAAATATTCATCAAATTTCGTTACGTCAACAGATCGAGTGGACGCCAGAAAAAATTCTGCAACAAATCATCGACAATCCTACCGTTCCGTTAGAAAATATTTATCCCTGAACCCATTCCGGAGCATTGATCATATATTTTGAAAAATACGGTACTCCACATATCGCACAAGACCCAGTTGATGTTCAACACTCGTGCATCTATGGTGCGTCGAGAGCGTTGTCGGTCCAACCAGAGAATGTGAAGTGCGTTTCTGGTAATTTTGCCCTGCTGCAGCCACACAAAAGAGACAACTCTCGTCAGTGATCTCAAGCGTTAAATTCGTGGTACGCCCGACTCTCATTTCACCACGATACGTTGAGTATGTAGCTCGGCATATCTATCACTATGCACATTAAACGTACATAAAAATTTACATCAAATAAATACTTTTTCGAATCGGGACACTGATTCTGTGCGAGATTATGTTACATGTGGGACTTTGGAATGACTTTTCATGGGGAGGTAGACATATGGGATGAGGACAAAGGGAAAGACGGAGATAAGGGACAGAGAGATGACTATAATAGAAAGGTGCAGCTCCCGAGAACGATGCGTTACCCGCACCTGCCAAAATAACTCTCGTCAATGGCGTATAACTCGCCTAACTCGTGGACTTGCATGCTGAAATTAATTTAATCAAGCAAACGGTAGCGCAGGTAAATTTCATTCGGACGTAGCGCACTCCAGGGCTCCAAAATGGACGTGGAAACTGGCAAGTCTTGTTACTCCGGCTACGTACACAGATGCCAGTATTATTGCGGGTTTAAATCTATACATAAAATCATATACGCACCGGGTAGGGATGAGAAAATATACGCACATGTATGGCCATAAACGCACGAAGAGTGATATTGAGGGGTGGAGAGGAAAAACGATGGTTGCAAGCCCGGATGCGAGCTTCACCCGTACCGATTGTATCGGTACCGAATTTATCGCACGGCTGCGAACAGAATAGTTGGAAATTACCTGGTAAATTCATGTCACGCTTTTCAAAATTTACAATTTCGATTTGCCGATTGAAATGTTTTTTCTCTCTCTCCCTGACGTTCCTTTTATTCACGTCCCATTTGTCGATTATTCTCCTGTCGCGTTGCTACCACACGCACACGGTCCAACGGGTCAATACGGGCTAAACGGGATAATGAAAAATTCCCACTAAAACAAATACAAAACACACTGAAGTGAAATTGAGCTGTCGTACACACTGCACACCAAACTGTTATTCACAGTACCGAAATTATCGCCCGAGAATCTCTTTTCAGTAGCTTGCCGATTTTCACTCTGATATTGTATCAAAGCCTCTGTATAAACCATAAAAAGGGTCCCATTTCGATTGGACTCGATGAAGATCAAAGTCATTTCTCAATTTTCAATCAACGCACTTTTCATTTGATGATAAAAAAATGTCATCAATAGCTGCCTATGTCGCCTCGCCTGCCGCAAAAGGTTTTGGTTTTCAATGCAACTAAAATTATGAATTGAGACTGAGTAATTTCTATTAAAATAATGAGAAAAGATTATTTTAGATGAAACTTGAATTCCGGGGGCCAAAAATGGTGTCGAAGCATTGGCTCAATTACTGTCAAAGATTTATGGAAATGTGTTCGATGATCCTCGTGTAAAAATCAGTTAAACTCTGTTCTGCAGTAGAAAATCATATTTTAAGAGGTTCTCGTGGTAATTTACATCGCCAATTTCTACGATTCAGGTTTCTAAGCGATCTGAGTAGTGAGAGCTGGCATGGCATCATCGCGGCTGTACGTTGGTAGACGGATAAACGGACTCAACTCCGGTGTATCGTGAATATTAGCCAAACACTCGTACTGGTGGAAATACAGGGTCTCTTAATTATTGCATATGTTTTTGCTTGTTTTCTCGGGCACGGACAACAGCGAAGAGGAACGAGAGAGAGAGAGAGAGAGAAAGAGGAACAGAATTTTCATTGAATCTGCTAACACCACGTCCGTTTAAAACTTTGGTGAAACTCATTTTAACAGACCGTAATGAGATTGAACGTACTTGGAATGGTCGTGTTGGTGACACGTGTAGGTATACTCGCTCTAGTACGGAAGCATTTCCAGAACGTCGAACTGGGATTTGAACGAGCATTAGGCTCTGTTAATTTGAAGTTAAATTACGAAACCCGTTCACGCTCATGGGCGAATTGTGCACCTGCTGTCGGACTTTTGGGAACGCAGACGCATATACAACCACGTCAAAATTTATTATTTCACATATATGTTCACATGAGCCACTCTGGCTTAACTCGCAGGATTTATTGCCCAGCTATTTTCCATTGAAATTGATTTTTTTTATCGTCTGGTGGATAAATTATGAAATAATTTATAATTATAGTTTTATCGTCCTGCGGTTTTCGAGCCATGGGGGAAATTCCTGCGCTTGAAATTGTTCCTTCTCCTACCGATGGTCGTAGAAAATTCCATTCTTGCAGATGATTTTGACAGCGCACTAGAAGCGATGCAATTTTATTCTCAAATTTTCTCAAACAAGTTTTCACCAAAAAAATCCCATCAAGACAGTATTTAATTGATCTTTCCTGTCTTTCCTCGTAACGATTTTTCATTGGTTACATCTCACAATATTTCTTGCCGAAAATGGCCACATGCTCTGCGCCTAAAATCAACTATAAAAACGTCTATTTTTGCTCCCTAAAACATCACTGATCGTTTAGCCATCCAGCAGTAAACGATCATCCTACATTTTTTGCTTCTTTGCTTGCTGGCTCCTGTTCTCTGCTAGCGTACATCGGTGGATTCAACTTTTTGTTCAGCCGGATAGATTGAAAACTCGCTTCTACCTTGTGATCCAGACAAGACTTATCCTACCAAATACCAGAGCACCGGTTTTGCTTAGTACGTACTATAAACTCCTGATGCAAGCTTTCGCATGCATCCAAGTTTTTCTTATTTCGATAAGGGTGAGTGAGGACGTTGGCTGGATCCACAAAAAGAGAGTGAGAAGGATGGAACGAGAGAGAGAGAAAGAGGGAGAGAGGGAGAGGGATGATGATTACGAAAGGGCGGTTTCTTGGTGGACCCCGTTCAGAGGGGGAGGATCACCCATAACCTTTATCTACATGTATATAGAAATATCATTGGGTGTACGAGGCGGAGCAATGCTTAGGCAGGATATATATCGCGTATGCACGATACCCGACAACATTTCGCGTTCTCCATGGTTCCCACTGCTGCTGCTGCTTGCATTATTTATGCGTTACTCGGCACTCCCCGCCCGCCGTCTCTTCTTTCCCTCGTCTCTCTCGACCGCGTTTGCGGAAATACTACTTTCGGAACTTCGGAAACTTCTGACGGAAACCACCGGGCGCGGCGAAGCGGAAATTTATGGATTTTGTTCGAGTCCTTGTGCGTTATATGTACACATTCGGAAATGTGCATAAGAGTGAAGACTCTTCTGATAGTATAGTAAAAGAAGGAGAAAGGAAAATAGAGAGAGAGAGAGAGAGAGAGAGTGTGTGTGTGTGAGGAAGAAAAAGCAGCTCCGCTGTGATTTACTACCATAGTCCATCGTTTATATTCGGGGTGGAGCAACCGTAGCGGGGGAGAAGGCAGTATAATCGAAGGGGGTAACTCGTGAAAGCTCTGCTTCAGCTGATATCGAGTGCGGGACACGCGCCACGTTAAATGTATATAAGCGACACATGGCGTGCAATTTTACGCACCGTGGCATCTATTTCAATCTTATAAATATATAAATACACCAACATTCGGAGTCATACACACCTGCACATTTCAAAATAAAAGTCAGCACTTGGTTCCTCGGTGCAATTTATCGTCAACCGTGAGAAATCTTCCTTCCTCGACAAGCAGCAGTCCACGAACATTTTCATGCGTGAAAATCAATCTGCAATAACAACTTTAATCACCGTTCGAATTCTGAAACATTCAAGATTCGCATTATCGTTTGGGTTCGTCAAGCTCAGTGGTTCTGTAATGTCTGTCCAGGGCCATGATACTCGAATGTCGTTCTAATTGATTTAAGAGCCAATCCAAAACTGATTTTTTTTTTAACGATCATAGCGATTGTTGTTATTCATACGATCATCATTTTCTAGTTTGTTCTGATCATGACTTGCCGTACTTTTTTCTTCATTCCCAAAGTTAGATTTTTGATGGCATAAAAAATGTTATGATAAAATAAAAAGTGAAGCATTGAATCGCTCGCTGCGTCGTCTCTCACTTTTTGCAGTTTTCGTTAAAATCATCGTTTTTTTTTTTAAATTATATTCGGTATCTTACACTCCGTGAAGCCTATTATCTTTAAGTTTTACGGAACTTGATGTGCCCATCCATTACTCGATCTGAACCCAGTGTTAAATACATGAAGTGCACAGCGCTACTCAATATCTGGCATTAAATTATGATGACGCGTTCGGTGGATCTCAAAGCATATTCTAGTCAATTTCCGCTGTTGGGTGCCCCGAGAGTATTAATCGAGAAAACTCTTGAATACATCCGCTATTCTGAAACGGATGCTTTTAAACGATATCGAAAGATCGGTATGGGAGGGGGAAGAGTAAAGAGGTCAGTCAGTATGAAGGGAAATTGCGTTGCACTATTCGATCGCTTGTTTCCTCAACGAGAACGTTTTGCTACTTTTACACATAAATAAAATTCCATAGATAAAACCTACGCGTGAATATATTTGAGCGATTAGATTGGAAAACCGTACGATCGACACGTGTGTAAGAGAGTTAACTTACGTGTAGATGACGTCTGATCATCCCACCGGCTAGTAATCTATTTCCCCACCTTTTCGTAACATATTTAGATCATCGATGGCACGTCGAATGTTTTTCCCATAGGCAATAGTGACGACTGGACAGGATCGTAGAGGCGGAAAGCACGAAATTGATGATTTTATTTCGTGTCAGACTTGGCAGCTCCTTTCAGAGTTTATTTTTATGGTATCGAGTCAATCGAGAGAATGGAAAATTATGTGTTCGTCCGTGACGACGACGAGAGTGCTAATGATCGCGATTATCTTCATAGGGGATCGAGTTCCCCTTTTTCCTTCAATTCAGCCACGATCCTTAAATGGAAGTGGCACGCATTATCAAATCTGGAAAGCTAAAAATACCGTTAATTTGGCATTGCATTGAATCAGCCCAACTTGGACACTAGTAGTTCCAAAAAACATAATCCCTGGTCTACAGTTTTTTTTATTATTTCGTTGTTTTATGGCTCATGGTCCATGGGTATATATTTTATCGATATATCTGCATATATTTGCTCATATAGACATTCCATTTTGCCTTCTAATGATGCCTCACAAAAGGCCCCTCATTGATCGATCGTTTCCAATAAAGAGTACTGCGAAAGTATGCGTCTATATACTTGTGAGTGCGAAGCATGAGTGCATGGAGAAATTCCTGAAGCGAGCGACGATGTCATGTTCCGATCATCCTCGATCGTTCATCACATACGCTTTTGTATACGCCCTGGTGACTCTTGACGGTTGCATCTCGTCAAAGGGTCCATTTAATTAGCACCTCTGCAGAGTTCTATCTCCAATAGTTCGTAGATTCTATATATGCGTGGTGCAAAGGCAAGCAGTCTGTCACGTGTATGGCATGTTCAATCTACAAATATATCAATGCACGATAGACTATGGGCTAATCGAGCTACGATGTTGCATTTAGTTCATTTAGCTGTAAACGTACTTCCGCGTTAACCAGTTGAAAGGCTCTCTCAGGCGACAAACGAACCGCCATCGAAACTTTGCTGCAAGCTTTTACTTTTATTAGGATTACATTAAATCGATGAACTTTCGGACCGATGAACTTTTCCACGATCAAAGGCACGTTTCAATTCTGCCAAGAAGCTTTTATGCTCGCGTCATTATTTATCTTGTTATTTTTTACTCGTATGCATCAGTTCAAATGTGCATCAGTGCTGGTAATGTTATAGCTTGTCGAGCCACCACGTTCATCGTTGCACTCATACTTTTTCCTCCTGTGTCACAATCCTTTATGCTAAAAATTTACTTGCAGCGTGCACGGCACAAGAGTATATGGAAATTCCATCTTTATTTCTTACATTATTTCAGCAAAATTTCTTTCCTCCGGCTACCTGCGTCAACGCATGCTGGCCAGGCAAATATCTTTCTATACTTGTGGGTACTATAGCGAACAGAACAAACCTCGTAACCATGCATGTTTTCCGACAAATGGGAACAGTAGGAAAATGTAGATTCTTTGTGTCATCAACAGAAGAAAATGTTACGAATATCCGATACGATGATACATGAAAGATGTATCTTTATCATTTGAAATCGAAACTGTATCGTGTACCAATTTCAATATTTTCTTTTCATCAACAACGAATGTGAAGATAATTTAACGTATACATGTTTTTTTTTTCCCCTATGCTTTTCCAACCGAGGTCAATCTGATTTTTAACATCTTTTCATGGCACGTTCCACGTTCCAGTTATAACGAGATGAAAGAAAAACAAAAGAGAGGGTGGGAAAGGGAGGGAGGGAAAGAGAAAAGCTTGAAATATCTGGCCAAAGTGTGTGGACTTTGCGTAGAAAGCATTCCACATTTTCACACGCATAAATGACCGTCGCGATGACGTGAAAAGAGCTTTTAATCTTTCTGTAAATCTCGTTAACTCTTTTATTACAGAAAAGAGAGAGAGAGAGAGAGAGAGAGAGACGCAGCAGGAACGAGATGGGCATAATGGTTCCTGAAGCAGTTCTTTCTACGTTCAAAGGTACTGTGAGAAAAATCCATACGTAATGCACGAAATAACGAGGTGAATTAATTACCTATTCTAGCAATAATGATGATACTTTCGAATTATTACATAATCATAAGCTGCACCTGGGAACTGCTCGCAAAACACTGCGCAATGTTCCCATGGAGCTTATCCGAACGTTAATGGACCACATAATCCGAAAATATCAATTTTATTCGTGCCTCGAATATTCTTTGCCAAAAAGATCGCAGGAATTTCGACGAACTCGTCACATTATATTTTTCACCGAGATGAATATTTTTTATTGGAAAAATTGAGCTGCGTTATTGTTGGCAATAAATTATGGCGAAAGCTACTGTTGGCGATAGCCAAAATCCATATAATTACTCGAGCTTCGTTTCCATGCGCTGATGCATACAAGCAAGCCGACTATCCAACCTAAACAAGTGAAGCTTAGCCACAAACAAGTTTCGTTGTTGTTCAGCCGCCCAGTTGTACGTCACGATAGCGTCAATATATTCATAAGAGAGAGAGAGAGAGAGATACACAAAAGTAATAAATTTATGAGATAAGAAATCGCGATACATACTTAAGTGCGTGCCAGTGAGGAAAAAAAAATCTCGAACAGAAATGCGCATAGAATTGGGAGAGAAAATATGTCGTGGAAATTTGAAAAGTACTCGGAGGATGCAACAGGGATGTGCCTTGAGCCTTCGGCGCTGGAGAGCAAATAAATTGGCAGTTGTTTTGTTGTGCCTTTCCCGAGGGTCCACATCGTATTCGCAAAGCGCAAGGCATAAGAGTAAGAGAAAGAGAGACGGAGGGAGAGACCGAGTGGAATTCGGAATTGGTGGACACCGATGCACTGCACCAGAATATACGCGCGCCGTCAATGTGCCTCCTCTGTTTGTCCAGCCTCGAGCGTTGAACGTGAGCTCGGCAAACGGTACGTAAATAAACGAGATCTCGTAGAGTAGTCCCTCGCGTAGACCGAAGGCGTAGAGAGCATAGTGCGAGAAACTTCACACTCGCATATAAACTTAATACGATATACATGTATACATTTATATAGATCATTTAGATCGTATGTGAGTGTGGTTCTCTAGGATAGATATAGAGAGAAAGAGTACAGTCGAGAGCGCCCTGACCCGAGAGTCCTGGCGGCAAAACGCGAGCTGAACAATTGCCGAGCCCCGGCGGTCATTGAAGCCGATTATACAATGAGGAAAGGTTGGACGCAAAAGCGTCGCTCGCCGACGGAATCGATTCGATGCTTGCAAAGATCCCGCGCAGGCTCTAATAGCCTCGTATCTATGTGTGTATTAGGTCGTTCGGTATAATACTCTTTCAACCACTCTGCAATAAAACAAAAGTCTCCCTCCACCCAATTAGCTAATTTATTCCCACGTAGCTTCAGCGAAACAATCCATAGAGGACGATAAAGGAATCATAGAAAAAATCATTCACCCTCAAGTTCGTGTTTGCCATGTAAATTTTACGAATCGATTCGCCATCGACAACAAACGTAAATTAGTTTTTTTAAATTTTTTTGGCAAATAGAAATTCGATATTCGGCAAATTGAAAAATCGATAATTTTGTAAAGCAGAGTGCACGTTGCAGAAATCAACAGCCCGTCAATTAACCTGATTCGTACAACAACGATTTGCATTCCTTCCGAATGAAGAATCCATAATAATGCTCAACTGCGACTGAGCCCGCCAAGTAATCGTAAAATTTATTCGATCGGTAAAACAGTTTCCGATCACGCGATGGTGGGTACCAGAGCGAAGGCTGATCTCAAACTTTCGTATCATTTTCCAGAATCGTGCGCACGTGAATTTTTCTTCCATAAGAAACATGACACGCGAGGGTTATCTAAAACGGAAACTACCGGTCGTAGGTTATCATTACTCCGCAGCATTTCTCTCGCAGTTTTCGTTCGGATGCTCGGTGAAGAATTGAATCTCGAAATAGTATCGACCTGTTTTATCTAGAATAAGGGACACGCGGCTGTTTGAAGACCAAAAGAAAATTGAGCCTCCAACACTGAGAGGAATCCATAAGATCTCTAGAAAAATAATATTCCGTATTTTTGTACTACATGAAATTGATTTCTGTATTACCGTAATCTACATTATACCGTCTCAAAAGTAAACTGACCAAATCGAATCTGCTGGAAACGATTTTCTTGAACTCAAAGGTACGTGGCAGCATGTCGAATCGCTATTCAAGTCGGTGAACTTGAAATGAAAGCAAGAATAACAAAAAAAAACTGACGAATTTTCATCAGATTTTGGCGATGTCGATAAAAAAAAAAAAATTACCAATGTATTTTTTTTTTTTTTAATTATTCATGTCAGTAACCGGATGGAAACATACACTGCTCCAAATTCTAGCGTCACTCCTGGTTCTTTACGATATGGGAGAACCCCAATATTTCTAATGAAAATACTTTTTATCATTGAGGAGCTAAGAGAATTCAGAAATTATCGTCGTGCATCGTTGGGAAGTGTCAGTAAACGTGTGTGAGAAAAATTGAGAAGAATGAATGAATTTTTTGTCCTGAAAAAAAAATTTACTGAAGTTTTTCATTTTTTTTTTGCAAAAAATTAGATCGAGGCCTTTTTGTGGATGGGAAAGAAAAAATGAAGAGGACGATAGTCGATCGGTAATTTGTCGGGAAGCTGGACACCTTTTGAGGAGGAATCATCTCGAATATGTGTGGCACGCGGAGCATTCGTTGTATGTAAGTTTGTACTTATGTAGTATCGTATTCTGGAGACAGACGGGGATGATGTTTTGTGGTAGGGAGAATAGTGAGTAGCGCCTAGCATGCGGTGAAATGTAATAGTGGGGGAAAGAGCCGAGAATTTCCGAGTTGTAACGCCACCTAAGCGAAAGCAGGTGCACGGCCCTGAAGAGGGGATCAAGGAGGGAGGAGAGCCGGAGCAAAGGAGGGGATGCATTTGTACGGATGCTTGGAAAATACGAGATGGGGAGGGGGGATGGCGGCAAGAGGAACGGTGGTCTGGCCGGCAGCGCGCGTCGAGGGTGAGGTACGTGAATCCCGGTATGTTGTGGAATAAAGGTACGAGAAAGAGCAGGACAGAGAGTAGATGGAGAAAGGGAGAGAGATAGAGAGAACGAGGGGCATGGGAAGGGAGAAAACTGTGAGCGTCATAGCAATGGTCATAGCCCGTCTTGCGTTGGGTGTAAGAGCGAGTAAGATGCTTGAAAGTTGCTCGACAGCCACGTATTCTCCTATTGGCGCAAAAAAACTTAAAGGCCCGAAATTCTTTTTCGTTTCAGTCATCGAAAAAATAGCTGTGTCACAACTATTAAACAAAATGCCTGTTTTTACGACGAAAAATTCAACGTCTTTGATCGTTGGCCTGCCAAAATATTTTTCAGCGGAATCTCTGCGATTCTTCCTACGGAATTTATATGGCAATTACGAGAATCGGTGTGTGTTTTTAAATTACCATTCCCTTTCCGTCATCTCTGTATTTCCCGGAAGTTAAAATCGCAATTAAAAGATCTGCTGACCCAAAATTGTTAATTGACCAAAATTAATGAAAAACCATCAAGTCTGTTGTCAAAAATGTTAGTTTCGATGTGCGGAATGCGAAGCTGTGTTGTTTACTGAGCTGAGGCGAAAAAGCACCTCCTAAGTGAGCCTCACAACGACGTCCCTGGGTTCACTTCTTTCTCTCTTTCCCCTTCGACGATTCGTTCTCCTACTCTGTCAAGCCCATGACTCGTATCTCTGACGGTCTCCCTCACTCCTTTGGCCTGTTACCCCTCGATATCAGAGTTGCGTACCAGCCCGCAGCAGCAGCCAGCCAGCCAGCCAGCCAGCCAGCCAGCTTTACCATCCAGCCAGAGCAGTGGCAGTTTGACGCCGGTCGCGCAGCCAGCATGGCTCGATCGTTTAATCAATTTTTTAGTATCAAATACCACGAAATTTAACAAGCAAGTTCAACCGCGTTCAAGTGACATTTTCTCAACTTATTCCAAAGCGTCGTTACACACAAAAGTTACAAATTAAATCGAACAAAAAAGGATTTTAAAAAAAAGTGAAACGAGAGGAAAAATGCTCTGCGGACAAGACGTTCGTGACAAAACATTGGAAAGCCTTGTTCGGCGTTCACAGAAGACGTCTCTGAACTCATGCTGATTCGCCGCGTGATTTACCAGATCCTCCAATGCATAACCTCAAAAACACTCGAACATAGTCCACTGCTCTCGAATTTTCGTTTTTTTTTTCCGAACCATTCACCCATGTTCTTCGTTTACTCCAATCGTGACGGAACTACAAAGCCAGTTTGTGTTTATATTGATATACGGAATCATTTGTGTAATAAATATTAACCAAATGTCTCAGTGAATCGTTTATTCGGATTAAAGCATTCGTTATCGCTGGACTGTGGAAAAGATCTTTACAGTAGTCTGCCGCGTGTGCATCGAATTCGATTGAGTTTTTCTCTCAGAATCTCAGTTAATTCAGATGGTTATCTTCGTCTCGTTGATGTGATAATAATCACAATAAGAAAAATGATGAAAATAATGTCAATAATAACATTGAGAATATCAAAAGACCAAGGCCAGACGATATAGTGACTTTAGTCAAGTGTCCATTGAAAAACTCGAGCCAAACTCCTCTCTTGGTCGACGACGGTGAGTTTATCTTTCTTTCTCTGGCTGTAATCAATGTAAAGATAGCGAGCATAGAATATAATGCAGCGTCTTCGTTTTGATAGTTCTTAAACGCAAAGCTTTTGTCTTTGGCGCGATTTCAAGACGGACTAGCGCGTGGTACATGCTTCAATGTTGAGGGCGCCTTATACACAGAATACGAACGAAAGACGATTCTTTCATGCCTCGCAAGCCAGTGACGTATCAAACTTTCCATCGCGCCCTTCGACTCCTCCTCACTGAAGGGCAAACCTCTTTAATGATTAATCGCCGACGACCTTTCACTGATTTTTTTTCGTCTTTTGCTCGTTGGTGCTCTTATCAACTCGATCGACTAATATTTTCTCTTGAAAGTGGAGTAAATACAAAGGCCGTGGGCGAATTTTACGCCGGAATCGTTCCGGCTGTCAATTAATCATCTGTTCGGCAGATTATTACTCAATTGGAAATTAATTGATGCTATTAACGTCACCAAGGCCACAGCTTTAAACTGTCAATACAGTCGGAAAATTGAAAAGAGTACAAAATGTCACAATATCGTTTGTTTCGATATTTTGTCAAAAAAAAAACTATAAATATCACGAAACACTTGACGTTGCTCGTGTTGAACTTGACCCCCGACTCACAAATCCTTTCAGTCATTTTTTGTTCCCTTTTTGCACTCTACCATACATCGCATTTGCGAGCACCTGTTCGGAGATTTACTGAAAGCTTCTAATTCGAGGCTGTAACGAAAGTCCACGAGTGTTCTTCGCTGCAAAGTGCATGAGAAAAACCTGCTGGGCGTTTTAGACACTGCTCCAAGCGAATAGAACACTCCAGATTAAAACGCGACCTTGATACAAGAGAAGCCACGCTCTTTCGTCTATTTTTTGCAGCACTCTGACGCAACTGACGTCTATGACCTAAGAATCGTTCCCACGTGAGAACGTTTCATTCCTTTTGATGTTGTGCATCCATAAAGTAATGGATGTCGCCACATTGCAGAATAATCCTAAGCCTGGAAACACTTTAAGGCTATAAATTATAATGTACTGGATAAATCTTTGTAGTTGACGTCGCGACGTTATTTTTTCAACTAAAATATTGATAAGAAAAAAAAAAAAATTTCGAACTGCAAAAAAAAAATTACAAATCTTCATAGTTCCAGTATTTTTTTTTTTTTGGTTTTAGAAATGAATACTCTTTCTCTTTCTTATTTATTGATTTTTATCTTTAATTCAATGGCGCTCCTTTTTTATGAAATAAGTTCTCGGTGGAGATTAAAAAACAAAACGAATTTCCGCATTCCGGAAGAGCAGGTGTTTTTTTTTTGGGAACGTGATAGTCGGAGGAATGCGACTTTATTGGAGAGAAACTGGTCGGCTTTAACTTGCTGCGCTCTCCTTTAACACGAGGAGAGTAAAAGGGTGTATATATATAGTACCTATTCGGTGTGCGAACACCCTCGTCAGGACTTATTCGTCGGGGTCGCTGTAAAAATTTCGCATCTGCAAGCGAGGGGGGTTATTAGGTGAGGGGATTCCTCCTTTCTCTCCACCTCCCTTACCCTCTTTCTTCTTCACCCTTACGCGTGAGCGAAGCTAGTGGAATAAGGAGCTGGTTTGCACGAAAAAATTGCTGTGCAAGCATCAGCAGTCAGAGACAAGGAGAGAATGGAAAAAGATAAGACGAGCAGGAAAGTCGTAGGCTGAAAGGAACTGAGATCAAAAATATCCAGGAACATTGATCTACATGCTGCTCTTTAACTCCATAGATAAGAGGCTGCATTCTGGCGGACTCTGACGCGATAAGAAGGGAGGGGATGAAGAAAAAATTAATAATATCGATTCTCATAAATGCATAAACATTGGCCACAAAAAAAATCATGCAATATTTATTTTCAACAGTTTCGATGGCAAAAAGTAACTTTTCCATAAAAACTCAATACCAAGGATCGTGCCACTGTGGGTTATTCACTCGGTACGTCGAGATGCGTTTTTGCTGTTTTTGTAGAGTTGAAAGCAATAATATTGAAGGATAGAAGAACATGAAATGGAGATTGACTTGGCAGTTTTGTTTTGTAGCACGTTTCTCTCGTGACTGCTGTTTGTCAGACATTTTCAATCTTTACGTACGTATCATATACTTTGAAGAAGATTCTGTGACGCAGATTTCTATTAGAGCGTTGACTATATATTGACTATGTGAATATAGTGTGTAGAATACCGAGGATCATTTTTCAGACAACGTTGGAATGCGACGGTGTTGCGCAGCTCGTATAGAATCCGAGAGCATCAAAGAAGTGATTTTCCTGACGCGCGTAGTGATATTTTCTCGAGAGTAAAAGCAAATTCGTAATACGAAGCTTTGCGTGGCATTATTCGATAATGAAACTGTCAGCTTATATAGAATTTCATGAAACTCTAGTTCGTTGAAAGTTCAACAAGCTTGATACGAAATGAGATAAATTTGTAATACATTTGACGTTGTTACGAAATGCAATAATGTATGTAATATTTAGCTATCGTATTGAATAAATAAATCAGGGCTGGAGGTTTTTTCAGACAGGAAAGTTGAGCATTGTCACTGTGTCACTTTTAGCTGCCAGTGCATCCGAATGACGAAACCTTTTTGATTTACTTGCAATATAAAATTTATGGAGCACGTTTCCGTTTAAATTTTTAAAAAAACTTGATGCCCTGTGCCACGACAATAAGAGAAATACGGAGAATTCTCAAGAGAGCTTGAAGGAATGCCTCGGAACACTTCCATAGTACTGCGCGATATGCTGCGAAGCTGCCGGCATGTAAATCCGGAAAATTCCAGGTCAGAATTTATAGTCACGTCGAGTATATAGTTTTGTGACCGAAAAAACAATCTTTTTTTCGACAATCGTATTTTCCCAGACAACCTAACTGACTCTCTTTGCTATACACAAAAAAAAGATGTTTGCCTCTTCGGACGAATCCCGGAATCCCGGAAACATACAATATTTTTCTTTTGTACGACTTCACAAAATCCAACTATTCATATTTACTTGCATGAAAGCAAGGAAGAAGATTCGTGACGAGATTGAATAAAACAACTCTGTTTCCAGTTTCTTATCATTTCCGGATGTCAAACATTTTGAAAAGATTATAAACAGATGCTCGAAGCATCACGTCATTTTACCAATCGACACGTCGTATAAATCGCAATATAAACATTTGACTGATTCATGAATGCAGCAAGCAAGATAAAAATTATAATTCACGACGAGTAGTTTAATCGAACAGGAAAGTATCGACATCGTATGCTATGGTAACCTTATAAGTCAATAGGTTAACCAAGCGATATGTGACGAGACACCAGAATCAATTCGATATCTTGTTCTTTTTTTATTCTTTGCATTCTCTCATTGGTACAATGTCGCCTCTGTGACTTTATTCATAAAGCACGACTTGTTACTTAAATACAAAGCGTCCATTGCGCATACATGAAATAAGTAATGAACGAAAGGGCGTATTTCCCCGCGGAGTTAATAGTCCGATATGTTACGATTCGCGTATTTTTCTCTGTCGTCGATTCGCGTACACTTACAATTCACACTCATGCATGTTATTCTCGAATCATTCCCAAACAACAGAGAGTTAAAATGATTGTATTCATGTGACACGTGTACGGAGGTAACTGACGTCGTCAATCATCGATCGGCCTTGTGGCGATGATAATTAAACGTATTCTAATGAAAACACAACCGAGAGCCGATCACTATAGAAATAAAATTTTAAAAAAATGTGTATATCCATAAATTATCTCGGCAATTTCCATTTAACAGAGTGGCGTCACCATTTTGTTCTTTCTTTACCAACGACCCTTTTTTCAACAAAATGAAAATAAACGAAGTTACGTTTTTTCTTTGTTTTATTGTAAGTCATTTTTTTCATAAAAATCCGATCCGTGCTTAGCAGCGTTTTCAATGGCGCGTATGCCCTAGGCGATGACGGCCAATACTGTTCGTGAGCGTTGCACCATTTCACGAAAAAAACGTTTATTGGATGTAATCGCAGGTCAAATTGGTTGCGTACATTCAGACATGCATTAATTATTTTCGTTAACCGCGTGAATTGGAACGTGCGTTCGTTACGGAGGCCCTTAGTAATTGGTTCGTGAACAATTACGTTGGTGTTGTAGAAAAAGATCGATGCCTCTGATACTTTACGTAATAATTCGTTTTACGATGGATATCCGGCAAATTAACGAGATGTAGACGGGGGTTATGTCGAGCGATACCAAGTGGAGAGAATAATGAAGAGATATGGAGTATCGTCGGTAATAAACGATCATTATTACAATGCAACGAGCCACGTGCATACAATTAAAAACTATAACGAGCTCACCGTAATTTTACTAATTTTGTTACGCCGCTGATCTAGAAACATGAAAAATAGGCGGAATCTGCAGGTACGCGGGTATATGCAATCTACAATTATAGAAAGAGTGGGTCGATTGGGACGGGAGATACTGAATACTTCGTCAACGATCGTAGTGCCTCGACGTCCTGTTTTTTGCTCTTCAAAAAATCGTTTTCGCAATATCGTTTCCAGAGTGAGTTTAAAAATGCGATTGATCGTATGCAGAGTTTTTGTATGGATCACCCAAATTTTTGCCATTATTTCATCATTTTTATAAATTCTCGCACCGAAATATAATCGTGTAACTGGATTGCACGATTTTTATCTCCGTTTCGGTTTTTCCGGCAGCGCAGTCATACGGTAGAAAGAATTCGGTCAAGAGGAAAATAAAGAAGAAGGAAAAGGTTTGCCGGAGAGCCGGCAAACACGCATACCTGGCCTCGGCTGCTGTATTTTTACCTGGTAAAATTCACCTCGTGTAGACTAAACGCCATTGGTCCTGGCACGAGGAGCCTGTACGTGAAACCTGTACAATGGATAAACCACGCGCCTTCTGTTCGTTGGGTTGGGCCAAGCGCATCATCATCTCATCTGCTGTGTTGTGAATTTGGCCCTAGGGTCGATGTCCCACAAGCATCATGCCGCGCCAAAAAAAGAGCGAGTCGCAACGCTTGTGTATAGTATATCACGGGAATCCGTCGGCGCGTGCACTCACAGCAAATACCGCTCGCGATCCACGAGTAGCTCGGGCCACGCCCGTGGACTTTCATCGTTAATAGAATAGAGGAAAGGGAAGCTCCATCCTCCTTTCAAACTTGCCGAAAACAAGAAACATTCCTCTGAAAATTCCATAGGACCGATCGTCCAAACACCCGCAATGATTTTATTCCCAAATTCTCGCATTTGAACGAGAGAAATTTTAGGAAAATTTTTATTCACATACTGTCTGGATAAACTTCTGAAAAACCCAATACTCGGTAAAAATTTGCTTCCCATAGTTTGCTCGTAGAATAGTACAAAATAATGTTGGCCCTATCGATAAATGCCAAACCTTTTTTTCCCTCGTTCAATTCTGTTCCTCGAATATTCTAACCTTTTGCAAACCTGTTACAAAATTACATTCAAAACGAAACGATGATGTCGTTGCAAAATCTGATTTTGCTATCACGTTCAGAATCTTTCAAGTAATTAATTTCCTTCAATGATTCAGAGCTCGAATCAGCAGTTTTCATCACTCCGTCATGATATTGAGCCCTTCATTTCATCTGACGAATTAAAAATTCTTCGCTGCGAGCTCTTAGTCGCTGAAATTTTCCGACCTGCATTGAATTCTTACGAATTACTGCCCTTAACAAATATTTAACAAAGTTTTAGAATAGAGACCGTTCCACCGACGTTTTACAAGTAGAAGAATTTTATGAGCTTGCCAAAAAAAAAAAAAATGTATCGTCAGAGAATAATTAATGAATTCTTGGAGCGAGCTATAACAAGAAAGCTCGACTATAACTTATTATTGTTGTAAAACGATTTTCTCTATGCAACTTCCGGGTTCGGAGGATATAGCCCATGCAGCATAGCATCATCAGGCTATGAAGGTTGTTACACGTCGACTCTTATTGGATTAGAGTCAGAAGGATGTACATTTTCACGAGGAAAGATTAACGCTCGTCTGGGATATTGTAATCGAGGTATTTTCCGCATATCCATATGGAACATGGGCCACTTACAATGTTGCATACAACATAGGCAACATATATTTACATACATGTAGCAGGATGCCTGGAGCTGGAAACAGCGTGGGTAAGATAACGTCAAACATAGAGGCGGGTTTGTATGTCGTCTAGATACGGAAATGCTATATTTGCTGGGAATAAAGTACACACGAAAAGCTAGTGTCTCATCGAGCACATTACGCCTACGTGTCTCATTGCTGCGTACGTGTACGAGTCTTTGAACATGAAATAGGGAGTCTCACACGTGTCCTATGTTGAAACTCCTCGTAAAGCCCTTTGATATTGAGTATCAAAACGGTACGGCAGCTGGCTTATTGCGATATATTTTGCAAAATATACATTAGACTGGGGCTATAAAAACGAATTCGAATAAATCTCAATTGAAAAATATCTCTTTGACGAATTATTCCCGAAGGGTTGATCGTCCGCGATTGAAAAGACGAAAAAATGAATTTATGGGCCAATCTAAATATGAAAATTTCTCCGTGACCTCTTGCGCTCGACTCCACTGAGATTTTTGACATCCCATTTGGACAATCCGAGAGATATACTCATGCAATATTTTCATACAATATCACGATAATATCTAAACGTCAAAATAAAAATTCTTCTCAGATCTGTTGGCTTGGTTTATATTTAATAGACCTTCAGTCCATGACAAATTTATCTCGGCTTGAATCTTTGTAAAAGAAAATACTGGAGAACAGACGGAAAAAAGTTGGGTGAACGTGACGTCAAGGCCTTGACCACCCGCGCTCGCGAGCCATCTCAATCGCACGAGCAGAGTCAATCTTTTGCTTTTGCTTTGCCCTCTCGCTCTATTCTCTTTTCTCGCAAAGTTCTTTCTCTGGTTCAACGAGCACGAAGAGAGCCACTCCTTTCGCTGTACGATCACGTGCGAGTCTGTTCTGGAGAGACACATCTCGTAGAGTTCCAGACTGTTCTCAACGCGCTATCACTATACCTTAATGTCCCGAGCTGGCACGTGCATTTGTAGCGGTTCAACTCTATCAAGTTACCTGAATTTATACAAGAGTCTAAATATTCTGTATCGAATGAGCCGTCCGTGATCCTACATCGATTCAATAAATTCACCAATCAAACAAAACATACAACATGGTCGTAAATTCGAAATAATAATAGAAATAAAAGTCATGGAGTCTCTAAAAGCTTTGCGACACAGAAATATTTCAACAAACTTGATTCAAATATTTGTTGCATTTCTCACGTTTATTTATGCGTTAAATCAGAAATCATTTATAAGATTCCTAGGAAAGAAGTTGGCAACCTTGACTAAATGAGAAAATTATTTTTAAACCGTGTACCGAATAAAAACAGAAAAACTTTACTGACAGCCACACAAAGGAATACAAACGGTGAGTTTTTCCAGACACCGCCAGAGAAGAGACGTGCTTTCCTGACGACGATCCTCGTTTCTTCCTTTTCCGGCCTGTACTCATCAATTTTTACGTACCTTATTCTTCAGCTTTATTACTTTCGTGTTCTTTACTCGTCTCTCCTTCTTCATCGTCGTGTGTGACACAGCCAGTCCACTTTCACTGGAGGGAAGTGCGGTAATTTGACCTCTGATTCGTTATTTTGATAGCTCCATAGACGTACATCATTTTTTTATTTATAAACCTGATGCCTGATCAAATATTCAAAATGAAATTCAACTTTGTGCTGATTCATAATCGAATCCTACAAAAAAAAAAACATGCCAAAACTTGTGCACCGATTATCGATTAATTAACTCTTCTAGTATACACATCGAACAAGTGCACATTGGGTCAATCTGACCCACGACGTTTCTTGAACCGTTGTATAGTCCGTTGTACTAAATTATCAACATTTTATGGCTTTAAATTTGTTTTTTCACCAAAACGAAACTTAAATTGCAAAAATGCTATTTTTTGCCATGAAATACCAAACGATCGGCGGCGGAAAATCCTTGGGGTCAAAATGACCCAGTATACACACGAGGGGTTAATTATGGGCCGAATCGAGTCCATAATGAGCAAAATAGATAAAAACATTGTCATTAAGTTCGCAGTGGAAGAACCAATCACCGGAGACTTTGGTTTGGGCTTAAAACTTTAGCAACGTTGCACCTTTGATGAGATTTTGTAGAGAAGCTTAAAAAACCAAAAAGATATTCCCACCTAACGAAGCAACAAAGTCAGGAATGAGCATCGGACCGAGACACGTTTCCAGTCACGTATGGCACACACGTGTCTGAGTGGATCGTCAGGGCTTAATTGTAAACGAGGAAAAATCTGAAAAAAAATTGCCAGTGTACGAAGATGTGCAATATCGAAAATCCTATACATGCATGCGCACGTCGAACCGCACAACACATATACATCCAGGTGAATATGCGTTTACGTGTGTGTGTGTGTGTGTGTGTGTGTGTCTGGACCTACTCAACCGTCAAAGAGCTGAGCTAGCACGTTCTCAAAGAAGATATAGAGATGATGATATGTATGTTTGCATGGAGCAGCGGGCGCCGAAGGGAGAAAGGGAAGAAGGGCTCTAGGATTTGCTGAAATAGCACAAAACCAAAAACTTCTTGTCGAGTAATATACCGCCGAATGGAAAAACTGAACAATCATTTAGGGCTCCCACAATTCTATAGAAATAGCTTGCCAAACCTTCATTGCCAGAGAGCAACTGAGATTAACAGTATTTTCATTTTTATATTCTTTGAACTTTGCCTCTCCACTGTTTGCCAAGATTCCGATAATTTATTCAGATCCTTCAATGCAAACATTGGAACCCATTCCATACTCAAGTCTCTCGCTATTTCGAAAATAGCCCCGAGTATACAATCAAGAGATTTTATTAATATTTTTGGGAAATCCATTGATTTCCCAGTGAAACGGTTTTAACTGGAATGTAAAAGAGGCAAGGTTCCGTAATATTTATGAACGTATCACCGAGCGACGTTGGAACCTGCAGGTGCAGGTCTTTATGATTCGGAATGGCGAATTTACGAGGTTGTTGTAGGTAGTACATGACGTGAGCTACTTGAGGATGTTAGTCGAAGGGTTTGGGATGCTTCCGCACGTTACACCCTTTGGGCCCTTCACATGCCGTAGCTATTCGTTGTATACATCCCCAGAGGGTGTAAACTGCCTCGTTAGATCGTGTGAGACAAACGCACACGTGGTTGCGGAGAAACCCTGAGCGCAATTACGTTTGCCACATTGAGGGAGAGAACGCGGTAACGTGGGTGGATATGGCGAAACCTGGCAAACGAGAATCTCGAGGGTCTCGCTGTCTGGACCCCGAAACGGGTACTCGCTATCCGTAAGAGCTATCACCTCGAAATACTAGCTAAACCCATTAACACCGGAAGATATATCGTCCCGCGTAAACAAGAGAATCACCATGTATTACCATTTATTATACCCATATACCAAGGGATTTGCTACAACAATTGACGAAATTGAGAAATATACGCGAAAAAGTCGAATCAATAATATAAATCCTGCTCGTACGGATCAACGATTCAACCATTTTTTCATGCAATTTTATTCCCAGGGCTTGTAGAATTTAGCTCCAAATACGTATTATAACAGGTTGCCATTCAATCGCTTATCACACGAGAGTAAAAGTCACGCTTCAACTCCCACGACCCCATAGAGCTCCGCGAGACGCCTAATGGGGCCTTCTCATGTTTCTGCTGGTGTCCGGATATAAACGAGAAATCGATCGTTCAACACTACGAGGGCTGCACAGTTTGCAACAAAAGATACGAAAGGGGAGATGTTCCCTGTCAAAAAATCGAATGGCTATGTGCGTCACCCTCAATCCTGCCACTACGCGTACCGAAATCCGAAAGAAAACAAATAATCAGACGAATTGCAGTCTTTCAAGCCCTCGCCGTCTAAAAATGGAGAACAGGAAGCAGGACTCTGTAGAAAATATCGAAATTTGTGTGCATGTACTTTTGTTATCGACTTTCCTTTGCACAGAGACTTTGGAAGATAAGCCAGTAATAAATTTAGAACTTTGTTGCTCAATGT
>JAPYYS010000054.1:0-245949 GCA_030522525.1 Campopleginae sp. 14b | reverse complement strand
AAAGATTCGTGGGTCTCGAGATCACGAGGTCGCGAATTTTTATTTTATGCCACTTCCGGTTGGACCGATATCATGCCCCCGGGGGATAAACAATCTTTGGAAATGCACACTTGGTTTTTTTCGTCTCGACGAGAATCGTCGTTGTTTTGAAAAGAATGTTTAGATTTTGGATCTTTTGTCGAAAAATTGGTGCAACTTCCGGTTAGATTGAAATAATCGCTTACAGAATATCAACGTGTCGCAAAAATTAATAATTTGTTGTTTGTTTCTACAAACGAATTGACGTCGGTTCGAAAATGATTATTAGGTTTTGATATATTTGTCGGGGAAATTGTACAACTTCCGGTTGGCTTGAAATTAGCTGCTTGGGGGATCAACAAGCCTCAAAATAACACAATCGTCGTTCATTAACAAAATGAAACACGAATAGCTCAAGGTATCTTCGAATTCCAATCTTATTACCAAAAATTCGTCAACTTCCGGTCTCTAGAGTTGGAAAATTGTATCGTGCTTTCTTGGAACGAAGGCTCGACTGGCTCGAGGCCATCGCGGTCTATTTATAGTCATGGCAGCTTATGCAACTTGGGGAAATGAAACAAGAGCCCAAGGTATTTGCCCCGAACGAGCAATTGGATTTTTAGACAAGAATTTTCAGCAAGATAAATAGAGTCTCGCGTCAAAATGGCTGCGGCGATCAGCCTCGGTCTTTTCAAAATGGCGCTCAGCGTCAGAGTCACCGGAATTTTATCAGCGACTCAACAATCTTCGACTTTTCTTCCTCGATAATTAATTATTCGACTTGATGGATAAAATAGACGCGAAAAAAAAGATCGGAGCAAAAATTCCTCGGGCTCAATTTTCATAGCCTCTCGACAATAGGGAATGACGAATTTCAATGACAGAGACCGGGGAATACGAACACGAGGACCAAGGATGGTCCGAGTGTTCGAAAAGTTCGGGTGCAAAAAGGTTTTAATTTTCAAACGATCGCCGAGAGTGGCAACGACAGCAGGAAGGGGCGAAGAAGGAAGAGGGGATTTGCTGGGGTATATGGGGAAGCTTTTAGGCTGTAGATATAAAAAGCTCGAGGCAGAGATGCCCGGCCCCGTCGCGCCAGCATCTCCGTATCGGGCAGCTCCGATCCTATTTTCAGATCGGTACAAGCTCTTTCAAAATGGGGGGAACCATTGAGGTCACCAATCCACCCATTATTGTTTATCCAACCGCCCTATTTCTCCAATGTTTATCAATTACTTTTAAACTCGATTCAATCCACTTTTTTCAACAATCTCCACCATCTTTTCAAATAAATACCACGCTTTTTCATTCACAACGCCCCAACGAGCTCTCTTCTTCAAATACCAAAGATAATAATCGATTGATTCAAACCGAACGCTTACTTCTCGTTACTTTTTGTTACTTCAGCCTTTACGAAGAAACATACGGAAAATTTCATCAAATTATACGAAACTTTATTCGTCGGAGTCGAAAAATCAAATTTTAACTTAGAAATTCAAATTTTCTCCATTTTTTAAAATAAAACAATTGAAAGAGACCAGGAAGGATTGAAGAGGATCATTTATTCAGTTTTTATGACATTTTTATATGCAGACTCGAATATTTTTCATTGACAACGATCAATTATTAAAATAAACTTGGCATTGGTTCATGGGTCTCCCCTTTTCGTATAAATAAGTTTTCGTTCTACTATTTTAAAATTAATATCGAGTTTTATTCGTGGGAGTCGAAAAATTCAAATTTTGTTGGTCCTTGAGAACGAAATAATTGAAATAGATCAAACAGCATGTTGGCAGGGAAATTCAAATATTTTTGATCGTCAACGATGTTTTTGAATTGGGAATTCAATTTTTTTGAATTTTCACAATTGAAATGAACTCAGCAAGGATTTACATCGAAGAAGATTTTGTTGTACAATTAGGAGAGGATTTTTCAATTTTTCTTCATTTTTTTCTCATGGCAAATCGAATAATTTCAATGGAAAATACTCTCGAAGATTTCTAGACATCAATGACTCAAGGCTCCGAAGAATCGTCTAAGCTTTCGTGTTTTTCTTGATGAAAATATTTCCAAACGCACATTTTGTGCAACGGAAAGATTATTTGAAATTTTGAAGTTCTACGACGAAAGGTTTACGAGGATATTTTTAGCAGATGCACGAAATCTCAACAGACTCTGTACTAGAAATCACTGGGAGATTGAGCTCGTGCTTTTCCGACGTTTGCAGCAGCGAGAGCCTAGAAGTTATATAATGGTTCAGCAAACTCTGTTCCGGCATCGCCTGATCGCTATTGTTAGAACGCGTAGCAAGGCGTTGCCGTGCTCTACAATGATAAATTTAAACTCTGCCCCTCTCGAAACGCGGTTCAAAATATTTTTGGACGTCGAACTCGAAGAAAACTAAAAAAAATGAGGAAGCGACTGAACCTCCAAGCAAAAAGCCAAATAAAAAACATTGAGAATTCGATTTTTAGTTTTCTGTTGGAACGAATCGAAAAAATGGGTCAAAAATACTTAGACAAGCACCTGAAGGGCCTCCTTAATTACGAAGCGAATCTTAGCCCCCGATAATTGAGGAAGAACGCGATTGATTGGGCCTCGAAATGTGATTAATTGCAAAAAATGAGGCCAACTCAGTGAATTCGTAGAATTGAAAAATAAAAAACAGAACAAAAAAAATGGTTCACCACTCAGCGACCTTTTTTCGGCAACGTCGAAATCGACCCGTGAAACTTTGACGTAAGGATCAAAAAATACACACAATTATTACGAGACGAATGATTCATTAAGAAAAATTAACAAATATATACAGACGAGACAAGTCAACAAGGACCAATTGTCCCAAGTGAATCCACCGAAGTTTGAAAAGTCCGAAGACATGGCGGATCTGACTCATTTGAACGAAGCTTCCGTTCTGCACAACCTCAAACAACGCTACTATCACAAACTCATTTACGTAAGTGTCTCGGATCAAACTTTACTAACCTTCAACCTTTTTTCTCCCTTTCGAACACAAAAACGAAATAGACAAAGGACTTCAAAAAGGATCAGCTGCAGCAGGTCAACCCGCCGAAATATGAGAAAGCCGAGGACATGTCCAACTTGACCTATCTCAACGATGCTTCAGTTCTCCACAATTTGAAGCAACGTTACTACCACAAGCTTATTTACGTAAGGCTGTTCAGGAAACTGGAGACTGCTACAACAGAGTGCTGTTTTTTTCATTGTTTTTTTGTGTTTTTATCTACGGAGCTCTTTCTTTTTTTAATTTTTACACTGGAAGAATTATATTGGAAAAAATTCGGTGAAAATGGAAGCAAAGAAATGTGAGGACGAAAATGAATTTTTACAAATTTTCATCACGTTTTCGTTGTAATCTAATTTTCGAGAACCGAATTTCAAATGTTTGTGGTTCGGGGTTAATTGGTGATCGAGATTTTTTTCCATTTTTCGATTGAATTGGCGTTAAATTTACTTTATAATTCTTTCAGTCGAATTTTCTTAGGATTCTGCTGCTTCAGAACGGCCATGGGAAACCATACAGGACAAAATCCATGAGCCTATTAATTTCTAACTTCTTTTTTACGTTATTTATAATTAATTATGAATTTGACGTTTTCTCGTTCGTTTTTGGGCACGTGTCTGATTGTGGGGACGGAAAATTGCGTCCCAAAAATCGTGAAAATTCTATATTTACATGTTTTCAAAATTATTGATTAGAAATAATTGGAGTGGAGATTTTCGAGGATTTTAATTAACCGGAAAAAATATTGGGCACCCAAAAAGAACGATAATTCAAGTTTAAAAAAAAATCAGACTCGTTTATCAAGGTCGAAGGAAACTACTGACGTTTATTCTTCGACTTTGTCGTTTAATTGTGTACTTCGATGTCGTGATTGAAACAACTGTGTCAATCAAATGAAAGCTCTCGGCCAAGACTCGAGATTGCTCGATTTTGAAACATTCCTCATGGACGTGGAATGTTTTTTGTGTTTTCTTTTTTTTTTTTTTTGACTGTGTGATTCTTGATGGCGTGAAAAAATTGGCGATTGTGTTTCCATCGAAAAATTGATGCTTGGTCAATGTCCCGGATCGCATTTTACAAAATGTCGGGACATTTTTGACGTTTAAAATTTGTATCGCTAAAAAAAATGTCAAATATTGATTATCGATTGTCATCATCAAAACAGAAAGCAAAAATCCAAAATCGAGTCTACGTGACTCTGTTTTTGATATTGCGTGACCATTCGCTTGGACGTACTTACCCCTCGGGAGAAAGATCGAAGAGAGAAATTGTCAAAATCTCAAAATATTAATTGAATGAAACATAAATTTTAAATAAATTTACGAAAATTGAAAATTTCTCTCTTCTCGAGGATTTCTCTAAAAAACCCATTCCCGCGGTCCACGAAAACGGGTTTTCCCATCCCAAGGAAAACAGCGGACGATGCTATTAGATCGTTGAGCGCTTCTTTGAAAAACTCACTATTTCTTTCTCGAACGATCGATTCACCGTTGAATTGCCCTTTGCAGACCTACTCCGGCTTGTTCTGCGTTGCCATCAATCCTTACAAGAGATACCCCGTGTACACCGGCCGTTGCGCCAAGCTGTACCGTGGTAAGAGGCGTAGCGAAGTGCCACCCCACATTTTCGCCATCTCTGATGGAGCCTACGTAAACATGTTGACGAGTAAGTTGAACTTTCAAATTTCCACGATACCGCGTTGAAAAATCTCTGAAAAAATAAAAAATTCCAAATTCTTCGACCAAAAACGAGATAAAATTTGATTATCAGATTTTTCGTCGAGTCTCAATCATTTTAGTCAGAAATTCCCATAAAAAACTGATTTTAATTCGAAGAAAAAAAAATACTCTTGGCCAAAGTGATTCGGATCTCAAACTCATGACGAAATTTCATTTAATTTCCATCAGACTCTGAGAACCAGTCTATGTTGATCACCGGTGAGTCCGGAGCTGGAAAGACTGAGAACACGAAGAAGGTAATTGCTTATTTCGCGACTGTCGGTGCCTCAACGAAGAAGGTAGAAGAGGCCGATAAGAAGAAAGGATCTCTTGAGGACCAGGTCGTACAGACCAATCCGGTACTTGAAGCCTTTGGTAACGCCAAGACCGTGCGTAACGACAACTCCTCCCGTTTCGTAAGTAAAAAGAGACAATCAATTCTATTTATATTATTCAATTTTGCAGAATTCCAATTCAGATTGGAATTAAAGAAATTCTATTTGTTTCTTCCATCAACTAATTTTCAAAAAAGTCGAACATCGGGCAATCAAAAATTTTGATCTGACACAAAAGACAGAATTATCTTTAAAAAAAAATCAATAAAAATGGAAAAAAAATGGAATTTGAAATTTTTTGACATTCTAAACTACTAATATCGATGAATACGCAATCAATTTGAAAAAGTAGTGGAAAAATATGAAAATGAATTTGTAGAAAAGTTCCAAAGTTTCTGGGAACTGCCCTTAATGTTTTCTCGTAAAGAAAAATTGTATTTGGTAAAAAATGAATTGAACAAAAGCAAATGAAACGTGTTTGGTTTGCTCCAGGGTAAATTCATCCGTATCCACTTCGGACCTTCTGGAAAACTGGCCGGAGCTGATATCGAGACTTGTACGTAAAGCCTCCTCTAGTTCGAATTTTCCAACGAGTTTTTCATCTTTTGCGAGGATAAAAAATGACATTGAGGTCGAAATGTTTGCAGATCTGTTGGAGAAAGCTCGTGTAATTTCGCAGCAATCTCTGGAGCGGTCTTACCACATTTTCTACCAGATGATGTCCGGCTCAGTGAAAGGATTGAAAGGTAAGGCGAAAGATTGGTGATGGATTGTCGCGAACATTCCTAGCCGGACGGTTGAGCTTGGACATAAGTTTTTCAGCTCGTTCCGAAACCGTAGCCTCGTAGAAAAGACTCCCAGGGAAAAAACAACGAGATATTTTCACGTATATTTTCCCTCCCATGACCCAATTAATCGTTGAGAAAAGTAGGCGAATTCCTTAGCAAATACTAGGCAGGTCACGTCGAGATTCGAGGCCGGAAGTTGAGACAGAGCTACGCATCGATCGAGCCATCGACAAACATCAATTTTTTCTGTTTCTATTTCATTTTCAATTGTCAAACTCGTTTCATAGAAATGTGCAACCTTTCGAACAACGTCACGGACTACTATTTCGTCGCTCAGGGAAAGACAACTATTCCTGGTGTTGATGACGGAGAGGAATGCACTCTTACCGATGTAAGAACCGGACGCTAAGCGGATCTCTTCGCGAGTTTCTTCGTTTTCTTTCTGTCTTTGAAATTACCATTTTTAATCGTCATGTATATACGCCCTTAACTCTTTTATTTAGTGAGTTTGAACTCTTTGCACTGAACCATCGACCAGGACTCGAACCGTTCTGGCCTTTTTTTTCTTCTTGAGTTTGTGCTGCAAAGATCCGAGAGTTTCGATGCAATTTTATGACAAAAAATCGATTTACGTGTGAAATTTTTCCGTAAAGACGAAAATTTGTTGTTTTTCTTCGGTTTTTTTTTTTTTATCGGCGTTTCTGGAGTTTAACATTTTGGTTTCACATCCGGAGCTCCTCTCGTCGTTGCAGCTCGAACCCTGGAAGGTCGACGATGTTATTTGTTTCCCTAAACCCTCGTTTTTTTTTCTTTACCATGACCAAAAAGACGGTCAGAGCTTAATGTTTAGAGTTTGAGTTTGTTGGATCAGCCTCGAAATGGCGATTACGCCGCTCGCTGTGACATCTGGACAACGATTTTTCGATCCCTGTAGTTACTTGATCGTTCGAACCCTCTGCAGAGCCCAGTCGATCGGGTTATCTTCCCTTTTTATTTTTTCCCTTTGTCATCACGTTTCGTTATCGATGCGTTGATTATTTACAAAACAGGGCTGTCCCCGTAGTGTGAATTAGTCCTTGAAGACGATTCGACCCATCGTCTTGTCCTCGCGTCGATTCAGAGTCCAATATTTCACTAATTCATTGGAAAACTTAATATGTCGTCTTTTTTTTTAGTTTTTTTAAGAATTTGTACGAAATTTTCAAGAATTTTGACAAATTTAATATTTTTTATTAAAAAAAGGAACAAAAGTAAATGGAAAATTAATTTTCTCGTCGGTTCGAGCGTCATTTCGAATTATTTGGCTCTGAGTCGGTGAGAGGATTTTGTGAACGACCAGAATCCTGTAAAAACCATACGAAACATGGTCATCAATGATTCATGGTTTACCCGCATGTGTTTCGTTTCGCGTGTAGAAATGTTGCTGCTGTCGAACAACATCCGTGACTACCACATTGTTTCGCAAGGCAAAACAACGATTCCCGGTCTCGATGACGGCGAGGAACTGATTGCCACTGACGTAAGTGCATGAGTAATTCCGAAGGGGTCGCCTGTTATGCAGAGAAGCTCACGTCTCTCACCCGGATCGTTCGAATCATTTTTTTAAATTAATTTTCCTAGAAGTTAAAAAAAAACTCGATTTTTTCGTGATTTTTTTGGTCCTCGTCCAGAATCTTGGGATCTGGGGGATGAATAAGTTTTAATTAAACAAAAAAAGATCACAATTGGGGAATTCTGATGGAAAAAACAAGCGAGAGATCGTTTTGGGTCTCACAGACCCTTTCCAGGCCCAAATTGTTCCAATTGAACTTGAAAGTTGCTTTAATTTTCAAATCTCTCGGAGAAAATATTGTTACGGTTTCGAAAATTATTTTTGTCCGCTAAAATTTGCATTTTTCAAAAACTTTGAAATGATTTTACGATCTGGAAGATCGTGAGACTTTTCTGCGCCAGCCTGAGTGATAGAAACTGAATTTTTGTGATACACGTATGTACAAAAGTGACCATGGAATAGGATTCACCCGATTCGTCACTTTTGTTTTGTGTTCGATCGTTTATTCCATTAACGTATTTCATCGCTGCCACTGCGCATCGCGAATGGTTCCTATTCATTGAGAATAATAGAAAAATCTTAGAAAAAAAAAAAAAATATCGATTTTCAGGACTAGAGTCTGAGATTTTTCGTACCCGGAAATAATCAATACGATCTTTCATACATTTATCACGATCGATCGAGAGCTCGAAGCGAAAAAAAATTTCCTATATTTTTTTTGAGCTCGTAATTAATCAGAATTTATTTTTGTCGTCATTGAATACGAACCAGTCGCTCTTAAGCATAATGAAACGCATTTTTGCAGCAATATGTGGACACGCTCCGTGATGGAAACACTGCTCTCTCTTTCTCTCTCTCTCTCTCTTTCTCTCTCTTCCTTTCTTCTCCGTCTATCTTTCATTTTTCATTTACTCTAATTCATGTTGCCTTATTTTTTCTAGCTAGCTATATTATTTGACGATTTTTCACGCTCTTTTTCAGCTCTTCTGCCTCAACTTCTGTATTTTTATTTTTTTAGCAACTTTCTTTACTGCTGCTCGACACATTTCTATCTCTGTTTCTTTCTCTCTCTTTCTCTTTCTCTCTGTCTCCTTAAAACTTAATTTTCATGTTTCCCCTTGGCTAGTAAATAGAACTGCTCTATGCACAATCGTTTTTATTTATTTTTTTGACACCTTGCCGCAAAAAACAAAAACAAGACAATACGCTGTACTGATCAGCGGACGTAGATTGGTCCTGATTCTTTCTCCTTAGTTTGGACAAGCCCCTGCCCAACTATTGGGATTGAGACACTCTCAAAAAAGGTTGCTCCCTCCCTTAGTTTTGAAAAGTTATTGAAAAAATCCTTCGTCATATGTAAAATGTAAAAATACAAAACACAGAAATGTGCCTGCTGACCAACCGCATCGGAGACTACTTCTTCATTAGCCAGGGTAAGACACGAATTCCCGGAGTCAACGACGGAGAGGAAATGGAGGCCACCGATGTAAGTCCCCCGGATAGGCTTCCCACATTTTTGTTCATCTTTCCGCCTACTTTTTCCACTCGTTGCTTGTCACTTGTCAATTTCTCTTTCGATATTATTTTCATGGCAAATACATTCAAAATCAAAACCCGATCGATTTCAATTCTAAAAAAAAAAAAAAAATCGTAAGAATTTCTTTTCTTTATTTCCGAAAAATAACTTCGGACAACGAACTCGATATTTTTAGAATAAAAATGAAGGAGAAAAAAATCGAGATTTCTCGATTAATCGAAGTTTCGTAGTTTCAGAGACGAGAAGAAATTTTTAGTTGAAATTTGACGAAAGAGAATGGACAGGAGCTAGAAAAAGTGATGCGAAAGTTTGACAAAAGCAAAAAAATCCTGCCCCCCCGCTGCTGCGCAGTTTCCCTGCCGCTGCCATAGGGGGGCGGGAACTGGGGGACCTACAAATTAACAATCGGGATCCCTCAATACCACCCGCTCCCCATACTGCAGTAATTGTGAACGTTGACCTTTTAAAAATAAGAAAAAAAACAGGAAACCGTTTCTAAATCTTGAGAAAGTTGGAAAAATTCATGAAAAATTCAATTGACACTTTTCGTTAAATTCCATCGACTGTTCCGCAATCACTGCATTAGAAAACAACTCCAAAACGAATAGCTAATCCTGCACGTAGTTTAAAGTCTTCGTTGACGAACACACGTCCCTCCCATAAATAATCGTAAACAAGCCATGAAAAATAATATTTTAGGAGATTTTTAAAAGCTACAACCGGAAATGTCAAGAATTATCGAAAACTTTGAGAATTTTCTTGGAGAAAAAGTGAAAATTGGATTTTCACGTAAACTGTAATGTGGAGAGATAATTAAATGCGTTAAAAATTATTCGCAGTCATGTGCCTATTGTCGAACGACATTCACGACTATTACAACGTGGCTCAAGGAAAAATCACAATCCCGAACGTCGATGACGGCGAGGAATGTATGCTTACAGACGTAAGTCCTTCAGAAACCCACGCCCCACTTGGTATAACGAAACCTTTGAGCCTCGATAAAGACGAGAGATTCTATTCATTCGAAATTATTCGATCGATTCGTATAATTGGAATTCTCAATTGGCCCCCACGTAATTTTGTTTTCACACTCTTTAAACCTCTGATTAGTGTTTTGATCCTTGCCCCTCGTCCTCTCGAGGGACGAGGACCAAGTGAGACCGATTCCTAAAAACGATTCGTCGTTCCTCCTCAGTTAAAAATTTTTTTAACAACAAAAATGTTTTTTTTCCCCCTCTGACGTCCATTGTAGTTTGCTCCCGTATTTTGTCCCATTGTCAATATCGTTGGGATCGTACAAACGATTATAAAGGACCAGCCACTTCCTCTTGTAGTTTTTGGATCCTGCGCGACCGTTGGGAAGGAAAATCTGTCAAGAAAGTCAAGATTTTTCCAAAATTTTGTCTCGTTCATCCAGTTTGATAAAAAAAAGCTGATTATCCAAAAAAAAAGGAAAATTAAAGGATCAAAATTTATATTTTGTAAATACCAAATGAGCAAAGAGGATCGCCTCCTGTCAACCGACCTCGAGAGCAAGGACCAAATCTCCAAAGTCCTCAGTTCGATCAGCTCGGATTGACGCTCGTCCAAAAAAGATAAAAAAAATTGGAGTCGATATTTCGGAAACTCCGGAGAAAATAACGACCGAACAAAAGAGCCCGTAATTAAGGTGGTTCGTACACAAACAAACAGAGAGTGAACCGTTGTTCGAAACACTCGACTATAGAGCCTACAGAAGCTTAACATCAAGCGCTGCTTCTGCTTCGCTCTTTGTGACTTTTGCTTCAAACGAACCATTTCCAAAATGAACAAGCCAAAAAAAAAACGCTACGTTTGTCCTTAACAGCTTCTTATCGCCTTCGTCACCCTTAGCCGCTCAATAAATTGCCTCTGTGTGCTTGGCTAACATCATCATATCGAATCTGTCGATCTAACTCGAGCAAAAAACCAAAAATCATTTTGCAAAGCCACGTGTTCTAAAAACCGTTGGAAAATTGAGATTTTCTCCAAATTCTCGAGTCGAATAACTTTCGTAGCTTTCCTGGTTATTCTTATCGGGATTTTTTCGCATCCAATTTTTCATCGGCTTTATCGAACACTGACAAAAAACAAAACGCAACATCCCCTTAATCCTTTTCTTATCGCCCATCCAGCAAGCCTTCGACGTTCTTGGATTCACCCAAGAGGAAAAGGATGACATCTACAAGATCACTGCCGCTGTCATGCATATGGGTGGCATGAAATTCAAGCAGAGAGGTCGTGAGGAACAGGCTGAGGCCGATGGTATGGAGGTGAGTCAAAAAAAATCCATCACTTGTTTTTAAAGCTCGTCTCGTAAAAAATGCAAAAAAAAAATCATACATTTTGATCGACCGACCTGGAAAGTGACAAATTACGAGATTAACGTCAATTAAGAAATTCCCGTGCCAATCAACCGAAGAAACTAATGAATTCTATTGCCAATTATTTGTCCTCGTTCTTGATCATGAAATTTTTTTTTCTTGGTTGCTGGTTGACCTTCATTTTGTTATAAAAACGTGAAAAAGTTGGCCACACTTTCGAGTTAAAATAAAAATTGTATTCCGGCCCGAAAAAATCGGAATTTTGCTGAAATTTTTTGGCGAGGAATAAAATAACAAAAAATATTTCTGCATCCATAATTTTGGTGATTTTCTCGATCCTTAGGAAGGTGAGCGTGTCGCTAAACTCCTCGGTGTCGACTGCGCCGACATGTACAAGAATTTGCTGAAGCCCAGGATCAAGGTCGGTAACGAGTTCGTAACCCAAGGTCGTAACAAGGACCAGGTATCCAACTCCGTCGGAGCCATGTGCAAAGCCATGTTCGACCGAATCTTCAAGTGGCTCGTCAAGAAGTGTAACGAGACTCTAGACACCAAGCAGAAACGTCAACACTTCATTGGTGTGCTGGATATCGCTGGTTTCGAGATTTTCGACGTGAGTTTCCTCGGCACTCGAACTCAATCACAATTTTCACAAAAGCTCTCATCAAAATTCCGTTCCATTTCGAAAAAAGCTCTCAAACAAAATTATTTCGATATTTTCATCGAGTTTCTTATCGGAAACTCCACGACGAACCGAATTTTGCTGAGCAACACGAAAATGGACCAAAAATTTCTCCATTCTCGGATGATTTATTGAAATTTCGACAGAAAAGTCAAGTTATTTGAAAGAAAAAAATTGAACGAGATGGAAAAATCGAATTTTGCGAATGAATTTTGAAAATTTCTCTTTCTCGAATGATTTATTGAAATTTCGACATAAAAATCGAATTTTTTAAAGAAAAAATTGAACGCGATCAAAAAATCGAATTTCGCGAATGAAAATATGGAATCGAAGTTTTTGGTTCATTACATGTAACTTGATCATTGACCATTTGACACCTCCACGACACAGGCACCATGAAAAAGTATATCAGGTGCGAGGGATCGCAATATTGATATACGCCGTCGACAAAAATCGGAGTAACTGTTAGTCTGATATTCGATTTTATTTTTGCCCGTCCCTTGAAACGTCCAATATTCTAGTACAACGGTTTTGAACAACTGTGTATCAACTTCACGAACGAGAAGCTTCAGCAATTCTTCAACCATCACATGTTCGTACTCGAGCAAGAAGAATATAAGAAAGAGGGCATCAATTGGGCGTTCATTGATTTCGGAATGGATTTGCTCGCTTGTATCGAGCTCATCGAAAAGGTAGCCTCGTCTACCCCGAATTCTTCCTCCTCTGGAGGCTCCTGAAGGGGAGCCTCATTGAAAGAAATGAAAGAAAAGCCTCTCGAGAGGTTCTTGCAAGCGCGCGTTCTTCATGCCATACGATATTTGTTTTTGCTCCTCGGCCATGAGTCGATCTTGTCAGTTGGTGGAGATCTGACCGCAGGAGGAACACGGTAACGTGTTTAAAGTTTTAGCCCTTCGATGTGATCCAAAATTCACGATAACTTCGTGTCTCTCTTTCCTCCTCTTCCAATCATCATTACAAAATGATGTTTTGGAGTTCCCTCGATGTTCTTGGGTCGCCAGGACACATCGACGTGTCTTAACAATTATTTTATCGATATTAAGGATTTGGCATGATTTCCACCACATCCAATCGAATATATAGAAACCTCTATATATTTTTTCATCGTTCTCTCATTCCACAGAACTTTTAATACTTTCGCCTGACTATTTGTTCTCTTTACCACTCAAAATCAATCCCAGACCGGCGAGCAGTCACTAGAACCATTGCTCGCGGTCCATTCACTTGTTCGATCACGAACGAGGACGACCTTCGATCACACATTCTTCAGCTGTGCCCTCTCCAATCATTTTTTCTCTCCCGGGGTAAAACGAAACGAGAATAAGGAAAAAAAAAGTGGATGTAACGACACTTGGGATCGTGAGAAATGTTTTTTCTACTCGCTCGACGATCGGGCGAGTACAATCGTCCTAATACAACGACGTACGACACTTTTGTCTTGCCACACCTTATCAAAGCTTGATATCTACTAACCGTCGAGTGGAAAATCGACCAATTTCCATCGGCCCTTTGACCCTGAGACCCTCCGGGCAGAAGCTCTGTCGAGCTGCATGGAAAGAATAGAAAATCGGAAAGAAATAGAAGCGAATAAAAAAGAGAAAAGATTTTTTTCGACCCAAACAGTGAAAAAAATTGAATATTTTGTATTCCCCCGGATATTTTAACATCATCCCCGTAATTTCCGGGTCTCATAGACCCGAAACTTCTTTCCATGTAGTTTCGCAAGTGAAAAAAAGCTTTGGGAAGCTCCAAGTACGAAATTGCTACTACGACAGCAAAGTACAAATTGTCAAATGAATTCCTAAGGATACCAAAAGTATACGAATGGTAAAAAATATGGAATAACGAGTAAGAGTGTGCGACGGCATTGAAAGCAGTAAATTGACTACTGTGCCTTTCCCCGAGCAGTTCAACAGTTTTGAGCAGCTCTGCATCAACTTCACCAACGAGAAACTTCAACAGTTCTTCAACCATCACATGTTTGTCCTCGAGCAAGAAGAATACACGCGAGAGGGCATAGAATGGTCATTCATTGACTTTGGCATGGATCTCCTCGCATGTATCGAACTTATTGAAAAGGTATAAGCAAGCGGAGGGATCGCTGATCGGAATGATTAGTGAGGCTGTTATGAAAGCATCCGGCTTTGAGCACAGAGACTTAAAAGCAAAGAAAACAACAAACAACACACGAAACTATGGCCAGAAGCTTTGGCCACTGACCTCTAACGCTTTAACACGTAAACGTCCACGATTTTCGTTTGATTTACACACCTCGTTTATGTTTTTGTCTATCTAATGGATTTTCTTCTCCGATCTCGTGATTTTCCTTCGTCGTAGCAAACGTGCCCGAGATTTTTGGGGGTTGCCACTTTTTCCACGCTCCACAACGACGCAACAATGCGAAATGTGCTCGCAATGCGATCATCTCGTCGCGCGTATCTATCCACCGTTTATCTTGCCCTCGTCATCATCCAATATCGCAACACCACACTAATAATCATACGAACAATCGAATTGTCATTGTTCGGAGGATTTATCCGAAACTATGACACGAAACGATAAATCACGAGCGTTATTCCCCAACCTCTTTTGCATTTTGGCTCGAACAGTACAACGGCTTTGAGCAGCTATGTATCAACTTCACCAACGAAAAGTTGCAACAATTCTTCAACCACCACATGTTCGTACTCGAACAAGAAGAATATAAAAGGGAAGGAATCGAGTGGGCGTTCATAGACTTTGGCATGGACTTGCTCGCGTGTATCGAGCTCATCGAGAAGGTACTGCAAACTTGAGTAAAACCAAACGAATTTGATATTGGTCAACCGGCCAATTGAAAATTCCGAGCAACTGCAAATCATTAGAAAATCAAGCAGCAACAAAAACAAACCAAATAAAATTTTACCTTCAACGACCTTGAGACCGGGCTCGCCAAAGCATCGCCAGAGTGTTTGGATTGCGATTGATGATGATGACCTTATGAAAAATACCTTGACAGTCTTTTGCCCTGCTCTCATTCATTAAGGCGCTTGGTATATTCGTAAGTGAACGGACACCTTGCGTCAGGCGGATATCTTCTTGTTTCCGACCATTCGTTTTCACCCTCACCCCCTTCGTTCATACCGAGTGACCTGAAAACCCGAAACTACTTTGCCAGCATCCCTGCCCGACGACCGTAACTTCGGGATGTAAACCGATCGGTTAGTTGCTCCAAATAATTCCACCTTTTTGCAAAAAAAGCGACCCAAATTTCCGTTCCTAAGCTTCGGGTCCATTGACACGACCTTGATTCGCACTGGGAAACGGAAATTTGATCAGCGTTCACGAGCTATCACCGCGAGACTCTTGGTTTTACGCTTCAGCCATTTTTTTCGACGAATCTTGGTCACGACGCGTGCCCAAGATTCGTCGGATTCGTTGGAAAAGCGTAAAACTATTTATCATCGCTGATTTGCTCCCACCAAGCCCTCGAAAGGATCCAAAGATCCCGGCTGCGTGCTCGATCCCTCAAAACCTTATGACCATACGATCGATCACGAGAATACATCGTGACGATCAAACATAATTTATAATTTGCATGTTACTCGAGGCTCAAACAGTCGTATGACAACTGGAATGCCTTTCTTTTTTCCATTATCCTTCGACATGCAGTTCAACAGTTTTGAGCAACTCTGCATCAACTTCACCAACGAGAAACTTCAACAGTTCTTCAATCACCACATGTTCATACTCGAGCAAGAGGAGTACACGCGTGAAGGAATAGAATGGACCTTCATTGATTTTGGCATGGATCTCCAGACGACGATTGATCTTATTGAGAAGGTACAGAGTCGAGACTCGGCAAAAATACCCGATACGACACGGGGCATGAGCTCGTTGTACCTTGGCAACTAAGAAACGTTAAAAAACAAAAAATACGAAGCTCGAGCATGAAATCCTGTCTCTTTCTCTCTCTCTCTCTCTCTCTCTCTCTCTCTCTCTCTCTTCCTCTTTCTCTGAGTGAACAACCGCCGAAATTCCTTTTCTCTCAAACTAACAACGATGTTTCATTTCAGGTCATTCCTCTACCCATTTTTTCATCTTTTATCATCCATTTTTACGTTCCACCCGAGAATCACGAGTTGTACATAAAGGGATCTATGTTTTCCTGTCACTTTTGTTTCTCTCTGCATCGAATATACAAAAATATTCCATGTCTTTCTTTTCTTTGTTTTTCTTTTTTCCTCTATGTGTTTTTTGCGTGTGTTTTGCATCTCATGCACATCGAATCGGACGCATGCGGCGATTGTGCAAATTCAATGGGATCCAGTTCAACGGGTTTGAGCAGCTCTGTATCAACTTTACCAATGAAAAGCTTCAACAATACTTCAACCACTTCATGTTCGTCCTCGAACAGGAGGAATATGAAAGGGAGGGTATCACCTGGACTTTTATTGATTTTGGTATGGACTTGCAGTCCACGATCGAGCTCATCGAGAAGGTAAAGCTTCGGGCCTCTCCTTAATAACGCTTTTGTGCCGACTGGATTGTCAGAGACGTGTGAGCTGGCCAACAACAGTGCATCATCGTTTTAACCCTCACGCGATAAAAACGACGCGCTTGCAAGTTTATTTTATTATTTATTTATTTTTTTCCACCTTTCGCAGGTTCTTTGGTAATTTAGACGCCATTTTTTTTATCAATCATTAGTAGTAAACAACAAAAAAACGTCCAAATCATTTTTCGACTCGCGCTCTCATGCCGGATTATTTATTTATTTATTAATTCACTCGGAATTGCTTCTCGTTAAAATGTCATTGTAAAATTTTTAACTTTCATGAAAAATTCAAGATCCACCAGTAAATTCGTTGGTTTAATTATCATCGAATTTTCTCATCACTAAAGTTCCGTAGCCGCAACCACCATTTTCGTTTTGTTATTAAAAAATCATATTCAAAGTTACAGACTTTAGATGCCGAGCGTAGTAATGAAACAAAATAATTTTGAATCGCTTCTCCAGAGTGTACAACAAACGAATTTTCAAAGCCCCTAGTTTTTGGCGAATTATTTCGAACGTAAATTTTAGTCTCGAGCAATAAAATTAAAAAATATGGCGTTTTACTTCTTGGGAAAAAAATTAGGCAAACTCCGGAGACTCCGTGCAGAAATAAAACTTGTTTCTTTCTTTCCTATCTAGCCCATGGGTATCCTCTCCATCCTTGAAGAAGAATCTATGTTCCCGAAAGCCACGGACAAGACCTTCGAAGAAAAATTGAACAACAACCATCTCGGCAAGAGCCCCAAAAAACAGAACAAAAAAAAAAAAAAAAAAAAAAAAAAAAAAAAAAAAAAAAAAAAAAAAAAAAAAAAAAAAAAAAAAAAAAAAAAAAAAAAAAAAAAAAAAAACTCGTTTATTTCGTGACTTGATGGAAAAACGACTCTCGACTATTCAGGTGCCTTACAACATCACGGGATGGCTCGAAAAGAACAAGGACCCGTTGAACGACACCGTTGTCGATCAATACAAAAAATCCAGCAACAAATTATTGATAGAAATCTTCGCTGACCATCCTGGACAATCCGGTGGCGGTGCGGCTGAAAAGGGACGTGGTAAAAAGGGTGGTGGCTTCTCCACTGTATCCTCGTCCTACAAGGAACAGCTCAACAACTTGATGACGACTCTGAGAGCGACTCAACCTCACTTCGTACGTTGTATCATCCCCAACGAAATGAAACAGCCCGGAGTCATCGACTCTCACTTGGTAATGCATCAGCTCACTTGTAACGGTGTGCTTGAAGGAATCCGTATTTGTCGTAAAGGATTCCCCAACAGGATGAACTACCCCGACTTCAAGCTCCGGTGAGTTCCTCATTTTATTCTCAGCTAAAAAAACTTTTCGTACAATTCTCCAAGATTCACAATTCTAGGAAACCAAAATCACGATCTTCTCAATTGTTACGATCACTTACGATTATTTTGACGAGGCTAGACACTCGAGACTTCTAGACTAACCAGCCCCTTCGAAACGTTCAATTCTTCGATTCAATGCTCGCGATTTTTCGCTCCTTTCGAGCTTCCGAATATTCCATCTCGACCAATGCTCCGTTCACGTCATTTCCGACAGATGATTCAATGATCTTGACCCTCGATCCCTCGTTAAAAATGTTGCCAAGCAACTTGATCCCGTTTTATTGAATATTTCGAGGAACAACGAATAAAAATTGGTTTCTCTTGGCGAACAGTTACATGATCTTAGCACCAGCGATAATGACAAACGAGCCTGACCCGAAGATCGCAGCGGGTAAATGTTTGGAAACGACAGGTCTAGATCCAGACACCTACAGGATCGGTCATACCAAGGCTAGTTGAAAGTGTCCCCGAAAACATTCCAGCCCTTAAAAATTCAGCAAACAAACGATGTTCCATTATCATCAACAACATTCCGATTTGCCCCTTAGTTAGTTCATTAAAAACTTAATAATTATGACCATGAGAGCAAACCCTGAGTTTTTACACCCCGAGAAATCCCAGTCTCGGTTTTGCAGTGACCCTTCCGATGGATTTATTACCCTGTAGCCCCCTCTCGACCCAGTCATGTGTTACACTAGTTTTTATTTCCACTTATTCGCCCCGTAGGTATTTACCCGTTTGTAGGAACCCGATTTACCGAATTACGACCTTGGATCATTTTTTTCTTCGTCTTATTCACCAATTTCGTTTAGTCAAGTTTGCATGCCACTCTCGATTTTAAATTTCCTCGTATCACAACCGCAGGAGCATTATTTTGAACAACAGCCACAAGACCGTGGCCAGGACCAGCCGCAGGACAAGCAGATATCACGAAATAACTGAAAACTTATTTTTTCTATTCTATTCGCCCATAGTCTCGAAGCCCATGTAGTCGGTTTTTATTCCAATTACTAATAAATACTCCACCTGTTTGTGCGTGACCCTCTACCCTAGGTACAAGATTCTCGCCCCTGGAGCCGTCGATGCACTTGGCGGAGATCCGCAGAAATCTGCTGGAGCTATTCTGGATGCCTCTGGTCTCGATCCTGAACAATTCCGCCTTGGACACACCAAGGCATGTCCATACCATGGAATCATTTTTTTCACTACGTCGCTCGGGTTTTCGTTGTTTTTTTATTATTCCAATTGCATTCGTTCTCTACACACTCGCTTTCGTTGTTTGTTTTTTTATTTTCTCCCTCGTATTCGACGGAGCCTGTTTTTCTGAATGGGTCACTGAGAAAATCGTATTTTCGAAAAATGCCGATGTGAAATTATTGATAATTCTTTATATTCGAAAATTCTATGCATTCATTGTTTAGAAATTGTGTTCATTTTGGTGAAAAACATTTTCAAGCATTTTTTTTTTTTAATTTACTTCAAAAAATTAAATTTTCATCATCGAAATGATTTTTATTGCTCAATCGAACACAAATCGACTTTACGATTCATTCGGTGCTCCAACTTCCTCAGAAGGAGGCCCGCTTCTTCAGCATCAGTCCAGGGACCGATCGTCTGACAGCGTTTTCTTTATTTTGCTTTTTCTTGTCAGCAAAAAATATATACGTCACGAGCCTCAATGCTCTTCGCAACAGGGCGGCTGAGGCTATTTATTTTGTTGTTATTTATGTGATTATTCTTCAGGTTCTACAGGTGGTAGAATCCTTTCTATTGACATCGAAGAATGCACACGATCCGGAGGGCGTTCGTCGAAATTAGAGCCGTCATTTTTTTTCTTTAGACACGAATATTTATTTATTTATTTTGTCAATTTTTTTCTTTTTTTTTTACGTCGGCTCCCTCAACCGTGTGCGTTCGACGATTCGAAATTTATCGAACGACATGTGATTAATAATGAATGTGGGAAATCCTCAAAAAATACACGCAGAAAAGATGGAAATATTCTGCCTCACTGCAATTTCCCAAAAACACCTCGAACGTGGGTGAGAAATTCTCATTCTGACACTGAGAATTATCATTTTTAACTTTGTGCTTGCTTTTCTGTTCTTTGTTTATCCGAACCGTACAGATACAAAATTCTGTCCGCAAACCTCGTTAAAGACACTACAGACCCCAAAAAAGTTACCGCGATCATCCTCGAGGCGATCGATTTGGATAAAGATCAGTACCGATTGGGTGCTACCAAGGTACGGGATACCTTTGGCTCTTGAAATCATTAACGCCCTTTGACCGAAACGCAAACCTTTTTTTTTTTAATTAATATTTTAATTTAATAATCTCGTTGCTGTTTTTAGAATTTTTCATACGTCTGTTTCTTGGTCACAAATTTTATTCGATCGAACTTTCGATATTGAGCGATACGATTTATATTCAAAAACGAATTGGCACTCGTTGGGAACAAGAAAATCAAAATGATATTAATTGCAGCAGTTTATTCCATTCCAAATGACGCGAACAACTTTTTTTTTCCCGAAAGTGAATTCCTGTCACTTTTTTCGAATTTTTCCGTGAAAAAATAAATTAACGCCTTTAGGTCGATGAAAAATTGTTTTTTTTCCTCGTTTTGTTCGCATCGCTCCGAACGAGAATCTCGATAAAATAAAATGAACGCTGGGAACTTTAATTTCGAAATCCTTCATTTTAAAATTGCATCATGCGAGCTTTATGGTATTTATTTTTATTTTTACCAACTTACCATCGAAACTTCGTAACTAAATTTTAATCTTACGCATGAACGCGTATTACAAATGCAATTTATTTCGTTGAGTTGACGCAACAGCGACGTTCGTCGTGCAGCAAAAAATAATAAAATGGAAGACTCGACTTACGATCAAAATGCCTAACTCCAGATTCGCGCACGTAACAGGTAACCATTCTGATCTCAAACGAATCAGACTGTTTTTCCTCCACTACGAAAACTCCGATCCCATCGCCAATAAAAAAAAAAAAACGTTCCTTTTTGATAAATCGAAATTAATCTCAATATAACCTGCTGAATAATAATTTTTCTCTCGTCCCCAAAACCCGACAACATCGTTACTGTTACAGCCAATTAAGCCTTCGAAAACTTTCGAGTCTTCTGCCAAATTGCACGATCGTTTTGACCAATTACGTGCTTTCTAACTATTCGCTGTTTTCACAACCTACACTGCATTCCACTCATTTATCCAACGAAAATTTACACACGTACGATCGTCGGAATTCATGCAAAACATTCATTTATTCATTTTTATTGGTTTTCGTCCAGTGAAAATCATTTTTGATCTTTCCAAAAGCAACTTCAAGAAATTTTGAGCAAAAATACAGAAAAAATGTTTCTGGTATATTGTTTTTTCGGAAAATTAGTCACAGAATATTGGTGGCAAATTTTTTATCGTTCTATTGTAATTTCTTATCAAAGCTACATCGCTGATTCCGACAAACATCGAGTACATGATTAAATTTGAGTGAAAACATTAGCTCAATAAGATTTGAGCGTTTTATTAACAATGGCAATGCTTTTTATGGAAAAATTAGGTATTCTTCCGTGCCGGAGTTCTCGGTCAAATGGAAGAATTCCGTGACGAACGTCTGAGCAAGATTGTGTCATGGATGCAAGCCTTCATCCGAGCTTACATCGCTCGCAAGGACTTCAAGGCCCTCCAAGAACAGCGTTTGGCCCTGCAAGTCGTCCAGAGAAATCTGCGCCGATACCTCAAGCTCCGTACCTGGCCCTGGTGGAAACTGTGGTCCAAAGTCCGACCTCTCCTCAACGCTAGCCGCATTGAGGATGAGTTGGCTGTGAGTAAAATAAAAAAAGCGACGACAACGACGAATTCGTTTGCACTTTATCATCGAGACTGTAATTTGCACCGATTTTCAAACTTTTCACGCGATTTGGTCGACGTCTTCGAACTCGGGACACTCGTTACTTCGCGAGCATTTATTTTTAGCACATTTTAAGTTCTTCGGGATTGGAATATCTGTATAATTAGATCACGGGCTCTGAAGCTACTTTTCGCCGAGTTTTAATCTCATTTGTCGATCCTTACTCACCCGATCTCAAATTCTGACCAGTTGTCACGCTTTTGACCATTTCTCGCTAATTAGCAGTAAAACTAAACGCGCCCTGTTCGCCCTCTCTCTCGATCTCTCCTCTAAAGTGGCTCTATATTCACCCAAATTATTCCACAGCTTAATTTATTTTTATCTTCATAATTGAGGATCCGAGCTACGATTCAAAAATAGAACGCATAATTCAGACATTTCACTTTTCATCGCTTTGAGAAATTCTGATTCAATTCGAGCTCTCCGCGAATTTCCAAGGGAGTCACTGTCCAAATTGGTTCATCGACATTTTCCTCCGTCTCCAAGTTATTCGGTTCAGCCTGTCAAAAATAAAATTTACTGACCATTTCAGAGCTTCTCATCACTTCCAGGGCTTGAGAATCTTACAAAATAGAATTTTATGATTAATTACAAAGAATCTTACGAAACCCAACCCAAACGCGAGATCACGGTGACCTGAACCATGAAATATTTGGAAAAAACTTTGAAAACTTTCGAGTTGTGGTATCGAAATAGGTCCAAGGAGAATTTCGAGCCCGTACGTGTGGGAAAAATTGAGATTTTTGTACAAATCTCATTTCTCCAGACAAACCAATAGTAGAGAGTAAGGAAAAGCACAAATATCGACAGTCACGGGATCCATTAACTAAAACAGTTCACAGACGTTCGTTTTCCAAAATATCGTAATTTACCCGAAAAAAATAGAATCTTCCGATGTTTTTTTACTTTTTCGTAGTTTTCTGTTTTTTTTTTGTTTGTATTTTTTCGAATTTCAATCCCAACGTTCTGCCTTTCTCGCGCGTATCCGATCGGTTTCTTGTCCGGAAATGGAATGGAATAAAAAGGGGAACTGAGCTTATGCCGTAACGTCAGGGTTCACGAGTCTCCCGCTACTTTTACGATGCTGGAGCATATTTCGTGGCAGTCTGGAACGAGATGATTCGCCTATTTTAAGCATTTGCCTACCCCTCGAGCTGATTCACCTCGGCTGAATGTTAAAGATATAAATATTTTTATGAAATCGTCTCATCTGTCCAACCCCGGGTGGGAGAAGAAGAGGTCACGTAGGATTGGAAGGGATACCCACGCCCGTTAATTCTGGATTTTGGGTAGAAAAGATAAGACTTTAGAAAAGCAGGAGTCAGTCGAACCCTCTATCTCGGGGCCGAGCATCCAAACGAAAAACTTGAATTTCCACCTTCCGATCGCTCCAGTGCTTCGCTTCCATAAACTCCACAATTCCAATAGAAAGATAAGTTCGCGATATTCGAGCATCGCGATAACCAATAGCCAAATTATTTCGGAACAATCGACGAGCAATTAGCCAGCGACTTATTAACCGAATATCCAAGTCGAATTATTATTCGGGACTAAATTGTCATTTGATTTTCCGAAATTGTCCATTTCGCTATTCAGCCAATTTATTTATTTTAATTCGACGATTTTTACGACTTTTTTTTCGTTTTCGACGACCTCCACCGATCTGTGAAAGTTTGAAATAATCTCCTTTCGTTATAACGAGAATAACGGTGTAACGGATTGAAAATGGGTGACGAAGTGGTGACGGAAAACATCCGTAACATTACGAATGTCGATTCGACCGATCCTCGATTGCAGGAACTTCAAGAACGTGCTCGCGCTGCTCAAGAAGCTTTCGAACGCGAAGAAAAAATGCGCAAGGAATTGGAAGTTCTCAACAGCAAATTGCTCGCTGAGAAAACCGATCTCCTCGGACAACTTGCCGGAGAAGCTGGATCCCTCCAAGAATATCAAGAGAAATCCGTCAAATTGGCTGCCCAGAAGATGGATCTCGAGTCACAGTTGTCGGTGAGTCAATTTTGCAAAATTTCAGTGCATAATTCACAACCATTCTCGCAAAAACAAAAAAATTCCCAATAAGATTTCACAATTTTAATGGCAATTAATCAATCGGAACTTAACTAACGATTCTCCCGATCGAATTATCATTCGTTTCGAATCTTCTGCTCAGTCTCTCGAGCTCGTTGAACGTAGCGTTTGAAAAATAAATGAGAAATCTGCTGGATCCGTGGTAAATCATTGCAAAAATAATAAACAAAATTAAGCAGTTCTGCTTCGTTTCATTTCTTTCACGAGCTGCAGTTTCGTGAGCCATTAAACAAAAATATAAAAGAGTCTTTGAAGCAGAGGATAAATAGTGGCGAAAAAACCGTGCGATTTTTATTTCCGTTCGAAATATATTTCTGGAATTTTGAAAAATAATAAATTCCATGGAAAAAACGTTAATTTAGAAAGCGATGATATTGCTATTAATAATTCTTGCAACTGTGTAATCTTTTGCTCACACTTGGTGCAGAATCTTTCGAAAGCCGTGTGAAGGGAGCTTGTAAAATAAATGGGAAAGATCCGCTGAGTTGATTCATCCGCAAGGATAACAAATCGAGCAATCACTCACCGAATACTTTTTGGCTTACAATATTATCACAAATACCTCGAAATTTGGCATCGATTGAAAAAAAAACGTAGTCGAATGTTTGGAGCCATTTGAAAATTGCAACGAAACGTGATTTTATTTTGATTTACTTACGAAATGAATTTATTTACAAAATTGCAACGAGAATTTTGAGTCCCAAGCAAAGTTGCATTCGGAAGAGTAGTTATCACTCAATCATACATTTGCCACCTGCTACTACGTCAGCGCCAGTAACTAGCGAAGAATGCGATTAAGCCATCGTTGCCTAAATCTCATCTAAATATAAAATACGAGATTCCAGGTTATTAAAAGTTTGCTTTAAGTTCCGCTGGAGCAACGTCGCTCGCGTGTGATCAAGTTTAGCAGCAGGTGCACCGGATTTATATAGGATTTGATTAAGTGTCGTTGCGGAACGATGACGTTTCATTTTTTCGTCCTCCCTAGCGCCACTACTTGGCTCTCATTTTCGTTGCATATGTCACCGGAAGAAAATCATTCACGCCCCATCCCACTTAATCATCAACCCACTAGAATCAGCTGCAACCATCTTCCATTGCAACTTTTGCCTCGGGCACTACCCAATGTGGATCATACGATTACCAACTTTTTTCTGAACTTTAAATAGACTGCACAATAGACTTTTAGATATTTAAGGGACCCCATGCCACTTTGGGATGGCTGTTTTATTTTTATCTACGATTTATTTCGTGGCTTCGTACCCCATGGGGATTCCCCAGTCATGGGGAAGCCATACGTCAGCGATTTATGTCTTCGATGCAGTTTATTTCGACTTTCGAAGAAATCGTGGAGAATTTTTTTCTATTCTTTTATTTGGTCAGACCAGAAATTGTGGATTTGTTTTCTTTTCTTGAGTTTTGAATGAGTTTTTAATCGACACTCCGGAAGCGAATTTTCGGTCAACGCACGAATTTTCTTACAGGACATTTCCGACAGACTGCAACAAGAGGAAGATGCCCGCAACAATCTCTTCCAAAACAAGAAGAAATTGGAGCAAGAGGTGTCTGGATTGAAAAAAGACATCGAGGACCTCGAACTCGCCATCCAGAAATCCGAACAGGACAAATCCTCCAAGGACCATCAAATCCGCAACCTCAACGACGAAATTGCCCACCAAGATGAACTCATCAACAAACTTAACAAGGAAAAGAAAAACCAAGGCGAAGTCAACCAGAAAACTGCTGAGGAACTCCAGGGCGCTGAGGACAAGGTCAACCACTTGAACAAGGTTAAGGTTAAGCTCGAACACACTCTTGATGAACTTGAGGATTCCCTCGAGCGCGAGAAGAAACTCCGGTAAGTTTAACCAAATTTCTTCCTTATTTTCGTTTTTCTTTTGGACTTCCAAAATTTGACTTTCATTTTGTGAATGTGAAAAGAAGTTGAAACCACGACAGGGAACAGTTTTTCGTTTCTTTATGATTTATTTGGCGATTTCAATTTCTTATTCAATTTTTTAAGAAATTTCGTAGTTCAGAGAAAGATTTTTTAGTTTTTTTTTATTACTTTGATAAAAGACGAGTTATTTGACTTTGAAAATTGGAAACTTCTAGTGCTGACGTCGAGAAGGGTAAGAGGAAGACGGAAGGAGACCTCAAGCTCACCCAAGAGGCTGTTGCCGATCTCGAGAGGAACAAGAAGGAACTCGAGCAAACGATCCAGCGCAAGGACAAGGAACTCTCGTCTCTCACTGCCAAACTTGAAGATGAACAATCCTTGGTTGGCAAACTCCAGAAACAGATCAAGGAACTCCAGGCCCGTATCGAGGAACTCGAAGAAGAGGTACAGCAAATTTTTTATCTGAAAATCCCAAAGAATCGATGAATTTTTTGCATTTTACCCAATTTCCCTCTTTCCGGAACAATAATTTCATTTTCATAAATTATTTTTAATTTTTTCATGTTTATTTAATTTTAAGGTCGAAGCCGAACGTCAAGCCCGCGCCAAGGCCGAGAAACAACGCAGCGATCTTGCCCGCGAACTCGAGGAATTGGGCGAGCGATTGGAAGAAGCTGGTGGTGCTACTTCCGCTCAAATCGAACTCAACAAGAAGAGAGAAGCCGAACTTAGCAAACTCCGCAGAGATCTTGAGGAAGCCAATATCCAACACGAGGCATCCCTTTCCAGTCTTCGCAAAAAACACAACGATGCTGTCGCCGAGATGGGAGAACAAATCGATACCCTCAACAAACTCAAGGCCCGGTACGTCCATCTCACAATCCCTCCAAATGCAATTGCACTTGGAAAATTCAGTTTCAAATTTGATAGAAAACTTTGTATTCTTCAAAAAATATTTTTATATTTTTCATTTAAACTTCACGCGCACTTTTGACGGTGTTCAAAATTTTCGGCACAAAATACGGATTTAGGGACTCGATGGAAATTGACTTGGAAGCGAAAATTCTTCAATTTTTTTTAATTTTCGTGCAAAATTCGGAAATTCGGACAATTACGGATTCTAGAAAGAAACTTTATAGAAAAAATATCGGGACTGAAACGTTTTTCATTTTTTTTCATTCACTTTGACATTTAATCACAAAAACTGTGGATTATTTATCAATTAAAAAAAATCTTGAACCGAATTTTAATTTTCTGAACAATTCCGGTAAAAATCGGATTTTTTTTTTAAATTGGTGGAAACCTAATTAAATGTATGGAAATAACGAGTCGGATATTTTTGATAGAGCCGAAAAGGGCCGTCACGACATCCACGCCGACTTAAACGCTGCTCGTGCGGCCATTGACCAGGTCGCGAGAGAGAAGGTAGATCGAGAAAAGAGAGCGTCAATAATTGTTTTTTATGTATCATTTTTTATTGTCTCATCCGGAAAGTTAATGTGGAACGAGTTCGATCCCTTAATCGTCGGTTTTCTATGGTCCCCTCGTTCGAATTACTGTCACCGTCAAGCTCGAAGCCCTGCGCAATGATCTCCGTCGTGCACGTTTTCATTTCGACATCGAAATCGTTGTTCGTAACTAAAAACCCTGAAAAAAAAACATTTTTCAAATAATTTATTTTTGTTCGTGATCCAACAGAATTGAAAAGGAAAAAGTTCAGTACTTTAGCGAATTGAACGACCTTCGCGCATCCGTTGACCACTTGAGCAACGAAAAGGTAAACTAACGATATTCATCGTCGATTCGAATCAAGCTGCACACTAATGCGAATAACGACAAATTGAAATTCAACCATTAATCCAATATTTACGGAAATTAAAAAAAAATGCAATTCCATTGGAGAATTAAAACCAACAGCTTAGTCGCGACGCAATGATCAACCGCTTTTTATCCGACCAACGAAGCCAGTGAGTAATTTCCACCCCGACTTAATGTTCCCTGCTTGTGCTTGTTTGTAATTTAAATTAAGAATATTCTGCAAAACGATATCCGAGAAGAATTCCTGAAGCCGAAACATTCTTTCAGTATTGAAAAAAAAATCGTCACATTTATTTTTCCGTAATTACGAACAATTACGTCAACCTGACGCTCTCCAAAGTGTTACTCGACAGAATTTGTCGAAGTTTTCAAAAAATTAAGAATTTCGACCAACATTTTCGATTTTTGGCAATAAGTTTGGGAAAATTACCCAAAGAATTAACTTATTTACGAGATTTGGTCGACACTACCGCCCCAAGGAAATCGATGGCTCGTTTTAGAGATTTCTTCTTGGATAAGAAACTGATTTCCGATCCTGAAACATTTTTCTCGGTGATGATTATAGGCGGCTCAAGAAAAGATTGCCAAACAATTGCAACACCAATTGAACGAGACCCAAGGCAAGCTCGAGGAGCTGAACCGCACCGTGAACGATTTCGATGCCGCGAAGAAGAAGTTGTCGATTGAGAACAGCGATTTGTTGAGACAGCTGGAAGAGGCCGAATCGCAGGTGAACCAATTATCGAAGATAAAGATTTCGTTGACTACGCAATTGGAAGACACGAAGAGATTGGCCGACGAAGAAGGACGCGAGCGTGCGACTCTCCTTGGCAAGTTCCGCAACCTCGAGCACGACTTGGACAACATTCGTGAACAGGTTGAGGAAGAGGCCGAAGGCAAGGCCGACCTCCAGAGGCAGTTGAGCAAGGCCAACGCCGAGGCTCAATTGTGGCGCACAAAATACGAATCCGAAGGTGTTGCCCGCGCCGAAGAACTCGAGGAAGCTAAACGCAAACTCCAGGCTCGCTTGGCCGAAGCTGAGGAAACCATCGAATCCCTCAACCAAAAGGTCATCGCTCTTGAGAAAACGAAACAACGACTTGCCACCGAAGTCGAGGACTTGCAGATCGAGGTCGACAGAGCCACTGCCATTGCCAACGCCGCTGAGAAGAAACAGAAGGCCTTTGACAAAATCATTGGCGAATGGAAACTCAAGGTCGATGACCTTGCTGCTGAACTCGATGCCAGCCAGAAGGAATGCCGCAACTACAGCACCGAACTCTTCAGGCTCAAGGGTAAGCATTCTCATTCCACTCAAAACTCGAACCCGAAATTCGCAATATTAAGCAAATATTTCTTCCCAAACTTTGAATATCCAAAATTTCCTGAATAACGTCCCGACGTTTTGAAAACAAACAAAATTGCCAAAAATTCAACAACAAAAAAATCAGAAACTTTGCACCAAAAGTTCCGAAAAAAAAACTCAAAAATCGATCTGATTATTCTCGCGATGTTTGTGTAATAAAATAATTTTATTTCTCCATCAGGTGCCTACGAAGAGAGCCAAGAGCAATTGGAAGCTGTTCGCCGTGAGAACAAGAACCTCGCTGACGAAGTCAAGGACCTGCTGGACCAGATCGGTGAGGGTGGTCGCAACATCCACGAAGTCGAGAAGGCGCGCAAACGTTTGGAGGCTGAGAAGGACGAGCTCCAAGCTGCGCTCGAGGAGGCTGAGGCTGCTCTTGAGCAGGAAGAGAACAAGGTTCTTCGCAGCCAGTTGGAACTCAGCCAGGTCAGACAAGAGATCGACCGACGCATCCAAGAGAAAGAGGAGGAATTCGAAAACACAAGAAAGAACCACCAACGCGCCCTCGACTCCATGCAAGCTTCCCTCGAGGCCGAAGCTAAGGTACGTCCAAAAAATCCCCCCTCAAAACGTCACGATCTCTTCAAAAACTTTTTGGAACCTCTCATAACTTTTCAGAACAGTTTTAAAACCCCCCGAGGCTCTAGTAACCTTTTAGAATTGCTCAGAACCTTTCGGAGTTAGGTTAGAAACTTTTTGAGACTCTCTGATCCTTTTAGAACTTTTTGGAAACTTTTTAAACTTGTCAAGAACTTTTGGAGGCTCTTGGATTGCTTGTAAAATGTTTTAGAAACTTTCGCAACTTATCAGAAACTTTTGGAGACTTCTGTAAGCTTTTTATAAGCTTCGAAAATTATCGAGAAAGAAAAATCATGAACCTCGATAATTTATCAAGGAGAATTTGAAAATTGTGTTTCATATGGAAAAAAAATGTTGTGATTGCTACAGGGCAAGGCTGAGGCGCTCCGCATGAAGAAGAAGCTCGAAGCCGACATCAACGAGCTCGAAATCGCTCTGGACCATGCCAACAAAGCCAATGCTGAGGCACAGAAGAACATCAAGAGATACCAGCAACAACTCAAGGACGTTCAGACCGCCCTTGAGGAAGAACAACGCGCACGTGACGAAGCTCGTGAACTTCTTGGAATTTCGGAACGTCGTGCTAACGCTCTACAAAACGAACTCGAAGAAAGCCGCACCCTTTTGGAACAAGCCGATCGCGGCCGTCGTCAAGCCGAACAGGAATTGGCTGATGCTCATGAACAACTCAATGACATCGCAGCACAAAACGCTTCGATCTCCGCCGCCAGGAGGAAATTGGAAGCTGAACTTCAAACTCTCCACGTAAGTCGACGAAAAAGAAATGAATTCATTTCGAAAATCTAGAAGAATGACGATTTTTTTCATTTATTATTTTTTTTTAAATATAAATTTGTTAAAAAATTGGAAAAATCTTAAGATTTTGGAAGATTTGCTGATTTTTCGATTTTCTTCACAGTCTGATCTTGATGAGCTTCTCAACGAGGCCAAGAATTCCGAAGAGAAGGCCAAGAAGGCAATGGTCGACGCTGCCAGACTCGCTGACGAACTCAGAGCCGAACAGGATCACGCTCAGACGCAAGAGAAATTGCGCAAGGCCCTCGAAGCCCAAATCAAAGAACTTCAAGTCCGACTCGATGAGGCCGAAGCCAATGCACTCAAAGGAGGCAAAAAAGCTATTCAGAAATTGGAACAACGAGTACGCGAACTCGAGAATGAATTGGACGGCGAACAGAGGAGACACGCCGATGCCCAGAAGAACCTCCGCAAAGCCGAGCGTCGTATCAAGGAACTTAGCTTCCAGGTAAGTTCGAAAAAAATCGACAAACTTTTTCCATCCAATTCTTAAGTTTCGATTTTTTCATCAAAATCAATTGCATTTTTTTTTCGATAACAAGAAATTCTAACTTTATTAATTCACAATTTTCCAGGCCGACGAGGACCGCAAAAACCACGAGCGCATGCAAGACCTCGTTGACAAACTGCAACAGAAAATCAAAACCTACAAGAGACAAATCGAGGAGGCGGAAGAAATTGCTGCCCTCAATCTTGCCAAGTTCCGCAAAGCCCAACAAGAGCTCGAGGAGGCCGAAGAGAGAGCAGATCTCGCCGAACAAGCCATCACCAAGTTCCGCACAAAGGGACGTGGAGGAAGCGCTGCACGCGGTCTCAGCCCAGCGGTAAGATAAATTATATCAATTGGCTATTTAATGCTACATTTTTTTTTACCTGACCGATTACACGATTACGAGCAATTATTCATGACCCCATTCATTCACATTTCAAAATTCTCGACTCCGAATTTTAAACTGAATCAAAATTGATTTTCGAGCGAATTTTCTCGTCTAGACAATTAATTGTTTTTCATTAATCAACATTCCGGAAAGAATATTTCCTTCCCTCTAGTAATTCGAACGAAAACGATTAATTGCTCGAATCGGAGTTTTTGGGAAGTGAACAGGGCGCCATGAGAACCAATAGCGTTAAAGCTTCAAAAGTCGTACTACAGTGAATTCCTCAATATTGAGAAAAGCGACGAACGAACGAGCAGGCATTATTGCCAGGCGTCAAATTCTCTACGAAGAAAAAAAAAGTAGCGAAAAGCAATAGAGAAAGGTGTTGCAATCGGAATGGAAATATTTCAAAAATTTATGAAGCACGGATTTTGAAGAGACGTAGAGAAAAAAAATGAATAGTAGCAACGCTGGAATAATGGTTAATTGGTATAATTAGCTGCACCGAGAAGACTCATTAGATTTTGATCTTGTATGCCCATTGTACAGCCCCAGAAGGCTCGCAAGGCGCCTACCATGGAGTAACCTTCTGCACTGGTCCATGTAAGTCGGTGCCATAAGTGTATCAGTGTGTGTGCGTTCACTTACTTAGGGCTACACGTGTTAAATAAAAACCGAACGGATAAACAAAACAGGAATCAGTCGAAACTCTTACACGAACTCGCAACAAACTGACACTCACACGCACAAGGTCAAAAGATTTTTTTCTCTTTTATTTAGGCACGAAATGGTCATGAAATGTTAGGCGCATTCGTAGATACGATAATATATTCACGCAAATAACAGATTTCATCATGATGGGGAATTTCATTAATAAATTTCTCATTCTCATTATCATCGTACACTTTTCGTTGTGGAAAATGGATTATTCCTAAAAATCAACCACAAACTTCATGCGATACGACAAACTACCAAAATCGTAACTCTTGTGCAGTTCTCAATTTTTCATCTGTCAATTAAAATGTTTTAAAATGTTCTTTTGTTGTTTCTGCATTGACGGGCTGAAATAAGTATTGACGGAAATGATTTCGAGCGTTTCAAGGACGTGGAATGCATCGGGATTGTTTTTATCGTGAATTTAGTCCGCGCAATATTTATTTCGTCTTATATTTCATGGAGAAGCAAAAAAAATCAAGGATTCTCATAAATATTGACTGTGCGTTACATTGAAACTGGGAGATCGCAGATAACGACTGATTTCGGCAAACGAAAACACAGCGAACGTGCCTGACGGTCCCTTTACTTAATTTTATGAATAATGATAAATACGATGTAATATCCTTCCCGTTAAAAAAACGATGAAAACCAAAAACAACAAAATGTACCAACAATGGCCCATGTACCGTGGCCCAAACGTCCCATCCGTCGAGCTCAAATGCCGAATGGAATAAAAGTCTTAATCCTTTTTTTTATTTATATAATAACGTAATGATTTTGAATTTTTTTTACAGCCGCACCGACCTGCATTCAAGCCCCAATTTGATGGTTCCGCATTCCCTCCACGTTTCGACCTCCAGCCAGACGGTGAATTCTAAAGAAATCATAACCACCAAATCGCAGCTCGATCATGTCGAAAATATCACAATTGAGCCATCCTCGCAACAAACCCGTCGATTATTTATCCACAAGCTCGATCGTTTACCCAAATATTTCATTTTACGTTAAAAACAAATTGTTTTTAAACAACAACGAATAAGATAAACGCAGCATCTTCTATTAACCGGAACTAAAAATCAAAACGATTTTTATTTTATTTTTGTTTTTTTTTCTAAAACGACGAGGAAATATCATGTTTGTATTACGAGTGTAGAATTAATGCTGGTCGGTCTTAATGCATAGAATTTTATTAAAACAGCAGAGGAATCAACGATTAAGTGAGACAAAGAGAAACTAAGTACACTGTACTCGACGCGGATACTTAATACGTTCACGTAAGAACTACAAGCATCATCGTAAATGTAAAACTGTCATCAAATGCTATCCTATCCTATAAATTAATTTAATTTATAAAAAAATGAAAAAAAAACGAAACATGTATTTATTAAAATAAATAAGCAATAAATGAACGTGACAACTGTTTTTTTCCTTCTTGTCTCTTCCCCCTCTGCCCATAATAACTCTCAAAAGGAATGTATATTTTTTGAATATATTCCTAGGCGTCTATTTCGATCACGAATGAAAATAAACTGGCGAGTCAATTTTATCAATGACCAAAATCGAAAGAAACTCTTTGATTCTCCAAAGTCACGAAACTTTCTTTGGTTCTAGTTTTTTCGATGTTCCTTTGCGACAAGGTCGAGTTTTCGTGACATACGGCGTTCACGTAGATCCTCAATGTCAACAGATTATTTATTTTCGAAATTTAGGCGTTTCTTCTCGAATTAATTGAGCCAGATCTGTGCGAATGTTTTTGGGATCGAAGCAATATGCAAAATCACAGCATCTTTTTCTGAAACGTCCCATCAAACCCTCGGATGTCTTATTTATTTAACGCTGCGATCGAATTACAACCGTTTGAATTAATTAACCGAATGTTATGCCGACGAATTCGTCACTTTTGTCCAAATCGGAACTGCGGAGGATAATAAGGTCCTGGGGAGGATTTTTCTTTGAACTTATTGGAACAGATTGGTTTTATCAGGATGAAGCTTCTTCGGGGTCAATAGAAACCTTTTTGTATTAGCCGGAAGATTTTGTACGTTTTGAACAGAAGGACAAAACATAAGAATGCAGTACGTGCAAGCAGCACAGAGCAGTCAAAACACAGATGCGACGCTACCTGTTGATTTGGTACGAATAGTACGTGGCGTCACCTCCAGCGGGAACCTATAACTTACTATTTGGAATCCTCCCCCCATTCTCATTCGGAGAAACCATTCGGAAACCGAGTTTTTTCTATGAAGTTTCTACATTCAAGAATGAAATTGATGATTCATCGATATCGTTATGAATTTGGAAACAGTAAAAAAAGTTTAGTTTTTTCGTAACTTCACAAGTGACATTGGGAGGGTACGATTGTCCATAGATGGCGCTACTTTAGTCTAAATTTCATTAGCTCGCTGATCGTATTGTTTGCTCTCTAAAAAATTCGTACAATTTGTGTTCGATGTCGTCATTGCGTCCGTCCGTCCGCCTGTGTTTCGACGTTGTCAAGTGGTTGGTGGTTGTGTAGTTTGATTAATCTCTTGTTGAGTTTTGACATAAACTGTAAAATTTCTTAGGATCAAACTATTTGGTCATATCTCAAAGTTTACGCGTTAAATTCGATTGAATTCTCATTGAAATAGTGAAGCTTGTCGATATCACCACAAGGTTTATCGATCGAATGTATCTACAGTTTTCTTCGTTGAATAGAATACGTAGTTCCTGTATGGGTGCAACCGACTTTGACGTTTCCGCCACCGAAAGGTACAATCTTTTTTCCGTTTCATTGATTTTTCATTTTTTATTCTCACGCTCGGATTGTCTCGTCCAATCACCCCCTGAATGAAGTGCAATCAATTTAACGGTTCATTTTTCTTCGTGTCTCGGTTCCTAAAATATGAATTTTTTACCGCGAATTGGAAAAATTCTCGATTACTCGTTTCACCGACTGAAAAATTTAAGGGGATGTCATTATGCTCGATAAATTTCGTTTATTTCATTTGACCGTTTCCCTGAGATTCCGGAACGTCCAAAGGACTCTTTTTCTACCCAGAGCTACATTTTCTGTTTCTCAATGTTTCGACTACACAATAATAAACAATACGGTACGAAAATCCGGCAGTCAAACAAATTGATATTTTTATTCGAACCTCGTAATTACGAAAAATCAACCAAGCGATAACAAATAATTAAAAAAATCATTACCGAAAGTCACGAGAATTCTCGAATCATACCAAAATCAATTTTGCTCAAAAAATATAATATTTTTGAATGGATAACAATCGGAAAAACTTCTAAAATTCCTAAAAATTGAAAAATAACCCAAACCGCCTACACTGAGCATCAGTATCAATACATAATAATATTGTGATAATTTTCTCCATTCGAGCACAACAAAAAAAACCATCAGTCATTAGTTATTTTCTCAGAACTCTTTTTTTTTCTCACAGTCAGTTATCACATGCAAAGAAAATCATCCCAGATAGTAGTGATGGATATAAACGGCAAATGAAATAGAACTAGACATTCATCAATGACAATATTATTGGCAGCAAGAAAAATGTCCTTTTTGTTGCGTTTCTTTGATGCAAATCTCAGGAAGAAAATTGATGGAATAATCCTTGAAATAATTCAATCGAACCGATTTTCCAGGTGTTTTTAAAAACTTATATCCCAGGGTGTCACGCCCGTCAGAATGGAGCGAAGTATTCATGAAATGCTAAAGCACTCGCCACCTCTAAACGAGAGCGACAATGCGGTACACACGGGAACTCCGCCGCCACACGAGCCAACAAATTACAATGGAAGCGGAGACAATCAGCCAAAAGCAATGACAATGCATCTGGACCTCAGTTCGCCGTCCAGTCCAGTCCAGTGTACGGTTTCCCTTCGTCCGTATACAACAATTGCTATTTTTCTGTGTTTATTTTAAAACTTGAGCAAAAAAATTCAATCGCATTAACATTTTGGTCCTGATTTTCGTTCGTGCAGCTGGGGTTTTTGTGCCAAATAGTCCGCTTCAGAATGGCGACACCCAGACCTTGCGATCGACCCAGAGTAAGATTGAGAGCTTAAAAAATTGGAGTATTTCTACTTATAAATGCACGAAGCAACTCATGTACGAAAAACTTGGAAAATCATCACGAACCGTCGACTCTGGTAATTTCGATTTTATGTACTTTTGTATTTATCATTGCTCTTAAAATTTTATTTCCATAATTATTGTTATTCAAACTCGTCGAAAATCGAAAAAAATCGTATACACGGTTTTCGATGACTTTGTAAAAAAATTTCGACATCGGACGAGATTTGATTGAATTTAATAGCGAAAACTCAATGAATAATAAATAATCTTGGTATTCCAGAGCTGGAAACTCAAATCGAACTTCTGCGGGACACGCAAAGGAAATACTGCAACATACTACGTCTCTCACGAGCATTAACGTCCCATTTTTATCACGTCGTTCAAACGCAACACGCTCTTGGCGAGGCGTTCTCCGATTTGGCCCAGAAATCGCCGGAGCTGCAGGAGGAATTCTTATACAATTCCGAGACGCAAAGAAATTTAACGAAAAATGGTGAAACTCTGCTCGGCGCTCTCAACTTTTTTGTCTCTTCGGTTAACACGCTTTGTAACAAAACAATCGAGGACACTCTGTTGACTGTTCGCCAGTACGAAACGGCCAGGTAAACATTTTCGGTTTCAATCGATTTCCATAGGCCATTTCCTCGTCAATTAAAGATTTAATTCCGATCCTTCGGATTCCAAGAACCTTCAGAACGACCTGCAAGAAAAATTCCTGAAAATCTGTTTTTTTTTTCTCGTATAAAAAGTTGTTTGAAAAAAAATCTCGAATTTCCTGACCTTTTGCTCTCTTCTCTCCGAACGCCAGGATAGAGTACGACGCCTATAGAACCGATCTTGAGCTATTGGCGCAGGACGCTAAAAACGATAGTAATAACGGAGTTCGCCTTGAGGAAGCCCAGACCAACTACGACCAACACAAACACAATTTTGAGAAGCTGCGTTCGGACGTTTCCATAAAATTGAAGTTTTTGGACGAAAACCGGGTAAAATAATTTTTTTTCTCTATAAAACCATTTTTTATTATCCCGAATCGTTTGGCACTCGCGTTTGGTAACAGCAACGATCGATAAATCTCAATTTTACTGCACACGATTGAGTTGAATGATTTTTCAAGAATCTCTCAATAATTTCATTGATAAATTATTATTTGCTTATTTATTTGACAAAAACAGGTGAAGGTGATGCACAAGCAATTGTTGTTGTTCCATAACGCGGTATCGGCGTATTTTTCGGGCAACCATACGGCATTGGAGGCGACTCTGAAACAATTCAACATAAAAGTAAAGTCGCCAAACTCGACGATACCCTCATGGCTGGAACAATGAAACGAGAAAAAGTGGAAAAATGCAAAGAAAAATAGAATATTCGTCGGTCCTGAGAAAAATCACGGCAGTCACTATTTTGCTCGACGCATTGCCGAGCAGCGAATGGCGGATATTTCATCGTAGCTTAATATTGACTCATTTATTTCGTGAGATATGCATCGTACTGTATAAGTCATCGACAAAAAAAAAAAAGTAATCGAGGACTTCGGAAGGATTTTCACAGAAAACCCATATCAGGTGTGACCTTTTATTTTTACTTATATTTATTTATTTTCTTGCCTTTTTCTGTGAACTTTATTTACCACCGGAAACCACGACTAAAAAAGAAAAGAAAAAAAAACAGGAAAAAGGGACCTCGCAGGTCTCAGTGTGAATGTAATCTAAAATATAAATAATGTGCAAAGTACATATGGAGTTTAGTGTTCCGCAGACATATTCTGCATGTATTTATTAGCATTGAAACCAGCAACGAATATTTTGCTTCGATCTCAATCGTAGAAAATTCGATAAAACAAGCTTTTTGTATTTTTTAACTTAAGTCAGCTCGAACGGGTGAAATCCAAGAGTTGAGTTTTTTTTACTATTCGATCTTCCATTCCCCCGGGAATTTCGAGCTTTGTATACTTTTTTTTCATTATTCGCGCCTCCGTTCGGTCGCTGACTCATAGTCCTTTATTTATTACTTCGAATTCCAATCGCATTAATAAATCATTCGTTTTTTCAATAAATATATGTCAAATGTTTTTAGCCTATACTTCGAACTTTATTCCCCACCATTTCTTTCGAAGTCTTTTGCATTTTACGCTAGCACCGTTTTTGGAGCCAAAACTCTTAGTGGTAGACTAGCATCTCACTATTGATTAGATTTTTTAGGGAAAAATGTCAATGAAAAAATATGAGAAAGTTCCAGAGGCTAACCTTTTTTCCATTTCATAGCTAGAGTTCGTCATGGATCTACAAATGTACTTGTCCAGGCTTTTTCCTCGAGGAGGGAATGAAGGAATGGCCATGAATAATGTTGTCGTTGTCGTAGTGTTGTCGCCCCTGACCGCAGAATTCGTTGATGCAACGATTTTTTTATCTCCGTGTTTTGGGAGTGAACGGGCCGGAGTGAAAACGATGGGACCCAGCGAACATTTGCACTTTTATTTAGTGCTGCAGCGCGATCACTGAAACGCTGGCATGCCCCGCAGTAGAACGGAGCGCAGCTGTCCGTAGTGCATCAACAATCCAGCACGTCATTGTCTACGTGACTATTCGATGCTGCATAAAGCTTGCCACTGGCCAACGGAACGAGAAGCCATGAGGCTGCATAGTTGAAGAAAAATTCACTTATTTAGGTCGAACTTGTTGACCAGGCCGTCGCATCGCGACAATACGACATCAACGGGCGAGCCTGTACGGGCTGCACTACGTCCCAGACGGTCGTATCGCTGACTTTGTGGTGCAACACCAATTAATTATGCAAATGATTATGCGCTGCGCTTATCAGATGCAGACTTGCAGACAACTATAACTTACCTCCTGTGTCACTGTAATAACACACTCAACACACTCAACTTGTCGTGAACTTGTGGAGCGATCAGCGTTCTCTGTTGCAAATTGGGCACGCTTATTTTGGTTTCGGAGCAGATTTTCATACGATCGGGATCAGGCAGAAGCTTTTCCAGATCGAGAGGGAAAGATTTTTCGAGTAGGGTTTTCTAGACAGGCTCATAAAAGAGCTGAGTTGTTGAGATTTTTGCTTCAATGGAATTTTACTCTATTTCTACTGCAGCTTCGACGAGATTGTATGATTTTTGCATTCTGTAACATGCGAAATATGATATTTGGACCCGGTAAGGTCCGAGCTTAGTGACGGTCGGTAAAGTAGACTCTGACGTTCATGTGCACACCATGATCCATCTGTTGCTCAGACTCGGAGGCACGTGCAAAGCCTACTGCCACCACCGCAACGCTTCCTTTCTTCCTGCATCGAGTTTTTTTTTCTAACACGACAATGCAGCAATCCGGTCTATTCATACGAACCCAGATGGTGTATATGTGACACGCGAGTGCACCACTCATTGAATATGTCAACTTTGTTTCAATGAACTCTTGTTCAGCACAACACAAGTTATTATTTCACAAATAAAAACAATTGACTGAGTTTACGAAAGTTCGAAGAGTTTCTCCGCCTCCACTGGCATTTGTGTCTTTATTTATTTTTTTTTAAATTAATAGTATTGTTATTATTATTATTACCATTATCGGAGTATCGTGTATCTCAGTCGTTTCCTCTTCCGGTAAAGTTCCATCCGTAAGTAATTTATCCACTTCCTTTTGCAATAGTTTATATAAAACCGAAGCAAATCTCTTCCGCCGCACAAAAATAACCTAAAACTCAGAGTCTGACAGCCATTCGTCCCAAGTGGCAGTAAGCGTAGCAAATAACCGAAAACTTTGTTCCAATCGACCTAATTAATCTAATTGTTTTCTTTCATTTATGATTTTCGTTCTGGATGAACTCCTTTTCTTTTTATTCGCCATTTTTATCATTCAATGCATGATGAAAATCGGTTCAGATCGCCAGTCGGGCTTGCTGCATGATTGAGGCTTTCTCGATCGAAATTCGAATTTATTTTTTTCTTTTATTTTTACATTCACCACGTGGCACTCGACTTTTGTAATCTCTGATGCTTACATCAACGAATTCCGTCTTTCAATATCTTTTTTTTTGGCTTTCTGCTTCGGTAACGTCGGAAATAATTTACGAATATGAGTTTCTATGTAAATTACAATAATTCGTACGCGATGACCCCTGGAAACTTTCGAGAGTAGGCAAAAACGAGAAGAATTCGTCTAACTCTTCTTTTTCTTATTAATGCAATTCTATAACATATTAGACAGCAAATATTCAATAATCACAATGACCAGAATTATTCGAGAGTCTTTGATAAGATTACTCAATTCTATCTGAAAAATCCTTTTATCATCACGCATTTTTTGTTCCAAAATTAATTAAGAAGCGGAAGATTCACATGTTGAGATAAGAGAACAGATGTCACAATAATCCTTTGATAAAATAATGAAGCAAATTCTTGTACCAAAGAAATCAAAAGTCAATAATGTTCCACGTTTTCTCTGCAGTATTGTCTATAATTTTTCTAAAAATTCATTTCCAGCTCATGAAAATGGGAAAAAATGATACAGGATTTTTGAAAAATCTGTGATCCCCATACGATAATTTTTATCGTATAATGAAAAAATATATATTCGTCTAATGAGAAACACAACGACAAACAGAAGTTTTTGCCGGTATGTGTTATTTTTATTGAAAAATAGAAATGATGTCGAATTATAACCTTATTTCTTGGCTCCTGAAAGTTGGAGTTGCCATGAAGCATGGAAAAAAAGTGTAACATTGAATATTCCTCAAAATTGTAGTTTTTGTTACTATTGAAATTTTTTATCAAGAATTTTCCAACTCGTGACCAATGACTTGTTCGTTAAATATAGAAAGCAGAGACGAGTCATGAGAATTCTAAGAATCCTCTGAATTACATTTGAGTTAATGTAAAAACGAGTTGACCTCCAAATCGTAACGACGGAGCTTGGGGTTAATATTTAACGAGGTAAAGTCTGAAACTGATAAAAATGGACGGAATAATACCGGAAATGGAGCAGATCATTAGTCAGCTAGAACGAGGCACGGTGGTAACAAAATTCTTCCAACGAAGGCGACCAGAGAAAAAGACTTTACTGATAAGACGAGAAACTCGACAAATCGTTTGGTCACGAAGCGCAAGTGCCAGGCCCTTTGACGGATCTGGTGAGACAAGAATTAAAGACAGAAAACTAAAAATTTCCAGCGTCGAGTCAGCATGGACAAACCGATTCATTGTTTATTTCATTTCCAGTGGAAATTCGAGAAGTTAAAGAAATCAGAGTCGGCAAAAGTTCCAAAGATTTTGAGAAATGGCCCGAAGATGCCAAGAGGACAGAAAATTTGCGATGCTTCGTCGTCTACTATGGATCGGAATTTCGTCTCAAAACCTTGTCGATTTCTGGTAATTCCGCGACGTAAATAACTATTTTTCGATAATGATTCAAAAAAATAACAAAAACTTCAAAAAAATTTTCTTCCTTCGTTTTTTTCAGCTCTCAGTGAAAAAGAATGTGAATTGTGGGTAAAGGGTTTGCGATATTTAGTACAAGACACGATAGATGCTCCGTATCCATTGCTGGTGGAACGCTGGCTTAGGAAGGAATTTTACGCGATGGAAAGCACAAGAGAAACGTAAGTCCAAAATATTTATTCAAATAAAACTGATACAACGTTTTTCCGATTATTTTTAGAAAAAAAACCTCCACCTTGTATTTTTTTCCTACAGAGTAACCTTGAAAGATGTTAAAACATTTTTACCGAAAGTCAATTGCAAAGTATCGACGAATAAGCTGCGAGAGCTTTTCCAAGAAGTTGATACGCGTAACAGGACCGAATTGGGATTCGACGATTTTGTTATTCTGTACAACAAGCTCATGTCCGATTATACGGTGAGAATCAATTCAAAAAGTGACATTTCATTAGCAAAGAGAACGAAATGTGAAAAATATGCAAAAATAACTTTTTTGTGTTCTTTTTTCGTAATTTGCTAAAAATCTATTTTTAACGATGAACGATAGTAACGAGTTTACGACTCCACAGCCCTTCACCGATCAAAATACGCTCATGAACTACTCGAGCGATTCGAAGGGTTTTGTATTACAAGAATTCCAAAGTTTTCTCATCAATGAACAAAACGATCACACAGGAGACGATTCCTCCAAAGTATCACGCTTCATTCGAGAATATTTACAAGACCCACAACGAGATGTCCAGGATCCTTATTTCACGCTTTCCGAATTTGTCGATTTTTTGTTCTCCAAACAAAACGACATTTGGGATCCCAGCTACGAGCAAGTTTCGCAGGACATGACGAAGCCTTTGTCGCATTATTGGATCGCGTCTTCCCACAACACGTGAGTTTTTAAATTTCCAGTTATTTTCTTCTTTAATTTTCAATATTACAATAAAAATAATCGGAAACGCTTTTTCAAACGTAGTATTTTCCTCTTTCATCGTCCCGTGACGTAATTTGGAAAAATTAATCAAATTTTCCCAAAATCTTGACTTTTGATATCAAATTTTTGAACAAATTGAGAAAATCCAATAAATTTGCGTCCAATCTTCACAAAATTCAACGAAAATGTTGATTTTTTTTGTCCCACGATCTTCTCGATCGTCAATCTTCTCGATATATTGTGACTAGAAAAACAAAATTTGGAGCAAGCGTTCCTCTTTATATTGCCTGTCGATCAGTAATAATCGTAATAACATTTTCGCAATATTCGCGTTTCTTTAGACACTTTTTTTTTCATCTCAAGATTTTTTTACTGGTTTTTTTTATTTTATCATGGGATTTCAGGTATTTGATGGGCGATCAAATTAGTAGTGAGAGCAGTTGTCAAGCGTATGTTAGAGCGTTGAGATCGGGCTGTCGATGTATAGAATTGGACTGCTGGGACGGTCCGGACGGAATGCCTTTCATTTTCCACGGACACACTTTGACAACAAAAATCAAATTTTTTGACGTCATCAAGACGATTAAGGAACATGCGTTCGCCACTTCCGAGTACGTAATATAAAATTGAATCTCATAATCATTCGCGCATGTTTAAATCTCATCTGTATCATAAATTCCATCTGAGAATTTCTTCCAATTATCGTTCCCAATAATTTCTCATTGACTGCACTCGAACCGCTGATTCATCAACATTACCAGGTTTTTTGGTTCACGCTGGTCTCTGGGGCATTGATAAATGTAAGGAAACCATAAAAACTCATCACTCGTTACATCTTCATGAAAAACTCAATTTTTTACTTGGCCGATGTGAATATCGGGGTGACATTTTTCGCGACAACTCAGTATATCTCGAAAAATAAAAAAATAAATAAAAAATTTCTCGTTGGCCGGTTTTTATTTAAAAAAAAAAGAAGAAACAGTTCCGAGTGTCCGGAATTTGCGTTCGGATTCTTAATTCGCAGCAGAAAATATATTTAGGGCTCGGTCAATTATTTGTGCAGCAAAATTGAGCGTTGGGAACTCGAACATTTGTTTACCCTTCAGATATCCCGTGATTCTTTCGATCGAAGACAATTGCACGCTGCCACAACAAAGAAAAATGGCAACAGCAATGCAAGAAGTTTTTGGAGACGCGCTGCTCACTCAGCCAATCGACAAGAACGAAACATATTTGCCATCTCCCTACGCATTACGACGCCGAATATTATTGAAGCACAAAAAACTTCCTGATGGCGTTGACGAGAGCACCTTCGTCGTGCATGCCAACGACAGTAAACAGGAAATGGACCTTCGGAATACCGTAAAAAATGGCATCCTCTTTTTGGAAGATCCTGTCGAGAGAGACTGGAATCCACATTTCTTCGTACTGACTCAGAGAAAATTGTTTTACACTGACACATTTTCGAGGAGCACGGACACGGAACACGACGAGGACGAGGAGGGTGCGATCCACCGACCTTCGGAGGTAAATTATCGTTGAAATTCCATCCTGCCGTCTTTTCCTTTTCGCTAAAAATCGAAAAATGCGTTTTGAATCTTTTCTCCGCACTATTTTCCATTCTCGGCGATTATAAATCCTTAGAAACTCCTCAGGATTGAAAACCAGCAACAAAGTTAGTAGAAACATTGAAATCCCAACTGCGATCGAACGACTGACAACGTAAAAATCGTCCAACGAGGAATTCTCCATCTCCGCACCCTCAATTAGTTCAATTTTATTTTTGTCTCCATAAATCAAATCAGGGTGATAAGATTTTTGTTTAATTGGCAGGGAGTTCCCAACGATGAACTACACTTTGGTGAGAAATGGTTCCACGGAAAATTGGGTCGAGGGAGAGAAGAAGCCGAAGAATTATTGCGACGTTATTCGCATCTCGGCGATGGGACTTTTCTCGTTCGACAGTGTGTCACTTTCGTCGGTGACTATTGTTTATCCTTCTGGAGAAAGGGCAAAGTGAATCACTGTCGGATTAAGTTGAAACAAGAAATGGGACAAACCCAGTTTTATCTCATCGACACCAATTGCTTCGACAGCCTCTACAGCCTCATCACGCATTATCGAAATCATCCTCTCAGGAGTCAGGTGAATAAATATTTTTCGTAAAATTTTATATTCTCCAAATTCCACTATTTCAATTATTCTTCCCGTACGATCGTTAGGAATTCTTGATTACGCTCCAAGAGCCCGTTCCCCAACCGAGTAAACACGAGGAAAAAGAATGGTGGCATTCACAATGCACGAGAAACTTGGCCGAAGAAATGTTGAAGCGCGTTCCTTACGACGGAGCTTTTCTAGTCAGACCGAGCGAAAAGGAACCGAATTCTTATGCAATATCATTTCGGTGAGTATGCATCGTCACTGCGGATTTCCCAACGCAATGTCAGGCACGAATCTTCATTTTTTTCGACCCACAATGAAAATAATTCCCATTCACTTGACTTTCGAGTCTTTCGTTCGGTAAAAATCGCTTTGCACGTTGTTTTTGGATTTTTTTGGATTTCCCGAGACAAAGCAAAACACCCGGTGTGTCCCTGCGTTAGAAATTCAGCTGGTCTTGTGATTAAAATCTTTCTTTTTATTCTTAGAGCCGACAAAGAGATCAAACATTGCAGGATTAAGTTGGAAGGTCGTTTGTACATGATAGGGACTGTGCAATTTGAGAGTTTGGTTGAATTAGTCAGTTATTACGAGCGACATCCACTTTACAAAAAAATCAAGCTCTGCCATCCCGTTAATCAAGAAGTGCTGAGACGAGTGGGATTGGTGAGTGCATTTTCATGACAAATCGATATTTATTCATTTGCTGGTCATGTCATAAGCATACAGAGAAGAATAACGTTGAATTTATCTCCACAGGAAGAAGGAGATGGAAGTGTCTATGGAATTCCTGGCTACATGGATCCTACGGGATTTGCCTCGAAGGTGAATATGGAAAAATCGATTCTCGAGAATCCTGAATATTTTAATAAAAAATTAAATTTCTCAATTGTACGATTTTCATGATCAAGGTCACTGTCAAAGCGATTTACGACTACAAAGCTCGGAGAGAGGACGAATTGACTTTGGTGAAGCACGCGATAATAACAAATGTGAATCGTCAAGACGGTGGCTGGTGGCGAGGCGACTATGGTGGAAAGAAACAGCATTGGTTTCCTGCTAATTACGTCGAAGAAATTGATTACCAGGAAAACCAAACAGACGTAATTATTTATTCCCATCAACGCTTGATCAATTTTTTTTTTTTAAAACAAAAAATCAATGTCTGACTCTCGTTATCATGTTTATTACTCAAGTCTTCGGATTCGTTGATGCTGGGAAATCTGCAAAAGGGATCGTTAGACATAATGGGAGCTGTAGTGGAATTATCAGTTGGCGACAAACCAGGATTGGACTGGATTCTGAGGATACAAAATCCGAGCATGTGTTCGGTTTTCGAGGCTGCCACACCGTCCAAAGATATCGCTTTGGAATGGATGGCGAAAATCAAGGAAACTGCCCAAAACGCCAGTGTCCGGGTAACTTTTCGACTCTCCGGATAAACATTTCACTCGCTCCTTCTAAAGGAACGTTCGCTTTATCATTTTTTCCCATTTTCCAGGAAAATCAACACAAAGAAATGGAAAGGGCTTGGAGAATAGCGAAAGAAATGTCGAATTTAATAGTTTATTGTCGATCGGTTGCGTTCAATACCGACAAAATGAAATCCCGAGGTTTCGTATTTCAAGAAATGAGCAGTTTCCCTGAAACTAAAGCAGAGAAGCTCATCTGTCAACAGGAAAATGCATTTTTCCTCAAGTATCATCAGGTAAGAACGCTAAATTCTCAAAAACGACAAAAAAAACATGAGAAAAATTATTTTTTCCCAACAAAAAGTTCATTCAATTTGCTCAGTCATCGAATTTCCTTTTTCCAGATTCAATTCAGTCGAGTCTACCCGAAAGGTCAACGAATAGACTCGTCGAATTATAACCCAGTTCCTATGTGGAATTCCGGATGCCAAATGGTAGCGCTTAATTATCAGACCGGAGACAAACCCATGCAACTGAATCAAGCCAAATTCCGGCAGAATGGAAATTGCGGTTACGTCATTAAGCCCGATTTCATGACTCGCGATGAATTCAGTCCCTACGACAGATGTTGTTTGCATGACCTTGAGCCTCTTATCATAAGTTTAAGAATCATCGGTGCCAGGCATCTGAGTAAACCCGGCAGGGGCACGGCGAGCCCTTTTGTCGAGGTTGAAGTTGTTGGGGCGGATTTTGACAGCGGCACCAAATTGACCACGAAATCGATAAGTTAGTTCACTCACCGACCATTTTTCTTCATCCTAAATCAATCGACGACACTCATGGGAATAAAAAGTAACCAGTTTTGTGGAAGATTCAATTTTTTTCCTATTTTTTCAGCTGATAATGGTTTTAATCCAATTTGGGACGAAGACTGTGAGTTTGAGATCGCAAATCCGGACTTTGCACTTCTCAGATTCGTCGTACAAGACGAAGACGTTTTTGGAGACAAAAATTTCATTGGTCAAGCCACTTACCCCGTAAGTTTTGTAACCTTTCCAAATTTTTCAAGTTTTCTTTAAATTTCTTTCCCTCACGACATTTTATTTATTATTTTCCAAGGTGCGCTGCTTGAGGACGGGATACAGGAGTGTGACACTAAAAAATAATTACAGCGAAGACCTTGAGCTCGCTGCGCTTCTCGTCCATATCAGGATCGCTGTGATACCCGTAAGATAAAAAAGTCAAAGTTCTTTCGTCGAAGGATCATCGACGGAATATTCGTTACGATTGCGCTCGTTCCTTGTGCCCAATTAAGACGAAGATTCGCGCAATAAATCATGTAAGAGTTAAGAAGAGCCTTCCAGCTTCAAGATCTTCGACAATTTTTCGCTTCCGAAATTTTTTTCCGGCATCGAAAAAGAGAAATCTTGTCATTGACTCAAACTTTTAATTTCAGGGTTCCAAAGGACATTGTAAAAAAAACTAGCCCGCTAGATTCGACGAGTGAAACGTCCGCCCACTACTCTTGCAAATTCATTATCAACGTTTTTTATATCGATACATATCAGTCTTGTAGATACTAGTAAACAGAGTCAATAACGTTAACGGTGATAGTTTTAATGTTGACTTAACGTAGGGTTTACATGGATTATACTTAACTCCGGGCCTATTCAATTTTGCACTTGAAAACTAGCGAATCCATCGAGTGAGCCCTTCCGAAAATAATTTCGACGCTTTATTCGAAACTCCAAGTAACTCCGGCTCGAAATATCTCGATGTTGTTGTCTCAATCGTTGAATAATCATTTGACGAAGGAATGAATTTATTCTTATTGACTTTTGGCTGTTTTGGTATGAAAAATAAAAATCTGTATTCGTTTCCGATGTTCCTCAAGATTGTGTTTCGAGTCATTATTTCTTCCTATTTTCATTTTATTTGACTCGTACGAGAATTTTTTAGAAATTTTGACTTTTCCGAGCGCTTTTGGGCTCTGACAATTATGATGATAGTACAAAATTGGATGTGTATTCCGAAGTAAAATTATTGGAGCAGCGATTTCGCATATCGAACGCATTTTATTCTGAATAATAAAGAAATAATCAAAATCTATTTCAGCAAACGTAATCGATTGAATTTTACTATATGGTTCTATCAAATATCAGTATATAGAGGTTGTTGAAAAATCTGGTGAGCGAAACAAAGATGGAAGATCCAAAAATATTTTATATAAGATTATTGTCCTGTATTTGTATCGAATAAAGATAATAAAAACTGAAATATTGTTACTTTTTCGTACACTCTGTTTCAAATGATTCGGTGATTTGTCAGAAATCTCTCTAAAATTCATTTCCCGTGGCTTTTCATCCCTATAATTTGTTTTCCCGGACCTCGTCCTTTCCAACGAGTCCAAAAACGGCCCCAATTTTCTTTTCCGCAAAAAATGTTGGTCGCTCGCGTATCATACACCATTTTTTTCATTTTTTGGTAAGAAAGAAATTAAAAAATGAGAAAACACGAGAAAAATAGTTGAGATCGTTTCCCATCCTATTGCTAGAACGTGGAGTTGAATTCAAATTCGTTCTTTATAATGGAGTAAGAAAAAAAAATGTAATTTTCTGATTTATCAGGATTTTCAATACTTTTCGTGAAATCAATGACAAAGGACCTTTATCTCTGCTCTTATAAAGTGGTTTTAATTATATTTCTATTTCCTAAGGTACGGTTACATTACAACATATGCGAAAAAATATCCTTGGCCCAAGAAAAGCGAAAGAAATTTGGAATTTCAGAAACATGGCTGAGGCAAAAATGGAATAAAATTTTGAATCTGTTTTTTGTTGAAACAAAAACTCGAAAAGTGATGTTTTATGGTGAATTTTAATGTCCAAGTCTGCAACGGCGAAAAACGAAAGTTTTTCCGTTTGGAGTTTGAGAATTTATGCAAAAAATGATGGCGGATTCAGCTTCTATTTGCTCTGTTGCCCCAGCCACGACGATGAGAATCTTTGTATTCGTCCATCGCTCGTTTCCGAGCCAAATATTCTGGATCGTCGTTTTCAATCTGTTCCTCTGTTTCAATCGCTTCACGATCTTCTTCTGGGTGTCCAGCAGCAGAGCTTGAACTACTCTGGAAGGATTGACTCGGTGTCGTATGGGCCTTTGATGGGTCCGGCCAACTGCGTTGAAAATAACATTTTTTTTATATAAAACAACGAGTCTTAGTAAAAAAAAGCTTACGATACAAAAACCGCTTCACGCTGGTCAAATAATTGGCGAATTTCCCCAACACGTGGATGCAAAGGTTCATCGTTCCATTGAATAGTAAAATTAGTCTAGAGATGGAAAAAAATTCGCATCGATTCCTCGAGGGCTCAGAAAAACTATTGGAATCGAAATCTCCACTCCGTTTATGTAATTTTTGTACTAAATTTTGAAAACGATCGTCGGGCAAATCCAACACTCGATTTACTTGTGCGAAGGGACTATTTGACCTTGAAATACGAAAAGTTGGTTGTTACTCACTCTCCATCCTTGACTCGTTGTTCGTAAAATTCTTCGACGGTTAAAACAGGAAGACTGGGATATCCAGCGCCGAAGACAGCTTTCTGTGCAGCATCTCGAGTGATGATAACAGGTTTTAGTTTCGATTGAGGAGCTTTGCATTTGTGAGCTTTGTTTCCATCGCGAGACTCGTCGGGTGGAAGATTTTTCATATATTCGAGAACCTGCTTCTCCGTCTTTAACGAATCGATTTCGTCGATGGCCACATTGACGTAACATTTGAGCCACGTGACGAAATATTCTCTCAAAGTTTCGTCATCGATGTTCGGGTTGTTTTTACTTTCTTTCAACACACTGAAACGCGATTCCAATTCTTTTCGCTGCCGATATCTTTCCAGTTTGCTTTCTCGGTTGTGCACCTGAAATAACAGGCAAAATTGCTATTAGGCCCTGTTTACGAAATTATGGAATTATCGAAACGTCAGAAAACGGTCTACCATTTTCGTGATCATTTCCGCATTGGACGACGGCTTTTTGTCAGAACTTGCTACCAGTTCGCCGCACTCGTTGTCCGGAACTTCGTAATCTGTGATTCCGTAGGCTTTGGCACGTTGCAGGAAATCCATAAAGTAGACATGAGAGACGTTCACTAAATGCATTCGGTCGTCGACGTTGCAAACCTTCGTGGCAAGCGTGCCTAACAAAACGGGCAACATGAAGTACTTAAGATTCTCCGTCGGCACTTCCTCCAACCTTTCATTATTGCTGAAAATGTCTGCTGCGGAAACCAATCTTGTAGCATCTTCCAGCAATGTCATGGCACGCTTTACATCAGACTAATTGTTTAGAAAATGGAAAAATTGAGCAAAAGTTAGGATTCTCAGAATTTCAGGGGACACCTAACTTTTCCAATGGATTCTTACTGCCTAAGGATTTATCAATGGGCTCAATCGATCGAGTGGAGGGCGATTAATTTGAACGAGAAAGTTATCATGAAACGAAAACGAAAAAATTCTGGTCTGACTTCAAAATAATCGAAAAAAGCATCGAATTTGAATGTGATCGTTTTATTTTTGCAACAGAACTGATTTATGCAAGAGAAGGGGAGAATTTTCAAAGTTTGACTTCATTTCGCAGGACTGAGTGTTTTGTTTTCAATCGAAACGTCAAAGGCTTCGATGTATGGATAGATGATCATTTTTAGGTTATGTTTGCGCATGAAAAATAGAGATGGAATTATTGCGAAATTATTAACAAAGTGAGGCGTGATCCGATGAAAGAATCGTGTCGACATACCTGAATTTTGAAACTGTTGGTCGCTTCGTTCGTTTCCAAGATGCTTGTGAAAATTGACAATCCATTCTCGAATATTTCTGACAAATTCCTCGAATCGCTTTCTCCCCTTTGAGAAGAATTTTCCACACTGGTATCCACAATTTTTAGATTCTCCATCCTTATTGTTCGTGCGATTTTCGAACCGTATATTTATCAACTTTATTTGAACACCGGCATACACAACAGCAGGCAGCTGATGTTTTCCAACGGCGTAGCCCGAAGGAAAAAATTTGTGCATTCTGTATATATCGAAGGATCTGCTTCTCATCACGAGATGTCACTAGCTTCTTATTCAGCTTTGGTTTTAAAAATATAGTACAACTACCTTGTCACGTGTGGAACTGTTCAATTCGGATATTTCAGGATTCATGTCCATTCCCATTGCATAGCAACAATAAAATCTTTGGAAATCCGAAATATGGAAGGTGAACAAATAAAATAAAACATAAAAGTCTACCAATTCGACAGGCAAATTTAGCTATTACATTTTTATTACTTTCCACGACAGTTTTGTCGTAATCTCTCTCTCCCCCTCTCTCTCTCTCTCTTCCCCTTTCTCTCCGAACAGAAGACAAAAAAAATGGATACGAACATACGTCTACTTAGTAGGTTGAAACATAATTCGACGAACATAAAAAGGAACGAATGCTGTTACTTCTTGCTCAAACAACAACTTCGGCGATTAGGCACGTTCGCCTTGATAGATTACCCATAATAAATCTCGTCCCTACTATCAGGCGGGATATATAAGACGTAACATTATAAAACATGGCCAGAAGCGTCATATTGGAGTGTATAAAAGTACGGCAGTGCTTGCGCTGATTTTTTAAATTAAAAACTTGACGTCGATCCGCTTACGTCGCTTGATTCAGGGCAAAATCGCATCCTACAAAAAACAGTATGTCGAAGGGCCAGACACTCATTGCGATACTTTGTGTCGTGGTTGCACTCGGTAAGCGAAATATGTTCAAGGTTTTTTGTTCAAACGTTTCGCCAGGCGAATGTCGAAGCGAAGGTCAAATAGGTCAAACTTCGATCTCTCGAAGAGCCAGTCAATAAAATGCAATAAAATATTTCGATTCCGGAGGTCGCCGGAAATGCGCCGGAAACGATGGTGGCGCGTGCGCGTGGTGCCCGGATGGTTGGCGGTTCGGAAACATGGATCGAGAAAGTTCCATGGCAGGTCAGCTTAGTCCGCGAATCGGAAGGAATTGAGATCTGTTTGTGTGGGGGAAGTATAATTTCCTCCAATTGGGTCATCACTGCGGCGCACTGTTTGAACATGAAGGAGATGGAACGCGACCAATTAACGCACGTTTCCGCTGGAGCAGCTGATTACAGCCGAGGCTCGCGACACACGATCATCGATAGGATTCCTCACCCAAAATACGAACTACAGAAGCAATCTACCGGAGTTGCTATCAACGACATTGCTCTGTTACAAGTCATACAACCCTTCGTCATTGATGAAACTCGACAACCGATTCCGCTTTACGTTCGCGCTCTCGCAACTTTGTCCCAGTCACTGGCAATCGCCAGTGGCTGGAGCGACACCAACGTCGACGGTGGCGAAGGGACGTTCGACCTCAAAGTAGCAACATTGAGAGTAACCTCAGTCCCGGTGTGCCATGACTTTTTATCCGAAATTTATCAGAGCAGCGTCGTGCCTACTGGACAACTTTGCCTTCAATCCCTCTCGGGAATCCCCTGTTCCGGAGACTCCGGTGGCCCTCTCGTCGTCAACGGTACTCTCGTTGGCATATCCTCCTGGAGGAAAAGCTCATCGTGCTCGGTAAAAGACCTCTTAGTTTTTACTGAGGTCGCTCGTTATCGCTACTGGATTTCGGAAATTACGTTACTGTGAATTCTTCTTAATAAACGCCATTAAATTTTATTTCCTCTCAACACCGTGAATTCTCATTAAAATAAATTCTCCAAGTTTGTCGAGTTATCAGAGTTAACCAGTCCCCTAAAATAATTCTATACGAGCATGAGCCTGGGGTAATTAGTTACCCCTGTGGCCGCTAAGGGTTAAGTAGCACAGAGGCGGAACGCTATTCACGAACGCCCCAAAGTGGAGGAAAACTCCGAAACGTTAATCTTTTTATTGAAAAAAAAAAAAAAAAATTTTAATTAAAAAAAATTTTAAAATCCGCTTCGCACGATAAGGAAACTTTGTTTACACGTCTGTCTCGACCCACCCACCACGAGTTCTATAATTTATTGCATGCCCGAATGTCTCATGAATGCTAGTTGAGCAGACACGATTAATTTTATGACATCGAAGGCACAAACTTTCCTCGAGAAAGCGTCTAAAAATCGCTGCCGTTTATCTGTCAAGAATTTTGGAGAACGGATCTAACGACATGGAGAGCTACACTCTGAGGATACTTTGCGCTCTAGTCGTTTTCAGTAAGCAACATTCGAGGTTTCTAAATAATTGTGTGCATGGTTTTTGGGAGAACGATCTGGAAAATGAGATTTTTTGAAATTGAATCATCGGCGGAGTGCTCGAGCAGTACTAATTGTTGTATTCTTGATTTTCTAGGCGGAGAATTGCGGCAGAGCGATGCTCGTCAACTTGAAAAGGTTGTGTCTCGTAACGCCAGGATGGTTGACGGTACAAAATCGAACATTAAGAATGTTCCTTGGCAGGTCGGCTTAGTGACCGATTGGGGATCTGAAATCGTGGCTCTTTGTGGCGGATCTATAATTCCTTCCGATTGGGTGTTGACTGCGGCGCATTGCGTGTGCAACATGACCGAGGCGTCTCTGTCGCGGTCATTCGTCTTGGCCGGCTCGTCCGATTTTAGGGAAGGCTCGCGACATACGATCACCCAAAAAGTTTGTCATCCACTTTACAAGGTGCGACAGGAAGCCGCGGAACTCGCAGTCCACGACATTGCTCTCTTACGGATCTCCGCGCCTTTCGATTTAGACGCGACTCGACAAGTGATTCCGCTTTATTCTCGGGCTCTTCGCACCCTCGCTGATCCACAAGCGATTGCCAGCGGTTGGGGCGCCGTTAATATCGAAGCCGATCGTTACGACTTTGACCTCAAAGCAGCAACGATGCGAGTCACTTCCTTGGCAGAGTGCAAAACCTACTTGTCCACGATTTATGAGAGCCACGTGCCTGATGGACAACTTTGCGCTGAAGCTCTTACGGGCGAGGTCTGTGCCGGCGATTCCGGCGGACCTCTCACCATTAACCACACTCTCGTTGGTATAGATTCTTGGAGAAATGGCGGATTTTGCACTAGAGATCATCCATCGGTTTTCACTGAGGTGGCGCGATATCGATATTGGATCTCGGAAATAACGTTCCTGTGAATATCACTGTTCAAATCTTTACTGTGGTGGATGTTTCACCACGACCAATCCTGCCCACTCCTTGTGGGCAGAAACACTGAGAAAACCAGTCCTACGAAAATGCGAAATATCAATTAATTGCTTAGCCAAAACTTCAATCATCTGAAATATCTCATTTTGATAAAAACATCCCCGCCTCCGTTCTGCATCATCGGAAACGATCGTTCGAACGTGATGATTCAAGTTTATCAACTAAATTAACTTTTCATTAAACTCCACCATTTATTATTTTATTTTATTCATCCGAATTGTCATAATCGAGCGAAATATCACTCAGGCCTTGATTTTTTAAAACAACGATACAGCAAACTTTCCTTACAGGACTATGTGTAAGCAATAACGAAGTCTCTAATGTCGTCGATTTTTTTCCTGAGATTCATTGGCTGGAGTTTGGCAGAGACAAAATTGCTGATGATATTTGGGATTTTTTAGATATTTTTAATAAAATATAACAATTATTTACAATAATATAATTTCTATTGATAATAATAAGTTTTAATGATACTATTGTTCTACAGTCTGTGCTTGAGCCGCGACTTCAGCTGCGGCTTGTGTCTCATTGTATTCTTTTATTCGTTTGTTGATCATGACTGATTGAACTTCCATATAAACCCCCATTATTCGATGATTAGCATTCACGTATTTTCCTACACAATTATCCACGCAGGAGTCCTAAATGCCGATTCAAACGAAAACCGAAATTTTTACACTATGCATATCGATTATGACACTCGCGTAAACGAAGAATTTCACTAACCTCTTCGCGTGTCAGTTCTCGATTGATCGTGCTGTCTGCACACCGCCGGAAGCACGTTTCCGATATTTGATTGTACAGCAAAAGAAAATCTTTGAACTGTAACGAAAAAAAGTCGGAAAATGTATGTAAATACCTTCTGGAATGCGGGAATCCTTCAATTTTGAGGTTAGGATACGCTGCCGATCGGTGTAAAAGGTTAAAACAAAGTGTTTACGTTTCGCAGTGCTGAGAGATCCATGGCTTTTGCTAATAGTACGATGGAAGTATATCCGCTTAACGTGACAACTGCTTTTTCAGTCAATTTCACAAGAAATTCTGCGAGTTACTAAAAAACAACGATTTCGCCATGTTTCTGAAATTTCTATACAGATTTTCATGAACGACGTGCCGGTGGCCGGTGGAGTTCTGAAAGACGAGGAGAATGTTGCAACTTCCAGTTGCGAATACGATTTCAAAAATGTTTTTATGTGATTGGTTCGATTTACAACGAAAAACGACGTGTAGAAAAAAAATTCTGCGCTGATTTGTTCGCTCCAGCGGACTTGACCAATCTTGGACTTGCATCGCCCCACGTGAGGACGAGTCGAACTTGGCTTCAACTTTGATAGGTAGCGCCACGTGAAAAATGGAACAATTGATGAAGCGACTGGAAGTTCTTCTTCGTAATTTGGTTGACATGTATCGCGCATGATCGGCTGAGAGAAAATTCGTTATATTTGAAATGTTGTATCGGATCGAGTGAGGAAAACGAGTTTTTATTCTGAAGACTACGATACTTGGAAGTACGCGTAGTAGATTTTCGTCAGATCCGGCATCAAAATCCACAAAAATCATTACAAACCTCGAATTCTTCGTTTTTTTTATTCAAGACTCGGAGCCACTACAAAATCGTTGACGCTTTGAAACAACATCGGACGGCGCTGACACACAAACTCGCTTGTGTTTACCTGCGCTTTTTTCCCAGCAAAGTAAGTTTGTTCATTTTCTTAATTTCATTCTTCTATCCCGACTTCGCTTTTTGTCATACCAAATTATTCGAAACCGCGACTTCCGTGATCCGTAAACGGGGTCCAGGTGACCCTGAATTTAAAAAGTAATGAATATCAAGGATTCAAAATTAATTCGTGTCATTTTTCGAGTATTGCGATGACAAATGTTGATTAAAAAAAAAAAAAAATCAATATCGACAGCAGAGAAAGGATTTTCAGTTTTCGAAAACCAATATTAAAAAAAAAAATTCTCAATAGCGAATATTTCACGAAAATCCACGAATTATATGGCAAATGAAAAATTTCGGTAATTCGAAATTTCGTATCAAGAAATAATTATGCAATTCACCAGTTAAGCACTTTCTCAGTTGAAAAATAAATCGATTTGCCAGAATCTGACCAGTGGAATTTTGCGGATGAGATGTTGAAGGGGAAAGAAAACATTCAACAACCCCGAGTGGTACCTTTGCCAAAAACGACAACGAGTAATTTCAAACAGCTGAGAATATCGAAAACATCGAGTATTCTGACAGATTTAAAACAGCAAGAGAATGGGGAGCCTCAACAGCCGGTCGCAGCGGACACCACAAAGTCCCTGAAGTCAACGGTGGCCAACCCATCCTCCCCGGATGTTAAATCCCAGAAAAAAGATGCTGCGGAGCTTATGCCTCCGCCTAAGGCCCCTGTGGCGTCAACGCCCACGGAAACTCAGGCTTCCAAATCGGAACCGGCTAACAAGACTGTGCCAGCAAAAAGTAGCGAAAGTAGCGAAGAAACAAAGAAAAAAAAAGACGGAGAAAAGAGGTGGGTCCTCACGGACTTTGACATTGGACGACCGCTTGGCAAAGGGAAATTCGGCAATGTGTACTTAGCGCGTGAGAAGAAATCAAAGTATGTAGTGGCCATGAAAGTATTGTTCAAGTCTCAGATCGAACAGGCCGACGTGGAGCATCAAGTTCGTAGGGAAATTGAAATCCAAACGCATTTAAGGTAAAAAACGAATTTTTCATGAAAAAAGCAAAATAAAACATCCTGCAAAATTTCATAATTAATTAATCCCAGCTGTCTAATGACATTCCAAAAGAAAACTACTTTCCAAACTTTGCTTTTGAATTACTGCCAGATCCCTTGATGGCACAGAATGCAATTTTTCTTGATCATTAATCAATTTTCTCGAATTCTTACAAGGCATCCGAATATTCTACGCATGTACGGATATTTTCATGACGATCGAAGGATATACATGATCTTGGAGTATGCGCCTGGTGGAGAATTATACAAACATTTGACTGCCCAGCCGAATAAACGTTTCACTGAAGAGCAGTAAGTTTTCATCTTTTTTCTTTTTGAATTTTTCCAAAAATTAATTAAATACAATCGATTAATTAAATAATTTGAATTAATTAATTTTAGAAACGATTATCCAAGATTAATCTTGAAAACGATTCATTAAAATTACTTCATTAAAAATAGATTAATTCATTCATTAAAAAATAATTAATCCATTCATTTAATTCTTCAAATTAAAAATACGGAGATCCGGTCATTTTTTTATCAAGAATTTCATAATAACTGATGGAATTGATGATGAAAATAGTGGATAAATGAAGGAAACATAAAATAAAGCAAATATAATTTTTCCAACTTTTACCAGGACGGCCAACTACATTTACCAATTGGCTGACGCGCTCAAATACTGTCACAGCAAGGGTGTGATACACCGTGACATAAAACCAGAAAATTTGTTACTGGGAACTCAGGGAGAACTGAAAATGGCAGATTTTGGATGGTCCGTCCATGCCCCATCGTCGAGACGCCACACTATGTGTGGAACCCTCGATTATCTTTCGCCCGAAATGGTCGCTGGCAAAACCCACAGTCACACCATTGACTTGTGGGGTGTCGGTGTCCTGTGCTACGAGTTTCTCGTCGGAAATCCACCTTTCCTTGCTCAAACATACGACGAAACTTACATCAAGATCAAAAAAGCTCAATACAAGTTTCCTAGCCACGTGAGCGAAGGGGCAAGGGATTTTATATCCAAGGTAAAGGCACAATTTTTTTTTCAATTCATTTTTTTTGAATTTTTAACAATTTTGGTTGGTCGATTAAATTTTATTTGTATCACGCGATTAAAAAATCAATTGTTTCCACATTTTATTGGATATCGGATCGACGGAATGGACCACAAGCTGTTTTCTTCGGAAAATTCAATTTTCATATTCAAATGCCGTGGATTAATAAATTTCCACGGCCCATTGAAAGAATTTGAGATGTTTTATTAGATGTATTATTAAAAATAACTCGAATTCTGTATTGTTTTTGGTTGAAGCTGCTGGTCATCGAGCCCGCACATAGGATGCCTTTAGATGGAATTTTAACTCACCCATGGATAACCACAACAAAAACAGCTCAGCCGGTTAAGCAAAGCGGCAAAAAATAATGAAAAATGTCGTTGCGAAAAATTGGGGGCTGAATATAAAAATTCCAGGAATGTGGTGACGTGATAGAACAATTAAGTAACATAGCGCATTTGTGCGATTGGAAAAAGTGTTCATTGTCAATAAGAATAATGTAAAATGTCGTCCGTAATCATTCATTTTTATCAGATATTAGATAATACTGCATTAACCCATATTTTATATAATATAAGAATATTTCATCACGTTTTGTACGAATAAAGTGTGCGAATCCCTAAAATTTGAATTTTTTTATTCCAAAATTCACTTTTTTCTTTATTTTTCACCCAAAGATTCGCTGCCCCGCGACATTTCCTTAATTTTTCGAATTTTTGAACGTTCAAACGGAAATTCCACAAAATCGGTGGAATCTTCTCGAAAATCGTTTTCAAGCAATGCACGCTGTTCATCTTACACGCTGCTCACTTCCGTCAACAGTGCGAAAAACGAGTACGAGCTCCTCAAGATCTGAAAATATAAAATTTTATATTTTTCGGTGACAAAAAAACATCTCGGATTGGAATTTGTGAAGTTTTAGGGAAAAGACGATACTCGTCGATGAATTAGTCTTACCGCTATGAAAGTTTGCATTGACATCGTGTAAAACTTGCCAGCTCGCAAATTCAGTGGCTTTTTCGATCGCATCAATGAAATAATCACTAAATTAATAACCTCGGGAGTGTGATTATGTTCCCAGCCAGAAAGCCATTGACTCGTCGACAACGAAGCACTCTGAATATTTGAATTTTATATTCCATTATGATTCATCGCATAGTGTCGAATGCGTTAAATTTTTTTCAGTTTTTGTGACGTATGCATTTTTCGAGCAATCGATATTTTACGTTTTTTTTTAAACTCGAAAAAAGTAATAAAAATTCTTGTCATTCCATATCCAGGGATCTTTTCAATTATTGATGAAATTCGAGAATTCAATTAACTTCCTGACGTTCATTTTATAAAGGAACATGAAGATAATCGAAAAGTCTCCGCAACAATTTACTTTGATTTTTCGAATAAAATTTTTCGGACTCTCTACAACGGTTTTGCGAAAAATAAGCCTGACCGAATAGAAATGACTAAAACTGCAGGTTGGCTTGGAATTGAAAGTCAAACTGGCCCTTCGGCGAAAGTTTTGCTTCCAAAAAGGTGTACTCACTTGATACATTAAAGAATTTCCAGTCCAGCACCAATTCAACAGCTGAGAGAAAGCTGCTCCGAGATACACCCCGAATTTGAGTAAACTTGTTAAATTTTTGGCACCCTATCGTAACATAAATGACATATTAATTTTTCTGGAAAAATATTGAGTAAGATTTGTGCTTGGGAGATTGATTTTCCAAAGCAACGTTGAACTTAGCTACACACAAATTTTCAATATCTGCCTGACACACTGTCGGTCTGTGAAAAATTGTGAGAAGTGTTTGCAATCGGTCCATTGAACCCCGTAGTGTGTAGTAAAAGTTAACGATTATTTACGATTATCATGTTGTATCAAAAAGTTCGAATGAACATAAAAAAAGTGAGTAAAAAATTCTATAAATTTACCAAAACTGCTTGAAAGCCAGTGAAGCAAATCATGGAAAAACTAGAGAACAATTGAACGATCATGCTGGTGCTGAACAGATCGTTTAGTTCGTCAACTCCATTGATGAGACGTTGATGGTGTTGGATGCAAGTTCTGAATCGATGCACGAAAGAGTCATGGTCGCCAACGACTCGAAGTTCATTTTTTTTAAAAGGAATGAATCGATCGATGGTGGGGTTGCTTTCCAATTGATTTAATTTGGAAAACGAGGCTGATTCGTTTTGGAAAGTTTTTGGAATCAATGGCGCACGCTCGCTCTTCGATTTCAAACAATTTTCATAATTTGCGTTGAGGATAACGAGCTGTACGTTTATCCATTTGTACAGACCGATAACAATGCTGTCCATACCGATTATCGCCATCAAACCGATACTGACCGCACAAGCTTGGACGGAAAAAGCAATTTCATGCATCGGCGATATCCTCACGTCGAAAGGATATTTCGCTCGAATTGGAAGATCACCTTTTTCCACAGGCACAAGAAATATCAAAGCTATTGACAAAATTCCACCGATTGCCCAAAAACCGTGGAGCAGCAGTTTCTCGTAAAAACTGCATGTCTGCACCACGCTCCGTACTCCTGGCTCTGCAAAAATATATCGTCATCCAAAAAAATTGACCTTTGGTTTTAAAGAAATTCCCACGTGTTTTGAAAAAAATGTCTATTTCGTGAAAAATAAATGAATTCTAGAGTATTCAACCGGAAAGCTGAAAATTGTTATTTTTAAACAAAAAAATCGCTTTTATTCAGCGATTTAAGGAAGAATATCAATGAAAAATTCAAATAAACCTGAAAAGGCAACGTTTTCACAACTTTTCAGGATTATCAATTATTTGATGATCAATCAATTTATTTCAATCACGAGCCCAATGACAAGATATTTTCCAAAATTGGTGAGTGAACTAAAATGATTGACTGATTCGAAGAGCTAATTCGTGGAATTAGGGAAATACTGACCGGAAGAGCGATTGAGAGTATCGATAGGAGTATGAATAGTTTCGATGATATTTCTGATGCGTCCGGAGCGCGATTGAAAAGTATACATTTTGAAGATAATGACACAAATGCCAGCAAGAATGCATCCGTCGTCGGTTAATATAACCAAATCGTTGTAATTGAAACAAAGATCGAAAAAAACTGTGAGCGCGAATATGCAAACAACGAAAGTCACTAATTTGTTATAAAGTTTGTATATTGTTTCTAACCAGGAAGCTGCGTCGTGGGAGACCCAAAGCCCCGAGTACCTGCGAGAGAAAAAAAAATTGAGCAGAAGCCCTCGGCCACAATAAAATGCTATAGATTTTTCATTGACGAGCAAAATTCATAGTTGAGAAAATTCGGGTAAGCTAATCGGGGGATTTCAGGGCTCAATAATTTTTTTTTAAGCTTTGATTTACCTCAGAGAAGTAATGGTCGCATCAAGAGCTTGGCGATGTGTCGATCTACCCGAATTCGTAGTACTCTTCATACTGGCCTGCGACTTCAACTGTTGGAATAATGTTTCTGACTACTTTAAGGTGAACGAAGCGAGTTGTTGGATGCATTAACTCTCTTGCCCTGAAATTACACTGCACAAAGATTCTCGTACAAAGCAATTTATTTAATCACGTAATCGAACTCGAGGTTTTTTTCCTCGCTGCAATCCCGAAGGGGATTCACAGAAAATTGTGGATAAAAAATGCATCCAGCAGGTTGCGAATTACCTACGATTTTACCGGCGCGCGAGAGCCCTTTTCCAAGGCTTCGACGATAATTTTCTTTCGATTGGCTTGAAGATATTGCAAAAGGTTTCGCCACAAAAACCTTTAGCCCAGTGATTTACGAAAAATTACATTCTATTGAAAACCCCGATTCAATCCTATTAAGGAGCTTTTACTCTCGGTCTGAAAACTCATAAATTTATAGTCTAGAGATTTCACGCCCCCCATAGCTGCGTTCTATTATTTATCCTCCGTCTATAGACCGGAGTATCGAGCTCTCTCGCAAACCTCACGATTTTTCCCCTTAACGTTTCATCACGAATTATCTTTCAACCCTTTTCAGCTACTGAATAAACCGAACAAAAGCTTCTCGGGGTGTGGGATTGTGGAATCCCGAACCCTTGGTAAAAAAAAACTGTAAATTGATATCGGAGACGTGTATTTTAATTTAATTTTCAATCGACCAGCTCTCCGCAGTATTTTAAAGTCCTCCCATTTTTAAATTCATCTTTTTTTCCCTCCGGAGTCCCGACGGTTGTTCAGGACGTAGGGAGCCTCAGTCGTTAGTTTGAAACGGTAGAAAAAAATTGTTGAAAAGAATAAAAATATGTCTATTTTGCACGAAACGAGTGAGGAGCAGGAAATTTTTTTTTAAGAGTATTGTGTCGGTTTATAAGTGGAAAAGATTGTGTAACTTCATACAAAGTGTAAGGAAACGTTTTTTCTCAACATTTTATTCGAAATAATCGGTCATTTTGTTTATAAAAAATATGTTTAATTATTTAATTATTCGAATACGTCAAAGGCTCAAAAACTCACCATCGTCAGCGAAATGTCGCTTTGTAGTTTTTGATTTTATGTTTTTGTTATTGAATTAATCCTGAAGGAACAAACGAGCAGGAAACGGAAACGATATTACCATTTTTTATGTATCGATACCACGAAGTACACGTTTATTAACAAATACACATGAATCTAACTTTATTCATAGAATCGAAAGAAAAGAAGCTTGCCAATCTCACGTTTCCATGGCTTCCATCGTCGCGTCTATCATCGGGGCATCCACCGGAGTATCCATCGGTACTATCTCCGGTGATTTCGTCGTAGGTGAATACATCTTTCGTAACTTATCGTAGTGCTTCGCGTCCTGGAACGAGAAACAATGTTTTCCGCGTTTTTGTGAAAAATTCGAGAATAAATTTCGCTTCAGAGTTCACTGCATCGTCTAAAATTTTATTTTTCGGATATATTCGGATATTGGACATTGCCCCTCAAGGTGATCGGTGAATCATTAAAACTCGCCAGGAATTCTCTAAAATGAAATTTTTCGATTTCGTTCGACCAATTACAAAGTCTCCATCACCGAACGCAGGTCGATGGAAAAAAATCGTCGATACCCGTTATTTTTCGTAATCAGTGGAAGCGAAAGGAAAATTTTCAATAAAAAAAAAACGGCCGCTATCGCACTCACAGTGACAAGATTTCCACTCGTCCTTAAACCTTAAGCGCCTTAAGCTCAATTCTCGTAACAAGTTGAGCAGATAGAAGTAAAAACGAACTTACTTTATCGTGTACTGAAGGCTTTACTTTGTCGAACGCAACGGTAATGTGGCGAATGGAAACCTCAGTAACTCCGGTTGATTCTTCGAGGTTCTCGCTCATCGATTCCCGTAAAGCTTCGGTAGCGGCTTCCCGAACCAAGGCACTTAAATCTGCTCCTGAGTATCCTTCGCAGTTGGGACTTTTGGCAACTTCTTCGAGGTCTACGCTTGCCTCAAATCTAGGTTTCGTGCCGTTCTGCAAAATTCAACAAAAAATCTTCGTTACTCCAAAAATTACAATAGGAAAAAAAATTTAGCCAGGTCGGACTCGAACGATCGAGACTGGAGTCCATGAAAAAGTTTCAAATCGAAAGATCGAACCTCCGAAGAAATTTGGGGGGAAATAAATACAAAAAAAATTGTTAGAAATTATGAAAAAAGTTAAAAAATCTTCTAACCTTTGTGAGAGCCTTGAGAATGTCCACCCGATCGGTCGCAGTCGGTAAACCAACGTAGAGAATTTTATCGAGTCGGCCAGGTCGAAGAACAGCTGGATCGATCATATCGGGGCGATTGCTCGCGGCCATAAGGTAAACGCCTTTTCGTCCTTCCACGCCGTCCATTTCGGTGAGCATTTGATTAACAACTCGCGAGGTTGAAGAATTGTCACCATCCGAACGTTTTGGACAGAGAGCATCAAGCTCGTCGAAAAATATAACACACGGAGCGGAATTCCTCGCTCTCACGAAACATTGACGCACAGCTTTTTCGCTCTCGCCGACGTACTGAAAATTCCCAACAATAAATAGAGCATTGTTTCTCTTTGAATGTCCAAACTGTCATCGACTTTTTTCTAATTCTCACCATATTCAGCAATTCGGGGCCTTTGACCGATATAAAATTTATTCCAGCCTCGTTAGCTATCGCTTTAGCCAATAAAGTCTTCCCACAGCCTGGAGGACCGCACAACATCACACCTGTCGGTGCGTTCAAGCCGAATGCTTCGAAACGCTCGGAATGTCTGACAGGAGCCTATAATTCGAACACCCACGGTTAATCTCGATTTTCCCTACTTTTCGGCATTATAGTTCCTTCACGAACGACGAGAAATAACAAATCTCGTGTACCGAGCATCAAAACCCCGAACTTTTGCCTTCAAATTGGCATTTAATTGAAAATAAACAATTTTTAAGTTAATTTGTTTAGTAAACAACATTTCTTTTCACGAAATTTCCAATAACTCTGTTAATATCGGAGTTTTTGAATCATGGCTATGATCCAGAAATTTGGACACTCATTCAACAATTTTTTTTGTTTCGAGCGATCGAACGGAGTCGGAATATTCAAGTTTATAAGTTCGCAGCCGATTCTCCATTCACCGGCGACTCGAAGGGACCGATTCATAGCCTTAAGGACATTGCCTGTCTCATAATGGATGGTTTGATTGATAGAAACGAAAAATCGAGTCGTAGTTTAAAATGAAAACAGGTAATTGTTGAACGTACCAAAATAGCCATTTGCAGTTCTTGTCTTATGTTTTTAAGGGATCCAATGTCGTCCCACGTGACATCAGGCACAGTAGCGAAGCCTTCTCTTTTGGAAGAGGGTTGAACGACTCTCAAAGCGTTATCGAAGTCGCATCGTTCGATTTGCAGATTGGCCAAGCGTTCCGGCGACAGAGGAGCGTCGTTGTGGAGCCACGTCAGCAAACTCGTAAGTTTGTCTGAATTGTTATTATTTATCGGAGGTTCTGTTTCTGTGACTGTGGCTGTCGTAGATTCGGGCTCGATTACTTTGCCGACGCCAACAGAGTCTTCCTGGGGCTTGGATGATTCTCCAGCGAGAGTTTCTTCACCGTTCGTTACTTCTTTTCCACTTTCAGCCTCCGTGCTGCAACCTTCCATTCCGTTCTCCACCAAAACTTCATCGACCTCTCGCACTTCCGACACGGATTCGCTTGTCGAAGGCTCCGCTTGTTCCTCGTTTCTCAACAAGTCGAAAACCCTTAAAATCAAAAAAAGAAAATGAAAAATTCTGAATCCTTTCAGATTTTTCAGAAACATCCTTTCAGATTTATGAAAGTTGGAACTATTGATAATTAGATCGATTTTATCGTCAGAACACGTGATAAATATTCGGAGAGTTACTGCACAAACCTATTCACAGCTGCCATGGCGGCTTCGGTGAGAAGAGCAACAAGATCAGCTCCGACGAATCCTGGAGTGATAGCGGCGATGTCGGCCAAGCTGACGTCGCCAGCGAGTTTGAGTTTCGCAGCATGAATCGCGAGGATACTTTGCCGGGCTGTTTTATCGGGAATTCCGAGTGAAATTTCACGATCGAATCGTCCGGCTCGCCTGAGCGCTGGATCGAGGGCTTCCGGTCTGTTGGTTGCCCCTAAAACTAAGACAGTCTCGCCGTTTTCCTTTGTGCCAAGATCTGAAAAAAGTTTGAGCGTCAGCAAACCATTTGGATGTGAAAAATATTGCAGTTTTGTATTTTCTAGAGAATTTTCATTAGAGTAACAACCATCGAGACACGTGAGCAATTGAGCGACGATTCTTCGTTCCATTTCTTTCTGCGCCGTTGCTCTGTGCGTTGCCACTGCATCCACCTCGTCCAGGAAAAGTACACAAGGGGCTACTGCCAGTGCCTGCTCGAATAATTCCCTTATGCGAGACTCACTCTCGCCAGAAACTCCGGCGATCAATTCTGGAGCTGCTACTTTTATTAGAGGCACTCCTAATTCCTGTAACGAGGGAGAAACCCAATTTTGAAGAGAAATCAAAATAAACGCGCTCGGAAAATCTAATTTCGTCGGTTTCTGTTTTTCCTCAACTCCAATGAAATGAATCTTGTCATAAAATTTGAGATACACCAAATTGCAAATTCGAGTACGTTTGCAACTAATTTTCAAGATTACGCAAGCAGTTTTTTTGTATTCTAGGGATTTCACGATGAATTCCGGACATTTTGGAAAATGTAAAGGACCGAGTGATTGAAAAACTTTACTCACACCAGCAATGGCGTGTGCCAACAAAGTTTTGCCACATCCAGGTGGTCCGTGAAGCAGAAATCCTCTCGGAGACGATATGCCCAACTGTTTGAAAATTTCAGGATGTCGCATGTGGACCAGGAGTCTGCATACAGTTTCCAAGACTTTAGTGCTGCCGCCAAGGTCAGCGAACTTGATTTTGGCCTCGATGTTCCTTGTAGCGACTGATTTTTTTCTCTTAGTCGACGTGTTGCCATCATCCTCTTTTTCCCTCGGTCTTTTCTTCGTCCTAACGTCGTCCTCAGGGCTGTCGGTTTTCTCATTCTTTGACGGCGCAACAGACTGTTAAAAAATTCATAATTAGCACGAAAATTTGAAAAAAATCCTCCAGTATTTTTTTTTCTGTAGTTTTTTCCTTTCTTACAAACATTTTGCGGAGCCTCACCGTTCCAGGAGCTTTGGTTTCCGGCTCGGAAGGCATTGCGCTCTGCGTGACAATTTCCTTTGGCGGAGAGATCGCCTTTTTCACTGGCTCCTCGGCTTCGCGAGGTTTCTTCACGTTTTCCACAGAATGTTTGTCGCTTTCGTCATCACTGCTTATATCAATCAGCTCTTTGTCGCTCGTGTTACCGTTTTGTGAATCTATTTTCCTCTTGTAGAATTTTATGAACGCTTTGCTCAGCGAATCGTTTTGGGTGTCCGACTAACCGTTAGAAAATAAAACAGATATCCATTTCTATTAATCCATCGTCCGCTTACATCCCATTAGTGCATATCGGGTCAATCTGACCCGAGGAGTTTGTCTGAGTATCGCATCCTGGTAAATATGGGATTTCTGTGTTTTGGGAAATTATGCAACATATTCCTTGCTGTTAAGTGACAAATGAATGGTGACAAAATATTTTTCGAGTCAAAACGACCCAGTATTCACTGGAGGACGTAATATAATGATTATTTATATTCCGACGTTGAGAGAATGCGTTTGGAGGGAAATTTACAATCTACACACAAAATACAAACGCACCTCGACTTCAACTTGCTCGTCATCTTCGTCCGCTGAGCAATCCGACTTTTTGCTGAAGTTTTCTGTTATTTCGTCGTACGCTCGACGCACCATGGCGCGGAAAGCGCTGCGTTTTCGTGTCTGATATTCTCGATACCTTTTCTGCAAACTGTCTGCCATGTCGTTGACATCTATGTATACTTTATCTTCATTCTCGTACATATACTGGCAATGAAATACATAAAAATTATGACGAGCGTCATGGCAAGGAACGAGGCGGAGAAGAGATATTATTTTTATGAGTAACTGATGAAAATGCGAGGCAAAACTGTATTTTATGGAGAAGGAATTGTAACTTTTTGGAAAAATTCTTTATCTTAATTTTCTCGATTTATTTTTCGTGCTGTTACGAAAGATTTAAATTATTTTTACTAAAAAGACGGGCAGGTGCGAATTTTTGAAATTTTTAATTATTTAATGGACGATCTGTTGAGAGATTACAGTTTTCTTCATCTGCTCATTTTATGTGAAACGAGAAATTTCAGCTAAAGTTATTTTTTGATTAAAAGGTGAAACAGGAAATTTCGATCGAATTGGAATATTTATTGACGTTTGCATTCCGTTTCAACGATTCGTACAAATGCGCCATTCGAAAGTTTTTGTTTTTGAGGTTAAAGACGGTGTGGTTGAGGATAAAAAAATACAACAATCCGACGCGGCAAACGCGTATAATGTTACCTTTTGTACACGAGAGATAATCAACGGATCTCGAGGAATTCGTGGATCCCTTGGAAGGTTCTGATCAGCGGCACTTCGTATCATTTTAGCGTTTATTTCGCTTGTCCCCTGAAGCGGTATAATGTCGATCGAAGAATTCAATTTGCTGAGCTTGTGCATGTTGTTACACGCGAAACTCGTTACAAAGAGTTTGCAGTGCTGCTTGATTTTTTTTTGTTTTTTGTTCTTTCGAAGAAAACAAGATTTTTACTTCGCGCGTTACTATTGATTTTATTACAGAGAAATTAAAGCTTCGATATGATGAAAATTTATGGTCACATTATTGTCAATTAAAACTCTTGGTATTCCAAAATTCTCATTATTTCTCTCGTTCCCAAATTAATTTATTCCTTTTTGATCATTACTTACGATTAAGCCCACAAGCCTTTTGGTCTCAGCAAATATCAATGGCGGATTCCCCTTTCCCCCTCGTGGCCTGACCGCTCGAGAATGATACCCGGCAATAAAAAAAAAAATAACCATCTAGGTGTTCGCAAATCCTTTACCCTTGCGGCATTCCTGGCATAACCTCAAAATCGCAAGGGTGCATTTTCTCGTGTGTGAAGTTTGAATCAGCCAATCATGATCCTGATCTTCCACTGCGTTAGAGAATTCCTGCTTTCCTATTGGGCCATGCTTATCAATTTGTTACGTCTATGTGTGAACGTAACTTTATGACAAATAGTTTAATCTACCTTTACGACCGCCCGACAGTTAATGTCGAGTTTCGAACTGTATATTCAAATGAAACTTTGACTGATTTTCGTATACTCTATCTTCAATATACACATGAAAATATTGCCCACCGGCTTATGGTCGGTTCACAGAATAATGGTGAGAGCATCTTGATTCGGAACGTGAAGTTGCAATTTTTTTTGCAAAACTAATTTCGGAGAAAAACTATTCATTCATGGACCTCGATAACGTTTCGTCATTAAAATTGCTTAATTACTACGCATATTGTGATTGCTGCGGCGTGAAAATAACTTCTCCAGATAAATGTAATTTTGAGATTTCGTAGATTTTTTTTCTTATCACAGACTTTTCATTGTGACATCACAGACCATACAAAAATTATGTGACATCAGGAAATAAAAACGGTTTTTATTCGAAAGAAACATTTTGAAGAAACGAACGCGTCGAGCGAAAAGGTGAGGGACGAATGCAGTAGAGGGAGAAGGCGAGCGAGACACAACGCGAAGCGAGAAGTACGGAAGTGGGAGAGTCCGTCTCGCTCGCTCAGTGAACAGTGGAGCGTGATAGGTGTGTGTGAAGAGGGAAGGGGGCTGCGTTCGGTAGACCATGCGGCGTCAAAATAGAGCAGCGTCGTTCACTCGTTCAGTCTTGAGTCGCGCTGGTCGCGCAGTAGACGTATATCCAAATGTAAACAAACATTGCTCGTGCTGTCGCTCTAAGGTCTAAGGGACAAAGACCCGCGGAACAGCGAATCAATATACCAACATATCACTATTACGGTTTTGTTTGGAGCAGCGTGATGAGTTTTAAACAAACGCCATTAGGAAAATGAAAAATAAATACAAAATCATCGATTCCTAACAAATTCGACATGCATCGAAATTTTGTCACGCACCGCAGTAGAAATTTACTGTATAAATAAATTATGCTCTATTAATAATGATAATTGCTCTATTTGTTTTCGCATCGACGCGACGTTCGATCGCTATAAAAATCTGGGTTTTGGGCTCGCAGTTGATAAGAAAAAACAAATGCTCCTAAACGAAGTTCCTGTATGCCGCGTTGACCTTGCTCCGTTCTCACAACCACTATGACTCGTCGCGCTGCTTTCAAAGCTCTTTGGACCCATTCGATTCAAAACAACAAAGTCTCAAAGACGCAACGTGCTCAAAATATTACAATGTGACATCGTGACGCTCGCCCTTGCCCAATTATCGAATATTTAGTCATTTTCCTAAATATAAAGATCCCGAATTATCGTAGCGCGTACGTCAGCAATTTGATGATGTACCCTTGGCATTTTTGACCTTGGCATATAGTACCAATCTCACTATTAGACGATTTTTTTTAATTCACGCTCGTAGTGTATGAAGAATTACTCGCTTTGTCATGTGAATCGCGATCTTTAATATTATTTTAATAGAGGGCTATATAAGGAAATATCAATTTCTACGCTGCTGTCATATTTGATTGCTTGTGTACATAAAAATAGTTTTTCATTCGGAGGCGGATATAAAATGTCAATCATTTTGTTCGCAATCCACAGAAGAGACGAAATAATATAATTTTTACAGTGTCTCCGTGCACAAAGAATGCGTGGCTCCGAACACCTGGTCCTTCTATTATTGCCACGTAAAATGCGAGCGATCTGGGAAAATGGAAAAATGAGGATACGTATCGAAAACGTCATCCCCCCTTAAGAGCATATGGTCATGGTCTTGGACTATAAAAACTAGTCTCTTGTCCGATCAGTAGTCAGTGGGTCACCGAATTTCCAAAGAGATCCTGGATATTCTCGCGACTGTTTTCCAAACATTTGGGAAAATCATCAGTGACAATATTCATGAGCATCAACATGAAACGCATCGGCTTTCTGTTAATCGCCGTTCTTTGGTCATACGGATTCGCCGAAGATGAATCATCTCAACTTTTGGACGGGTAAACAACGTTTTGAAAATATTTTTCCAAACATAAACAACAATGTTTAACAATTAATTTTTCGTTCGATTAAAAATTCCTTATTTACGTTTGAAAAAAAAACGTTCGAAGTGAAAAATTGTTTTACAAATTTGTTCGTTCGCCCTATCGTCATAAGTCATTATTATTATTGTTTAAAATCGTTTCCACAATAATAACGAATAATGCAAACAAACAAGAATGCTCTGGAAGATAAAGAAAAGTTTATAAAATGTAAAATAAATCGAAAATGATATTTGACCCAAAGATTAAAATCTTATTCTGAATTTTTTTCCAGGACGAAAGTTTTGGCCATAAAGTGCGACACTGCTAAAAAATTGGCGATTGTCAAATCGTATAACAGTAATAAGGACTTTGATTTCGTTGGTGACTTCGAAAACGCCGTCTTTGTCCTCGTCACCGCCAACGCTTTCGATAAATTCGAATCTGTACTGAGAAAAAATGCAATTGCTTACAAAATCGTGATCCAAGATATTCAAGAAGAAATTCAAAACGATCACGATCGAAATCAAATCGCCAAGATCAAGTGGGCCGAGAGAAATGATACCATTGTCAGTTATTTGTCTTATTATCCTCGATATGCTAATGTGAGTCAATAATCATCGTAATTTTCATCGTTTTTAGACATTAAGACAGTTCTTCCGCTGCAGATATTTTCAAACGTGATTGTCCCTTAATTTCTGACCGCTGACATGAATCCTCGCTTGACCTTGGGGTACAGAACGAAAATATTTACTTTTTTACTGTCGCTTATAATATCGTTTTTTTTTATATCTTTTTTTACAATATCTCGAGCACGGGATTTGCTTATAATTTTCCAAAAGTGTCTTGAATGTTTTTTTTGAATTATTAAAAAAAATTTAATTTGCAGAGATCTGTGGGAAAAGTTTCAGGCCTAATGTTTTTTTTTCCAAAAATCAAAAAATTGTGTTTTATGATTTCGTTAAATTCGAAGTTTTCACTTGACATTATTCTTCGTAGATCGAAAGATATTTGAAAAGGATATCTCGGACATACAGTAACATCACGTCTTTGGAAAAAATTGGTTCTTCCTACAAGGGGAGAGCCATTTGGGCTTTAAAAATCTCAAGTGGTGGCGGAGGCGAGAAGCCGGCGGTCTTGATCGACGCTGGTATTCACGCCCGTGAATGGATCGCACCCACAACCGCATTGTACGCAATTCATCAATTGGTCGTTAACGGAACCAACCGGCAGTTGTACGAGAATACCGATTGGTACATCATCCCGAACCTCAATCCCGATGGCTACGAATATTCACACACTACGGTATTTACTCGTCATTTATTCATTGGGAAATCATTTTATGCTCCGATGATCGTAATTAATATATTAATTATAATAATAAATATTAAAATGATATAATAATAAATATGATAATAATGATTAATTATTAAACAATTATATAATAATTATAATAAATAATTAATAATTAAAATTATAACAATAAAATATTTTTTACGATTAATTTAAAAAAAAATTTTTTTTTTATTTGGGCAGAACCGATGGTGGAGAAAATCACGTTCCCCGAATGCGGGTTCCCGTTGTTACGGAACTGATTTGAACAGGAACTTCGGCTTCAAATGGATGAGTGAGATAAGTTTTTTGTTTTTTAATTAAAAAAAAATTGTTTCGATCGATTATAAAAAAATTGGAAAAATTTCAATTGCCCTCGTCGACAGCTGTTGGAGGTTCAACCGATCCTTGCGATACCACTTATGTCGGTAAGGTCGCTTTTTCCGAACAAGAAAGTAAAACTCTCCGAGACTTTGTTATGGCTAAACGAAGATCCATCAAATCGTATCTCAGCCTTCACGCTCACGGCCAGGTAAACAAACATCATGGTGAATCTACTTTTTTTTTCTTTTTTTCAATTCTCAATCATGATTATTTTCAGTTCGTGCTAATGCCTTGGGGATACACCAACGATTTGCCAGCCGACGAACCGGAACTTGTAAGTGTCCTTCATTTTGACTTAACGAGTAGAGTTCTTCGAATATCATTCGGACATTTTTCATTGGTCAAGTTCCTGATGCGTTTATCTCTTGCGAGCTCGTACGAGCCGGGCCCATGGCCTTAATCATTCTGTTTTCGATACCTCGCTCGACTATGCTCGTGTTTATCAATGCCAGACTTTGGACTATGTTTTCTACAGTCGGTATTTCCTCGGCTCGTGCTACCCCGAGCCTTCGAGCGCTTTTTTTAAGTTTTTCTCCGTATAGTCAATTTGCACTGTGAAAAAAAATGAGAAAGAAGCTCAGCCTGGCGTTTCACGGTGTGCGTTCGTACGAACGAGCTTTACAAAGTCAAATTATTTCGGATTTTCGACCAGCGATGAAGAAAATATTCTTCTACCAAGATTTTCCATAGTTTTGGTTATTTATGGTTTCGGTCGGTTTATTCACATTGAAATAACTGTTGACAGCGTTCTGTTGCTGTCGAGGCTGAAAAAGCTCTTTCCGTAGTGCGAGGAACTCGATACAACATCGGCAACCCAGGCAGGATACTTTGTGAGTATTTTTTACGCCTGAAAATCATTGGAAATTATTTTCAGTGATACCACTTTTCAGTGATGATGTGTAGAGCCACTCTCCTTGATGAAAATTGTTTCATATTCTTATTTTCGGAATTGAAAAAATTTAAACAATGAAAATCCAAAATTTGGCCAAGTTTCGATGATTTAAAGTCCGATGACTTTTCTGCTAGTTCTCTGCTCGTGTTTCTATCACGTGCTCATTGTTTTTTCTCAACAATTTTTATAAATCTCTTCAGAAATGAATGGAAAGTCCAATAAATGGAATTTCCAGTGAAAATTTCTTCGTGAGTTATTGACAAACAATAATAATTCACAGATCCAGCATCCGGGGGTAGTTTGGATTGGGTCAAGGCAGTTGGTGGCGTCCCATTGAGTTACACTTTGGAATTACCAGGTGGAGGGAAAATGGGATTTAATCCAGCTCCGAGTGCCATCGAGCCGATTGGTGCGGAGACTTTCGAAGCTTTTAAAGTCTTTGGAAAATACGTCGCTAGCAAATATGGCAAATGATGTTCCAGTTGATAGGAAAAGGAGTGGAACGAACTCTTTCGTTCCCTTACGATCGCATCGACAACTGTACATTAAGTTTTAGCTTTTATTTATTTTTTCACTTCGTTCAATAATTCACACAAGGGAAAATTCAAATCACACGAATCCATCTCGATCGTGAGATATTTGAATCGAACAACTTATAGCTATTTAAGTTTTTTTTTTTATTTCTATGTCTCTCGTACTCCGACGAATGACCGGACGAGCACGTAAAAAGGCCATCAAAATGTAGAGCCCCAGAAAATATCCAAGATCCATTATATCATGCGTCCTGGATCCAGGGAATCAAAGGCTGAAATAATAATTGAACACGTGAGTTACAAACAAGAATTTGAATCAGTTCCATTCGAAAAATTCATCGTCAGCGATTAAGGACGAAATTTTTTTCGAATTTCCATTGAGCTCCAAACTTGTTGATTTTACTACATATATACGTACGAGATATGGTGCGTATGCATTCCGTTCCGCGTATCACGTCGAACTTCGGGTCACAGTCTGGATCGAGAACTGCGCAAAGACAAACATTTTTTCTCGTAAGTTGATAGAATATTTGTACAATGAAACGGAACTGTTTACAAGGACAACAGCGTCTTGTCGAGGAATATAAATGAAAAAATGTCCCGACTGAGTAGTGCTGCGTGTGCGATTGTTAAATTTCACATTTTCTGCTCTGCTCAGACTTTGACTCTCTTTTCTGCGTGAGAGAGGCCGCCAAAGCTGAAAATCCGTTTAAAAATAGTGAAATTTTAATATTCTTACATTTGAAAACTCGAAATTCTTGAATTTCAGAGTTTCGGGCTTAAGGGATGAAATTGATCTTTCTTCTGAAATTGATCTAAAATGAATTGACCGTTCAGGGCGGTCAGTTACGCATTTTTTAATTTTTTTTTCTACTCAGCTTCTTCGTCGATGAATTTTAATTTTCACCTTCGCTAAAAATTGCTGTCGGTAACTTAATAATTATTCGGGCCATTGGGTTGGAACTTTCTTCTGTTTCGCAATCGGGACGAGCATTCAATTGGATTAATGAAATTTTTAATTGGCTCGTCCGGTACCGGTTGCTAATTTATAATATATTTTTTCTATCATGTCTCATATTCTCAGAGACATAAGTATTTCTAGGGCATCTGTTCAAATGATTGTAGAAATTAAACAGCGACTTGCGTCACGTTCAAATTTTTCTCATATACTCAGACTCTGCTGTGCACACGAAAAAAGGACAGAAAAATAGTAGCCCACAGGTTTGCTCTTACCCGTTTTATATTCTTCGTTCATTGTTATCTATTGATAGTTTTTATTTATTATTCGCGGTACGCCACTATAATCGCAACAATATTATTGGCATGGCAATATCATCCCGAAAGATGAGCTTCATGCAAACATCTACGTACGTAAGCAGATGTCTTTGCAGGTAATTGCTAACGAATTTCGATGTTGCGCATTACATTTTTCAAACGTTGCTTTTTTCCTCATCACGTTCACTTAACCGTACGCAATCGTCTCCAAACAAACATCCGAACGATTTAGTCTTCCAATTTTAAACTCGCTCGATGAATTTCAAGCCTAGAAATTTCGATCCTCTGGGATTTTGGCAAAAAAAAAAAAAAAACTAGATTCACTGCAAAATTATGATTTTTACCTTTGCCCTAATTTTCGGTGCAACTGCATTTTTATTTTAATTTTTTTTTCCAAATTTTCTCGCTTGACCGTTCCCTCTTATTCATCGAGTCGGAATCGTCGTCGAAACTATAAATATTAATAATACTTTTTAGTCGACGCATTCGAGGAGAATCGACTTGGGAGGAAAACTTTTCCCGAAATCCTCGGTCCTGGTGCAGGAGAATTGATGCGAACTGGAAATTCGGATTTCCCATGAATGTGTGAGACAAAAAAATGAAGGTTTTGGGATTGTTATTATTATTGTTATTGTTATTAATGCGATATTTAGGTCAAGTGACCGGTAAAGTCTCGTGCGTTTTCGAGGCTGCCACTTTCGTACCCCCAGAGTCCTTTCCTTCATAGCCGCTGCAGTAATTTCTCCCCAGCTCCATCTTTTCCCACACGTGCAACGATGCAGCCGAGCTATTCTCTTTTGCGTCCCATTTGCCGCGTGCGGAAGGGAAATGCATCTGACTGAGTGTCTCGTAGGCACTTGTCAGATGAGAACCATCCACAGGGGCGACCTGGAGTTTATTATAATGTGCTATGTTATAAATTTTTTCGACGTTTATCGATCGATTAATCGAGGGCTGAGCCACTGCATTTCCCAAGAGACCGTATCGACAAAAATTGTACGAAGGAGCTGCTCGATCAATTGGATCATTTGATAATCGATGAGTCTATTACGTCGCGCACTATATCTAGTATAAACAAATTCTACGATTGATATCATTGCATTCATTTGTTGGCAGGCTTTTTATCAACGTTATACGTGAGCATTGAGTAAAAATATCGTGTATCGAATCGTCGATTCATCTGAAAAAAGTGATCAATGATTAAGCTTTTTTCGACGCACAAGAATCAACGGCGATGAAGAGGCAGAGTCAGCGATAAGTCTGACGAATGATGCATTTGGAAAAACCGATAAGCATGCTTCGGAGTTTGATATAAATTTGGAAAAATTCTTAGTATTCGTTAGTTATCAACATGATGCGCTTTCTTATTGTCGCTCTCCTGTCGGCACAAACTTTCGCCGATGAAGAATTCCTTCGGCCGTTGCATGGGTAAAGAGACTTTTTTTTCATTAACATTTCCCTTGACCCGTGTTATCAAAATTTTGCCATTCGGAGACACATTCCTCCGATACATTCGAAGCTCCGGACTATTTTCAACAATCTACCGGTACTAGGATTCGGGTCGATTTGACCCGAGCCGTGATAGAACCTTGAAGCGGAAATTTAGTCGCTATTTTTCGTTTGAATCCAATGACGAAGCGGCGAACCTCAAATATTTTAAAAAATACCGATTTTAGTCTAAATCATGAGCTCCCGAAGTGCATGGACTAGAGCCCATTCGGCAGCATGAACGTGTTCCGAGAAAGATTTATCAATATTAATCATTAATTGTTCAAATATCATAAATTATTATTATCAAATATCATAAACAAAAAATATCAAGAATTAATTTAAAAAATAAATAAATCATAAATCAATTTAAAAATATCATTAATTAATTTAAAATATTATTAATTAATTGAATCATGAATTAATAAATAATATAACAAATTAATTAAATAATGATAATTATAATATCAATCAAAATGTTAATTTTAATAAGAAAACTGAATAATTTGCATCGTAATCAATCTTTGAATCCTTCGTTCGTAACACTGTGCCCAGACGAGTTCAATTCAGCAACGTGTGGCAGGATTAATTACTTGTTTCTTCAATTATAAAAATTATAACTATCGGTAAAGCGCAGCGCTTTATTAAATCGCAATTAAATGTCTTGGAGATCAATGATCCTAATCTGATTGATTATGAACGATAGACTCAATCAGTCGCTTCGCATTTATCGACGTGCATCTTTTTTCCGTCGAGGAAGAGCGAAACGATTTCCTCAAGAGATAATACCAAAATTCTTCCGATATATTGATCTTGATACCGTATCTTCGATACGTGCGCGACTCGCGATATGTTACACGTGCATTCATAAGATTTATACGTTTTTTAACAAAATGCGTTATAACCCACATTGAGAAATTACTTCAACAAGTTCTGATCAAATATTTCGTAATCTGTTCATAAAATTGGGCCGAGGCACTGGAGTTTGACCATCAAGTTTAAATATCGTGAGTCAATTGGACCCGAGGCCACTTATCAGAAACGTTTGGGTCAATTTACATTTTTTCAATGTGACAACATGTGCGCTGTTTCCCATGACATGTTCATTATGAAAATTCGACAAACCTCAATTTTAATTGCTATTTTAAAATCATGGGAAATATTGTTCGGCTGGGGATTCATAACGCCAATAAAATAATCCGGGTCAATACGACCCAGTGTGTCTAGGAAGGGTCAAAAAACCTTTTCTTCGGATAATCTTTTGAAAGAATTGTCAAATTCAGTTGAAAATTTGAAAAAAAAATTATGAATCGATCTTCAAAATGACCAGAAATACGATAACGAAATAGAATTTCATTGTTGTCTCTCTTACAGTATGAAAGGATTGAGCATCAGGTGTGATACCGAAGAAAAATTAGCGTTCGTTCATTCCTTCGAGAATCTACAGGATTTTGATTTCTTGCGCATGACGAAAATTCTGAAGGACGAAATTAAGGTCCTCGTGGCTGCCAGCTCGGTGGAATCATTCAAAACTCTTCTCACCGATCGCCAGATCAGTTACACGATTTTTGTTGACAATGTTGTCAAAGAAATTCATGAGGAGTTCGCTCGGAACGAAATTGCCAGGCACATGTCGCTACATACGAGGGAAAATAAATTGGCACGATTCTTCACTTATTATCCTCGATATGCTGACGTAAGTTTCGATTATTTTCGTTAGAAAAATGTCACTAAAAATTATATCGCGCATTATCACCAGTTGAGATTTTTCGTACGTGACAATTTTTCTTATTCTAATTTTTAATTATTATTTCAAATAATCAATAAAATAAAAATTTCAATAAATTTTTCGATTTATTTAAATCATGTCTCTTTTTTAGATCCAGAATTATTTGTTCGGCCTGGCCACAGTATACAGCGCTATTACGACTCTTGAGAATATCGGTTCTTCCTACGAAGGTAGAGCAATATGGGCTTTGAAGATCTCGAGCGGTGGTGCAAGCGATAAGCCGGCTGTCTTGATAGACGCCGGCATTCACGCCCGTGAATGGATCGCTCCGGTTACTGCCCTGTACGCAATCCACCAACTGCTCGTTAACAAAACCAACAGTGGATTGTACCAGAATATCGATTGGTACATCATCCCGAACCTCAATCCCGATGGCTATGAATATTGTCACACGACGGTAAATGTTTCCAAATTTTCTTCGCAAAATATCCATGGGAATATCATTTTATATTTGTTTATAATGTTTTTATTCGTAATTTTCCGTATCTCAAATAATTTACGATGAAAGATAAGATTTTCTGTTAATTATTTCATTTTTAACATTTTTCATCGTTTTAAAAAATGGAAAAACGATTGAAAACTATAATTGTCAATTGGCACTATCCAGTATCGAATGTGGAGAAAAACGCGCTCCCCAAACTCCGGTTCAACGTGTTGGGGAACCGACGGAAACCGAAACTTCGAATACAAATGGATGAGTAAGAAATTTCATCGATTTTTGCACGTCGATCGATGCTCTAAGCTATCCAATTCAAAATATCAATTTATTTAAACGAAAGGTCGAATATTAATGAATAAAAAATTATCCGACAGCGACTGGAGCTTCGTCCGATCCTTGCACCGAAATTTACGCTGGCCCGAAACCTTTCTCCGAACCGGAAACCGTGAGCCTTCGAGACTACGTGTTGGCCAATAAAAAAACAATCAAGGCTTATCTCACTCTCCACTCCTACGGTCAGGTAAACCACCAAAATTCCGATTCAGTTTTTGTTGTCGAGGCTTTAGATATTCTTGGACTTTTGTGAATAATGCTTCGATTTATTATTTTTAGTACATGCTTCATCCATGGGGATTCACCAGTGCTCTGCCGGACAATGAACCAGAACTCGTGAGTGTTTTTCATCACACCAAACTAACGAGACATTTTTTTATACAAATTTGTTTTCTTAATGAGTTTCCCTTGTGTCTGAAACTTTCCTCGAAAGGCTCGTGAAAATTGTGCACGTCGTTGACTCGCGCATCATAGAATTTACGTTAATGGCAATTTTTTTCACATAAAAAAAAAAAAAAAAATTATTTGCGCAGCGTGGTCTCGCGGTCGCAGCCGAAAAGGCTCTTTCCTCGGTACGAGGGACTCGATACACCATCGGCAGTTCGACCAACGTATTGTGTGAGTAAACGAGAGTAAAAATTGACGAAAAATTACTCCGGGTCAATTAGACCCAGTGTGTACACGAAGACGATCGAAATATTTCGTACAAAGATATTTTGTAATGAAATTTGGGAACAAAACAATACAGATGCCGCTGCTGGTGGTAGCGACGACTGGGCGATGGCAGTAGGCGGTATCCCATTGAGTTATACAGTCGAATTGCCAGGCGGAGGTAACCTAGGATTCAATCCTCCGCAGAGTTCGATCGAACCGGTCGGTATGGAAACGTTCGAGGCTTTCAAGATTTTCGCTAAATACGTTACATCGAAGTATGGGAGACAAAACACCACGTGGTCCTAAATCTGCTCCAAATTCATTTCGATATCGCAACAAAATGACATTTTTTACGACTGTTACTAGAAAACTTATTTACAAGAAGGTATTTATATAGTCGTTGAAAAAAGTTGAAAATAATATGAAGAAAACGATGGCGATAGATGGAAATAATTTTTTTTTCAATATTTATTTATTTACGGCGCGTTTTTTGTTGTTTTTCAGTTTCTTTTCAAATTTTTTTTGTTTCCCTCGTTTGTAACGGAAAAGCCATGGTGGGCTGTCGGACACAGTCAATGCTTAATATCCCTCGGGACATAATGAACTATCCTAATTACAAGTATCTCAAAATATGTAACACTTTTCGAAGCACAAATAAGAATATTTGTCGCTGGAACAATATGATTGCCGGGCGAGAGTTATTTTTATGTTTTTTATTTTATCATTATTTTATGGTTTTTTTTTGTTGTTTTTGTTTCTTTATGCTTTTTTCGTATTGTTATTATTATAAATGGTAATCTGTTTTAGAAGTTGCTTTTGACGGCTACAGAGTTACAGATTTTTATTATGCATAGTGTGGTTCGGTATAATTGATAACAAACAAAATGGTTTAGCGAATAATGCGGCTTGGCATCGAAGCTATTTACAAGCGGGGTTTTTCTTTCTTTTCCATTTTTTTCATTCTCTTTTTCATACTTTTTTATCTTCTCTTAAGTCTCTAGATCCAAGGTCGATATGTTCCTTCTGGAGGAGGAGCTCGATAAATCCCTTAGGAAGGGAAGACCATTTTATTCCTATTAATATTAGTTTTCTCATCGATCGATATTTTTATTCATGACTTCTTTTCTCTTTTCCTTTTCCTTCATTTTTTCTCTCATATCTTTCAATCTTGGGCGGTCAGCGAACCACCGTTGGTCATTGGGAGCATCGAATCTTCGCTTCTTCGAGGACTTTCCGGAATGTTGCACTCCAAGGACGAATCCTGAAACATTTAAGATTTTTTTATCAATTTTTACTCTTCTAGAAAAAGAGAAATCGTTTTGGAAAGAAATTATCCGATGAGATTATTATCAAAGTTGCAGTCATAAAGAAAATCGATTTCAATTTTTGCCTCTGTGAAATTTTTCTATTTTCGTGGACAACTCAATATTGCGCGGAGTTTTTCTGGATTTTCGAAGCGGGAAAATTGTTTCTTTGGGGAAAAAAAAACTTTGTAATTTAAAGGAATTGTGATATTTACATCGGTTGCCCAATTTTTTATTTTCATTTTGTTTCGTTCGTTGAATTTCTGTACCCATTGCTATTTAATGGAGGAGGGAGAAAAATAATCATGTGGTTATGCGTCACTGTTAAACTAAATTTTAATCAACACGGAAAAGAAGCGTCCGATTTTTTTTCGCTGAAATTGGAAATTTCTGATTAAGCGTTCGAGAAATTCAATTATTTTTTATATTTTTTATTTAATTACGAAGTTATTAGAAAAAGTGAATTTTTACGAAAACTCACGTTGCTGAGAGCATGGATTATACCGGGTCGAGTATTATTTTCCAAATCCATTAGTTCGTCACAATCTTCGTGATCGGATTCATTGATATCGGTGGCGATTTTTATAGGCGATTGGAGTCCCTCGTTATCCGTCGATTTTCCGCTGTCCGGAGATGGTATTAGCTCGTGTCCGTCTAAGTCGTCATCGTCTCCACGATCGTCGCCATCCAATGTCTTGTTTCCCTGAAGTGTCAAAAAGAAAAAAAAATGGCAGGTTCGTCCCATCAGAACTTTGAGAACTTTGTCCATTTCTTTCCACTATTTTCATCGATTCGCCAAGCTATTTTATCTTCAATTATGACAAACGAAGATTCATATTTTTTTTTTTTTGCAATTACTGCGCAAAAACTCCGAAAAAATTAGTCAAAAATGTGAAAATTATTTTATTTCGACTTTCGTTGGTTTTTGCATGAAAAATACCTGTGAATCATGGTGCGACTGTGTAGTTTCGGTGATTGCCTGGTTCGGGCTTCGAAGTGGACTCTGCGTCGTCCTCAGGCTCTGCGATCGACTTCCCAGTTCATATATATTTATCATATGTGCAGCTTGTGCATGGACCATTAGTTCCCATGCAGAGGGGAATGAATCTTTGCAAAGAACGCATAAAAGTGCTGTCGTCGAGTCTTCTGAAAATTTTCACAAAAAAATGAAATTGTTCACTTGTTTATTCCATCAAAAACTTTCAATAATCGAAAACATCGTGTGGGGAATTGGAATTTTTGGAGAATATTCGGAAAAAATTATATATTTTATAATTGATGATGAAAAAAAAAGAAAAAAAAAATTCTAATTAGTTTTCGATATAAAAATCAATTGAAAAGCAAAACTTCGTTAACGATCAATAAATTGAAGTCTCACTTGGTAAAGCGTCGTTGATCGAGTGGCATTTACAAGTGAAACGAACTTTGCAATAGTTTCTCTTGTGTTCGAGTAATTCGCCTAGATCGGTGTATATTTCTCTGCAGTTGCCACAGATCAGAATATCCGGATTGCCTAAACCGAAAGGAACAAAAAATCAAAATAATTTGAATCTCATTTATCCACAGTAGAAATTTAATTTATCCTGTGAAAATAAAATCAATCATATTTTTACTGTAAACTTTGAGTTGGCTCAGATCAGGGACACTCGTGTTGGTGATAATAGGCTGCGGTTTTTGCTGCTTCGGCTGTTGCAATCTCGTCGGTTGCATCAATCGTTGTCTCTTCAGAGGCGGAGCCAATCGTGGAGGAAACGCTGTCGATGCGTAATAACTGAAACGTTATGAAAAAAAAATATATGTAAAAAATTGTCGAGTTGTGAAATTTTATTCGGAGAAATTTTGATTCGAAATTTTATTTCGATTCGTCTTGACAAATATTTCATATTTTAAGGAATTTTCACATGGAATGTTGCATAGAACATATTACGCAGATTGCATAGATTACATGGATTCCAAATACACTCGAATATATCGGGATTAATCAGGGACGTCAACCTGCCCGAAGATATTGCCATGTGATCCCTAGGCTTATCAACAGTTGTAGCTTATATAGGAGGAGAAGCGATGGAGGGCAATTGGAGCCTGTATACGTCTCAGTCTCGACAGCTTAAGCCCATTGACACATATTAAGTGGCCAGATTTCGGATATCCTTTGACCCGATATTACAAATACCATGCTCCATGGCACAAGTAACCATTCATCAACCACGATCGACACTATTGATAATTATTCATTTCTCTGAGTCTTGATAACAACTTATCGAGGCAATATCTTCGAGAAGTCTTAGGACGAGGAGCGTAAATTCGAGTCGAGATATGAAAATTATTAAAATTTAATCTGGCCAAATTTTTGTTTATTTTTTATTTTTGGCTTAAATTTGTTCCACGAGGTTTTCCATTGTAATGGCTTGAGAATGTGCCACATGTTTCGGCAGAGATTTGAAAATTTTTCGTTTATGGTCAAGAAAATTGGGAAGATACAAATTTAACTTTGAATTTCTCATCAGCAACAAAGTCTCCGAGCAACTGGTCAGGTCTCTTGAATGATTTTTGTTGGAATTTTGGATTTTTAAAAAGTTTTTTTACAGCTTTTTTTTCTTTTCTAGTTGCATCCACGTGACAAGTTCTTAACATTAATGGAAGTTTTGTTGAACTTTGGCTCACCTGTCGTAGTAGTAGTCCCTGAAACGAAAGAATTCTCTAATTAGAAAATCGGTACGGAATGATGAAAGAAAAAATAATACTGTTGCAATATTGTTGTACAATGGAATGACCACCGAAAATGATGACCGCAATTTCCATAATAAAACCGGATTTCAGGACGATCGGAAGCGAACAAAACAGGAGAAAATATTTATTATAGCCTGGAGCGATCTGTGCCAATCTACTCTCTAGAAAACATGACAAAAATGAAAAAAAATATTTGCCCGTATGATTAATAACGTTTGAGAAAAAATATTTTCCGTCAAAACAAAACGAAATTTGATTTTCATTAAACAATTTGGACGAGTATGAATAAAACATACAAAAAATAATTCAAATTATTTAATTATCTATATTTTCAACGAAGGACGAAAAAGCACAATGAAAATTCGAATGAAAAGTGCATTAACTTTTAATTTAACGACAAAATGACGTTTCGGGCTCTCGTAATAAACGCAGAATGGGAAAACGAAAGAATTTTCAATTATTATCAAATTTCAATATCGATCATCGAGGAATCGATTATTCAAAAGGATTGGAATAACATTTCGATAAATCGGAATGAAGGGTTGATTAAAATTCACGTCTCTTATCGAACATTTAGTGCAATTGATTTTGCCAAAAGTGTTCCTTTTAGGAATTTGATCCTTTGGGGCAAAATTGAACACTCGTACGAACGTTTTCCTTTCCTTGTGCGATCGTAAAATAAAAAATAAGTGTTTGAATGCTTGCGGTATAAGCTGCAGGGCATTTGAGCCTCGCCGGAGGGAACATTTTTTGATGAGGGATACTTTTCAGGGGTTTACGGAAAATGTAATTTTCAAACACTCCCGGAAAGTGGAGAGTGCTGTTGCAAGAGGCACGTGCTTTTCTACTAATCCGGCTAAGGCTATTTCTACTAGGATGGTGACCCCTCCGACCTCTATTCATCCTGACAAAGTGACTAATCTTCAAGGATGAAAAAAAAAGGACTAGAGTGTTTTGATGGCGCGAATGATTTTCATACAATGGCAAACTCCAATGCCATTTTTTTTCTCTCCAAAACCCGGAAGTCAAAAACATTTCTTTTGGATGGCGCAGTCTCTCGATTAAATGTTTGGAATATTTAATACCAAAGGTCAAAGCGTAGTTCTTGGTCCAGATTCATTTTAGAATAAAGAAGAAACTCGATGTTATTTTTATGAAAATTAAAATGGAGATGAATCATCGCACAGGAAAATATAAATTTGTTCTCTCCACACAGAGTAATATTCCTGCATTCGCTTTTCCGCACAAAGAGTAATATTTCAACAAGAAAGATATTCTGGAAGTCTTTGATTCATATCCTATTACCAACGTTAATGTTGAAGGTTATCATTATGCGGTGTGTTTCGTTTATTATTTCAGCAACAAATTCGTACAGATTTGTAAAGCTCGAAAGGAGACAATAATTTTGAAAATAAATGGTAGGACTTACCAGTCGTTTCCAGTTTTCGTCATGTTCTGTCGTTTCCTACCAGTTTGATGTGGTTTTGGTTCGGCGACCATATTGACGTCTGGAATAAAGAAAAAAAAAGGCCAAAATCAATTGGAATCTGGAGAAAATAACGAGGCAGTAAACGACGGGGGGGGGAAACAGTCGATTACGTTCAGGAGGTAAAAAAGGACTGCAACGAATCGGTTTCCTTGGGGTCAAGCCACGTAATTTGTGATGGATCAAACGAGCCACGATTCGATCCAGACGAGGCGGAAATGAAGGAACGAATATCACGTACGTCAAGGTCATACTATTTATTTTTTCTCTCTCGAGAGGGCTGCACGTTTTGATAGAAATGGAGCAGGTGGTGATGGAGAAATAAACGATAGACCAGGATCCAACAGCAGCTGACAATTATGATGATTGCGGTTGGAGCCCCGTCCAGGGGAAAGTGTCAAAGCGTAAAGGGCTCGCAACGAGGCTCCCATTCGTTGGTATATTTCTCTCGCTCGTAGGATCACCGCGACTATGTTTATGCACGTTTGTTAAGCATCCAGAAATATATTCATCGGGTTCTAGGAGTTTGAACAGTGCGCGGTGACCCCCGATGGGAAGAGAATAGTTTCCGATTTTCGCTCAACGTCAAACACACACCGAGCACAGTTGTTTTACGCAAAGTTTGCGAACGAAGGGGCGCGAGCGAAATGGAAAAGCTCCGGAACGATAGGTGGAAGGCCGAGAGAACCGGCTGATTATTATGCGCCTCGCATTGTCATATTCCATTACTTCTTAGAGTGTCGGTTACAGATCTGTGTACAGGGTTACTGGAGGAAGCCGCAGTTCCGAGCGCACCATTCGCTTTGGCAGAAGAGAGGAGCACACCCAGACGAACAGAGGTGGGAGAATCACCCTTCAACCAACTGGAGGTGACGTCGATACTAGACTCTCACAAGCAGCATACAACTCGCCGTTACCTTTCTCTCCATATCCTCTATCCCAGATACCAACTAACTTGATATTCCCGCAGTCACGAACCTCACCAAATTCTCCACAACCACCGATCAACCTTCTTGTTTCGATCACAAACTTTCACACACCATCGCCATTCAACTTTACTCATTCCTATACCCCACGTCGATATCATATCTCCCCCACTAACTTTATTGCTCCTTCGCCCTTTATCAATACACTTTGCTTTGTCCCTCAAGTAACCTTGTAAACCATATTCAATTGCATGCAGATTCTTACTCAGGCACCACCCAACTGGCCAATCCTTATTCATACCAATCGCCAAAGGCTACAATCCCACACAAATTCTCTTCCACTACCAACTTCTATTTCATGAGTTAGGGCTCTCCACCTCAAATGAGCCGACATGCATCGTCACTATGAAAATCCCTCATTTTCGATGCGACTCTCCGCCTCTAATTTCTCAACTTTCATTTCATCCATAAACGTGCCCTCGAAAGGAATAAGACGACAGAATACCAACTCGTTGAATCAAAACTGCCAATTAATTACGAGCGAGGGGAAAAAAAAAAAAAATTCTCACATTACGAATTGAAATTTTTAATAAAATTTGGACGAATCGATCAGTGCATCGTCATCGTGGAATAAAAATAACCATAACGCTGAAGATCGTAATATCGCCGGAGCGTTACTCCATCAATTATCCAAAAATTTGGAGAAGCACTCAACAAGGGCAAGGATCAAAAATTAAAGAACACAGTATTCGAAAAAATGAGCAATGACATTTTTTTTTCTGGTCTGTATTTTTTCGAGAGTACAGAATCGTTAAGTTATGAGCTTTGTGATTTATTTACAGGACCGATGGTTTGTTGTCAGACTTGAAATTTTTGAAGTTTTTAACGTTGGAGCGAAAGGTTGAACATTTTGGGGGTGACTGTGCTGGCAAGATCGTAACCTTAAATTTAGTTCGATCTCAGCGCTATGGAGTATGGTGTTTGGGCATTTCCCATTAATTTACAACTCCAACTAATAATTTGTAGGCGGCAAGAGGTCGCCGACTCTGTTGTACGTTATATTTGGTGTTACTGTTCATTTTACCAGGCTGTTAGCGCATTGGAACGTAAAGCAAAACTAACACACGTTGCACTTGCATGGTGGAACGCTTGGAGCGGATTTAATGAGGAAAATGATCCTCGGCGTATCCTCATCACGGTGTACCGAGGGTATAGTAATATCGTACAGCAGCGGAGCTTTCATCGAGCAGGCAATGGGAGCGAGGTTTGTGTAGTAACGTTGAAAAAAAAACAAAAAAATTGGGACCATGTTTTAACATTTGTTATCGTCTCTCGTCGTTTAAATTTGTTGATATAAATGCGAACGTACGAGCAAGTTGGTAAACTCTCGAAAGAAATCAATCACTTGAACGGAATGACGATGAGTTTGAAAAAAAAAACGAGCTGGAGAATGACCGAGCGGAAGAATTTTAGAAATCGTTGAAACAAATCGATGCGCTTAGGCAAAAGTTGAATCGGACGTAATGGAGGAGGCAAATGGCATTGAATTGAAAGTGCCAAAGCTAGGAGAGGAGAGGCCAACTATGCTGGTTGAGGTTTTATTTATTTTCATGCCTTCTCAATGAACAGAGAAAAGTTGGGAGCCCCATTGCCATCCCCACCAGTCTCTCTTCGTTTCTCCACCTTCCTTCTCCTCTCTATATCCTGTACAAAACTCTCTCGGTCTTTTACTTTCATGATCGATCGCATTGTTATGGGCTGGACGGGAGCTGCACCCTCTGACAATCGGAAATTAATCGGGACCCTGCCCCCTCTCTTCTCTCTTCTCAAACCCCTTCAACAAACAACTGCACAGTAGTTATTCAACTTTTCTCTGCGCTTCATTTTTGCCTCAACTTTTCTTGACCGACAAAACTGGCAAACGCAACTGCACCATCGATTAACACTTTTCAACCTTATTCTAATATCATTCCATCACGGAAATCCCACCTCCCCCAATTAAATTGATATCAAATTTTATCTATTGCTCAATATATCGATTTTTTTTGCTTTCCCCCTATCGGCACTGTTTTTAAAACGTTCTCATTTCACCATATAGACTCCCGCTTTTTACCAACTCCCTGTTTCTTTCCTACCCCGAGGACATCCAACCCATTTTTTCCATATTTTTTCTATTCTCCATTCCCCTCGAATCCCTCATACGAGAATTCGCTCCGTGTGACGTTGAAAAACAGACCGTCACGTGGTTGCCCGACGAAATTGCCTCAGCTATTTCTCAATTGTTGCCTTAACAATAATTTCATTGTCGAGAAAACGAGTGAATTATGATTTTTCAGAAAACAAAAACAAATTATTCCTGTCAATTTTTTAAAATGCCCTCGATAAATCTTAACCCAACCAGTTATTTATTGCTCATTCACGTTCTTTCACTCGTTTCCATCCTAATTCTGTACTTTACGACCTTTTGCGATTTAAAATCCTTCCCAACAGTTTTCATTATTTTTAAGAGCATGGGCGAGGGAAAAGTGAAAAAAAAAATGGGAATTGTTTGGGATAAACAGGTGAACGTAATGCGTTGAAGAAGAAAAATGAAGTGGATGGAACTAAAGTTTGGTTGTATGAAGAGAATTGTGATTTTTGTGAGTATGCATTTTTTTTATTGTTCCATGTAATTTGGGAATGTTCTGTTTACTCAGTTTTTTTTCGAGTATATTTTTGTTTTTGTAACTTGAGCTGGCATTGGACGATATTAAAGAAAGGAAAGATGGAGCAGAATAAAAATTGGAAAATACGATATGTGAGAATCGGTTTCGCGGAGCCCGTGACGTGTGTAAAGGAAGAGAAAGCCTCTTGGGAAATACTTTGAGGTATCTGAATAAATCGAAATATCCAAAGTGATTCTCGAACTTAAATTAGTTTCTGGCGGGGCAAACCAGCGAGGAAATGTTAGGCATGACCAAGCCGGTCACGGGAGACCTGAAATTGTGGTTTCACGTCACATTTTCGTGTCAGCTCACACATATGTGCCGGAAAAGGGTCGCAGCCACCAGCAAATCACTTTTCTCGCCTTTCGTTTCATCAAATTTGTGGCGTATATTTCAGCATTTGCGAAACGATTTTGTTGGCGGTGAAAAAAAAATGTGTTTATTTTTATTTTTATTAACTCGATGCTCCGAATTGAGATTTTATTTAATTTTCACATTTTTCCATAATTAGCTCTTAACAGACAGTCATGAATCTTCGTAATGATGAAAAATTGGGTCTCTTAGAAAAAGCAGAGATTCGGAGGAGCATTGTTCGACAAAACATTCATCGGATTGTTGCTCGAACAAAAAAATAGGAGAATAAATAAAATTTTAGACGTTTCAGGAAGAAAAAAGCATGGAGGGTCGCGCCTAAAGAATTCGCAGCAATGGCACTTGGCGAGAAGGGGATTTTTAATTAGGCTGGTAATTTCCGAAAGCCAGTTTCTCTCGAGCACCGTTTTTTTCGTCGTTGCTGTTGTTGTTACGCACTTGGGGGCCCAAGGTTTGTTCATACAATTGCTGTAATTGTCTGAATAGTCGGCAAAGGGTTTCTGAAGTTTCTCTAGCATGCGAAAAACACTCACATCTAAGCTGCGATGTTTAACGGTTAATTCCCAGTGAGGAAAAACAAATGAAAACTTGTGCTTGCCGCAGTCTGCTCTGAATTTGAATGTAGGCGCGTTATATCCAGCTTTGTTAATAAAATAAACGTTGGAGATGTTTTTTTCCTTTATTTTTCAAAGCCTCAACGGCGTAAGCGTTCCAGATGGTAGCATAAAAAAAGTGCTTCCTCGATATTCACCCCAGGTCGACTCCGTAAGAAAGGCGAATTATGCTCGATAGTCAAAGAAAAACAAATTTTCACATTTCTTGCCGACGCTGCAGAAAAAATTAAGCCTTCATTTTTTATCACAACGCTCACGGAAAATTATCATAATATACTGCAACCGCGAGAAGAGTTTAAATCGTATTTATTTTCAATTAAAAACTTTTTCCCACCGTGAAAAAAAAAAACAAACAAAAAACAAACAAAAGTAACGATGTTTTTCCATTTTTTATTCTTTTCCTTTCCACATATTTCCCCATGCAAACGTTTACCTATTGCCATTGGAACGACATTTTCTCCTGAAAAATTTCCAAAGACTTTGGCCCTACGAAGATTTTTTGTTTCGATCGTTTGAATGATTTTATATGATTAACAAATAAAATATAAATTGAGGCTCTGTCTATCGAATTTGCCAAATTTTTGGCAATCGCACCTTTTCAAGCTCTAAAGTCCGTAGTTTTTTTTCAAAAGTTCACACGTTTTGGCACTTCTTGGATTGCCCAAAGAGTTGACTCTCGATCGTGACTGTGGCGAGCGTATCAACTCGTTCGAGTGCTATTTTGATGGTTGAATTTTAATGGCAATTGGTTAGTGAGATTTTCGACGAGGGAATGACGAGGAGAGGAATATTGACGAATGGAATTAAGGAAAGTAATGAGAGCAATGAGTACGGATGATTTTTTGTTGGTTTGGATGAAACGAATGGGAACAAAAGAGCCATTAACATCGTTTCTGATTGGAGTTCTCGCGAGAATGGGATTCCCGGAGGTTCGGTGTGTTTGCTTTCTAGGTAACGAGAGAGAGAGAGAGAGGGCGAGAGGGAGGGAGGGAGGCAGTTGGCCGAAAATCTAAGTGACGTATATGACATCGTACGACCTTGCGACCTCGGAGCGTACACGGTCATAATCATTTCATACACAATAGTTGCGAGGCGGAGGCTACTCGCGACTGTGGGTTATGCAAGAGTAATGGCTGCAATTTGTACCAACAACCACGCGATCCAACGCTCTATGTGCAATTCACAAACTTACAGCCCACCGGATCGGACAAAGCAACATGCCTCTATATAGCCGCCATGTTTAGGTTGCATTGTCCGGGTGGACACATGAACGCGCATCCAGAGTATCCGCCGAGGCCAAATGAGCGGATCCCAACGCGATTTGCTCCTGGCACCACACGTTAGTTACGCCTGTTTCACCAGGAATTCATTGATTCCACCACCAAATCCCATACACCAATCGGCGACCCAATCTTTTCACCCGTTTCATTGCTTACCGCCTCCCCAAACATTGCAACCATCTACCTACGGAATTTAGCCACAATTTTCATCTCTGTCAATACCCCCACTTTCTTTATTCATCCAATCAATTCAATCCTTTTATCTGAGCTAACCCAGTTCCTACATATGATGGGGAGGAGGGTCAATCATTGGATCGTCCCACCGAATTTTCGCTTTGCGTCACACATGATTTATTGCCGACTGGCCAAAACTGGCTTAATATTTGGGTAAGCCTCTGAACACTAGACCATGTTAACTATATTTAACAAAAACCACGGCCCACCGGCTTGGCCGGGTTACGACTCAGAGATATAAAGAGTAAACTTGATCTGCGATCAATCCCGTGCGCGCCTTCGTTCCATGTTCATTAATTGAGAGACTTTGCCCTTCCGGAAAATCGATCTTGCACATTGCAAAAAAAAAGAAGCCATCCCGAGTGGAGACTGCTAATTAATTCCGCTGGTCGATAATTGGCTCTCTATCGACAACTCCAAACCTATATGGCTGCATACCGACAGTAGCATAAATGTGAAAACAATTACAGTCTTGATTGCTAACGGCAGGGTTCCTCCGCGCTATTTATCGACCCTTTAATCACATTTCCTACTTGCCTCTGACACACCAATGTTATTCCCAACAACTCTCGTCCCTGTGCTTTTCAGGCCTCGCCATCCAACGGCTCTTCCAATTTCTCAAACAACAATTGCTAACCGTATACACACCTTCCGAGATGCTTCCTCCTTTCGAATGCCCTCCCCCTTCCCTCTCCCCGTAATTGCACTAGATGAGCCAAGTTAGATTCAACTTTGCCTCCGATCAATTTAACGCTACCTTCTCCCTCTCAGATTCACTCAATTTTCCTACCGAGGCCTAGCCAACTCCAGTTTTCTTAATGCTTTGCCATGGATTCTTATATTTCTCTAGATTCCCCCTCCACTTTTGGCTCCCATCACTTCAAGCTAATTCGATATTTTGTCAAACAAAATCGAACCAACATTTTTACAATTTTCGTTTTCCGCGCCCAGGGAAAATAAAATTTTGCCAATAAACTTTGTTGAATACGGTGACCTACATATTTTTTGATAATTTTTGAATTCTCGTCATTCTGACAATACTTTTTTTTAATTTTTACCTTAACTATAAACAAAGTCTACGATTCGGATGACCAAAATTTACTTCCGGAAGAAACTTTCTCCAATATTTCGCGATGCAATGATAAAATTTGTGTGATTTTAAAAAAATAACGTTTACTCGGACGTGTCGAACAAAATATCGATCTTCTCCAACAAAATTTTCTTCTCAGTGTGTGCAAATTTTTTTTAAATATTCGTACGAGCGAAGGGGAAAAAATGTGTGTGGAAACTTTTCAAGACTCTCATAAAAATCCCATGAATTCGTAACTTTTGGAACTGAATTAATTTTGTTTTTTTGTTACAGGATTCATAATTCCCTGGTGTGAGTCAAGAGTTACAACTCTCAAGTTTGGATAATGTCGAACAACCTGATACATTATTTTGAGAGGAGACTATTAATTGATCTGGAAAATGGCATCGGTCACGAGTGTTCATTAAACGTGCTGCACTTGTATCCTGGAGTCTCAGGGGCGATATCGTCTTGCGGGTTGTGACAAGGAAGAGGAAGGAGAGAAATAATAAAGGTGAGACTTGGCGAGGGTCTGTGTAGCCGAGAGATCGATTGTGTAATATCATTGGCCCCGTAATCCTACGGAAGCGACGAACGAGAGCGAAATTCGTGCTTTAATATTCCGGCAAGTTTGTCGCGTTTACCGGGGCATGAAAAAAGTTTACGAACTGACGCGACGAAACAGCGTCCAGTGCGATTCTTTTTTTCTTTTTTCTTGATATTTTATCAAAGTCCAGTTTTTCTTTTTCATATTTTTGGCCCTCCACGCCAAGCATATTCGTTCTGGGCGGGGCCGAAGGACGTAAGATTATCTTTCTTTTCGAATATTCCGTCGAGACGGTTATCAGTTGAAAATTCTGTTACCGGTAGTTCGAGAAGGCTAAGATATTAAAGGAAAAGTAGAGGAAGAGAGCAAAGAGGGAGAAAAGAAAGTCTCACAATTTTCTGACTCACTCATCTCTTTTACGTAATCCACGTTTGAGCGAAAAGCGAACCTCCAAGCTAGAAACTTTGCTCTGGTCCTTCGCAGAGTCCGAAGGACTTCCAGTTACCTTTCCAACTTTTCAACACCTTTTTTTAATCCATTCCTTTTTCCTACCTGCATATGCAGCAATCTTGAAACAGGAGTTGAGCTTAGTTCGCACAGCCATGTTGACTTTGGCCCAACAAATTAAGCTCCTCCATTAATTGACTGGACAATTAGCATGGGCTCGTTCAAGACGGAAATATGTCAATCGTACCATTTGGCGCGAATAAGAAAGACATTGAAAGAATTATCGTCGTAGCAGCGAAACGGCACAGAAATCTTGGCACACTGAAAATTAAATTTTGTCAAAAAACGTCGATAGTTTATTCAATACTGTGAACTAAATATTTTTCTGATAAATTCAAAATTTTCGTCATTTTGATATAAATTTTTCATTTCTAATAAAAATGACAATAAATTAATTTCGGAAGAAACTTTCTTCAATATTTCGCGCTGCAATGACAAAATTTGTGTGATTTAAAAAAAAATAACGTTTAGTCGAACGCATCGAACGAAATATCGATCTTTTCCAACAGCATTTTCTTTTCAGTGCTCAACTCTAGCACACATTTTTTATGAAAATAAACAAATGCACTGTAACGTCATGGGATTAGTCACAATTTTATATAGATGACTAATTATTGAATTATTTAAAATATCATCCAATTAACCGGCGTATGCGGATTAAACTTTTTGTTTGGACGCTAGTCAAGCAGCCTGTTTATCTTTTTCATAGCAACTGGTTTCCTCTTGAAAAGTATACAATGTTTTGGTGCTTCGCTTCCAGTTTATGAATCAAAAGTTAATCCAGAATCTATGGCTGAATGTCGCTCGAATATTCGTCACAGTTTTCGAGCAGTTTGAATATGTTAGGGGAAGACAATAACGAGGAGTTTTGGGTGGAGAGAGAATGGCAGGGAAGTAGCAGATTGAATAGCGCAAAACTTCACGGTAGACCGAACTCGACAATATTTCGTAGCGAACGCCGAGATCCAACTGGAAGCGTGGAACCGCGTCCAATTACGTATATCACAATGCTCTCTTCTCGTTCTCATTCCAAAAAGAGTAAACCAGTCCTACTAACAGCTAAATATTAATTAATTGCTCAGCCAAAACTTTAATCATCTAAAATATTTGGTTTCGATAAAAACATTGCCGCCTCCGTTGTGCAAACGTCGGAAACGATCGTTCGAGCGTGACGATTCAAGTTTATTAACTAAATTTACTTTTCATTAAACTCCACCATTTATTGTTTCATTTTATTCACCCACGTTGTCATAATTGAGCGAAATATCACTCAGGCTTTGATTTTTCAAAACGACGATCTAGCAAATTGAAAAGTCGATACATTTGGGTTAAAAAAAAATGCATATCCCGGAGGATCAATGTGTCTAGTCCCAATAAGTGCAAGCAAACGTCCTGCAAGCTCTAAAATTATTTCTATAAACAGGAAGCTCACGTTTTCGTGATCTATACGAGGACAAAAAATTTTTTTTTCCCAGTCAGGAATTGTGCCGCTGGTCGTCATATAGAAAAAGAATTATAAAGAGTCAGAGGGAGGCTCGGTTCGAAGGAAGAGAAAGCGGAAAAGAGGGGAAACGGGCCGCAAGGGGGAAGAGCAGCGCGGAAGCAGATTCAGTGTAGAGAAGGGACTCGGCTATTCAGACATTTCTATAAGCCCAAGCATATCACATAAATTCATGTGAGACCAGGGAGCGGAGAGTTGGCCCGGAGAATCGGGAAAGCTAGCGGGATTATATCCTCAAGAGTTTGCCAGCTTTCAGCGCTCATTTAGGCAGAGCTATAAAGCGATGCCGTTAGGTGACTCCACCACCGGTTGGGAGGCTTGCTCAAGCAAGCTTCTACCGTTTGCCCTCTCCCTCAACCTTCTCCGCGTACGATTCCCTTCGTTCTCTACTCGCCCTGCGTCACCGCGTCCTCGCTCGTCCGACTTGCCATTATCCTCCTCTCATAAGCTTCCTCACAGAAAGATTAAATACACCCCCGCTCGACGGTTTCGCCAGTAAAGTATACACAAAAGTACGGATTTATGCGTGTACACCCTCACGTACTATTTTTATTCGATATTTCCTCTCAGATCCTCCGATTCACCAAAAATATCAGCTGTGTCTCTTTTATCTCCTTTTTTTCGTAATCGCTACAGATTTTTTCCAACACTATTGACCATTCGCAAGCTTAAAGGCCTTTCGCAGAGACCCCTTCCATTTTTTTTTTTCATCGGTATGAAAATCGCTTCGGAATTGAGAAACATATCGGAGTTAACAAAACTATTTTATTTCCATAAACCGTTAAATAGATGCAAATATTGGGAAATCTTTTCCCTCTGTCCGAACTCAAAAGGAAACGGATTCGAAATTGTAAAAGTCAAAAAAATAATCTCTAAAAAATTGTTGAGTAAAAAGAACAACATTTTGTTGGAAGGTCAGAACATAAATGAATTATTTAATTTAATTTAATTTATTCAATTTTGAATTTATTATTTAATTTTGTATTTTTTAAAAATTTTCTTATTTATTCAATTTTTCATTAATTTTGATTTTGATTTTATTATTTAATTTTGAAGATTCTGAAAGTTGTTGAAAAAAAAACTTTTGTCGAACGAAATAAATGGAGCAAGTTTGTATCGATGATAAGAAAACGGTTTGGAAATGTTTGTATTAGGTAAAGAGACGATAATTGTAGAAGAGAAGAATAAATCATCAGGATAGGAGAGTGTAGATTGGCTGGTCGACAAGCGGTGACGACGAGCAGGCATTTTTGTTTTGTACGTTGTAGTTCAGGCGAGTGGAAACATGGAGCGAGGGAAAGTATTGGCGAAAGTGTAGACCGACGTGAATGTGCCATTTACTTTTGTTTGAAACATCTGTCAGGGTTCGCTTCTGGTGTTCGATGCGGAAAATGGAAGGTTTTTAGAGGTTGCAGTTTATAGTTTTATCGAGGATTTTGAGGGGAAGCGGGAGGTTCGTACGAAAGATCTCTTAGAGCGATGCTGGTCGATAGAAATTCTCGTATCGCGTTCGAACTCAATCGGTGCTGTAGCAATACTTTGCAAAGTGATTCCTGGTGCCCTAGGAGCATATTCGCACTCATATAAATTCACGTGTCCATCGAGAAAGAGACCAAGTGCAAGAAAATGAGAGAAAAAGGGCAAACGCTTGCAACAGAGAAGGATCCGACGAGCCAATACCCGCCGGCGAGCACAACGCCATCCAGCACAAAACTCGACGAACACAGTTCTTGCATTAGCCGAAGAAAGATTTGAGGCGAGTGGCTCGTGTCGCTTCTATACCGCTTCTACTCCATCTCCACCCGCCACTCCTAACCCCATACCCTCATTCCTTTTTTTCTCATCCACCCATCCTCCTCCCCCAACCACCGCACTGTTTCGTCCTTAGCCGCGAGGGCTAGCTCCTCGGGCCTTTGCTCCCCCCCCCCCCCCCCTCCTGACCCTTCCAGTTATGAACACCGGACATACTTCGCCTCAGGCTCTCTTTCGACTCTTTGTTTTCTTTTACATTCTTTATCTACCGATATTCGTTGTTCCTGTTCAATTCACTCGTCTCACTCCAAATAGTTGCTTGCGAAAATGCAGTTTTTTGTGCAACTCGACGCTTCATTGAAAATTATTTATTTTCAATCGTTCGTGAAACTTTCGGTACGTGCCATTTTTTGTTTGTTTTAATGCGATATCGGAATAATTTGTATTTCCACAAAAAAATTGAGTCTCAATTTTTATAACGAATTGGAATTAAGACATTGCTTTGATTTCAGCCCCAACGAATCCGAACGGACTGGACAAAAAAATTCATGAAAACGAGGATCACATGAAAAAAAAAAAAAAAAAATTGTCATCTTACCCAGAACTTGACTGAGGACCGTCCGTCCATCTTCTCCGAGACAGGCACTCCGTGCATCGAATGGATTTGTGAATTGGACGAAGGCGTAGCCTTTGTGCATCGATATTCCTGCAACAGAATTCCGTTGAATTTTTCAGGATAAATTGGTGATTTCTCGGTCCGGAATTTTGCTGAAAAGCTGCACAGCCTGGAATGAACGTTCGGAGCTTTTGCGACAACGATATTAGCTCGAAAGTGACTCTTAATCCGGCTACGGGTCAAGATGGTCTGTGATTCGATGATAAACAGCTTACTTTCGAGCTCTCTTGACACTTGCCTTCCAACAATTGGCCAGTACAGTTCCGATACGATTTAAAGACAAAGCTCGACTCGACTCATTGTCGGCGCAGGTGAAACAATGACGGACTTAATTTTCGAACATAAATGCCGTCAGGATCTCGTGGCTTTTCAAACGAACCGGTAAACTTTGTGCTCGTAAAGGTGTTCGACTTTCTATCGCGTCAATGAGAATCTTTATTCATGAAAATCCGTTATTTTCCACGTCGCTCAATGACAACGAACCGGTTTAGACTTGGGAAAGCAAAAAACAGAAAAAACCATTTGGGGCACTGAATTTTTGATGGATTCCGAAAAAAGTACAAATCAACCGACTATCGTAAGTAAAACTATAAATCAGACTTACCGGCAAGTCTTCCGTAACGCTGAAACATTCTTTCCACGTCGGTCTTGCTGCACTGAAAAGTATTGAGATTCCCAACGAACACGCGCGAGTTCACCGCCTGCGGATCTTGCGAGTTCGTCTGGTTACCCACTTTGCTTATCTTCATTTTCTAGAAGCAGAAAGAACACGAACACGAATTTATGGGAGATTACGATTTCCGTTATACTTGGGAGCTTAATAATAAATAAAAAAAATTGAAATTGCATTTTCGTCGATTTGAGAAGCAAAATTGTTTGTAATTACAAATAATTCTGAATTATGTTTCAGTCATTTTTTTATACATTAATTTGTGTTTTCTATTTTTTTAAAATTATTTTATTATTTTATTTTATTTATATCTTAACCATGGAATTTCCATTTTTCCGGAAACGCTTGGCTCGTGTCACGTTGTTTATTTGGTCCCTCGCTGGGATCACGAAGTCTCGGAAGGACATTTTTTTGTTGGGGTTAATTTGGCTCGGAGGACGATTGTTTCCGGAAAAAGTATTCCGGCTCATTTCGAACGAGAACTAGGTCACCTCTAACTTTGGAGTTTCGAGTTTTCTTCCGAAAATTAGGAGGGCTCGAGAATTTTCGTTGTTATTGAAATTTTGGAGCGTGGAATTGAATGCTGGGAGTTGAAATCTGTCAGATTTCATTGAGGCGGGAGCCGGAAGCACAAGAAAGTAAGGAAAATAGAAGGTTTTGTGAAAGGGAGTCAGAAGGAGGGAGAAAGAGAGAGTGTAGGATATTTACCTTTCTTGAAATTCGCTCGAGCGGGCAAGCAATTTTCTATTTGCTAAGCCCCTGATGTGATCTCTGCAAGTTTGATGGATTTTTGTGCTACCCTTTGCGCGTTAGCCTGCTGAGTATTATGGCAGACGGATCTTTGTACAAACGATCTGCAGTAGTAAGAGCGGCAAGGCCAGTCGGAAGGTATTCGTGTGCTCTACCCTGGTGGTTTTCTGGATGGGGAATGTATAAAGGATGACGGTGGAAAGTAAAAAAAAAAGGAGAAAGAAAATAGCGACGCGGGGGAGAGAGAAAGCGAGAGGACGAGGCAAAAGAGGTCGAAGGAGAATTTGGAGGGGGGGAAACGGAGCCTAAAAACCACTGTAGTCAAGTGGGTACACTGCAGTCTTTAATGGATTAACCGAAGCAGAGAGAGATGCCCCTTTTGCCTTGCACCCCCCGCATCTGTCCACTTGGAAATGGATGAATAAGCTCATGCTACCGAGCAGACTCTAAAAGAAGTTGGGCGCAATAGCACCAAATGTAAAATATGTAAGAGTACGTTCAAACACACCGAGACATTCGAAGCCTACGTTATAGAATTACCGACAATCCTTTCTGCCTCTCGCCTCCGCCATAACCACTTTCTCCTGCCCTCCTATAATTCACCCACCACTCTCTTGCTCAGCTAATTGCCCACCGAATTAACCAACCTCATGATAAAAAAATTTAATTTACTAAGTCGTCACTTGACGTTGAATACTTGCCTCATATTTCCCATACTCCCTCCGCCAAATGTCACATCTTTCAAATTTAATTAATTACTTTATTCATTGGCCACTTGTTCTTAACAGAAATTACCTTACTCTTCATTCTCGTTGTTAAATTATCTTATTTTCATTTAATAAATCTACTCAAACTGCACCATTTCCACATCTGCAATAAGTACCATCGAGGGCACTCTCTTAAATGCACCATTTTTATTCCTTATCATTTTTTATCTTTTAATAGAAATATCAACAATTCAAATTAATAATATTTGTTCGCTTCAGAGCTCAAGGAAATCTCTACAGACAAGCCAAGTGAGCTCATATCGAATTTGCGTCAACGTAGGTATCTATTTTATGATAATTTCTTCATTTTCTTAATAAATTTGATTTTTATATTTTATTCCAACGTTTAAATTAATAAATGAATGAAAAATATTTCCACCTCAGAGTTCCAGAGTCCCTCCATGTTTCAAAATTTTTTAAACCTTCTCGGATTAAATTTTTTAGTAATTTTCACATTCTGTATGAAAAATTAACGATTTTATTTTCTAGAATTCTGAAGAAAATAATTATTGGAGTGATCCGATATGTTTGGATCGGGACTTAAAAGCTATTCCGGTTGATTCTCCGGTGCGGTGATCATTTGAGCTAAAATCAATGACCGGCCGGCTTTTACTTCATAAAATATTCTACGCGACCTTTAACCGGTGGAGATGCTATGGCTAGACACTCGTAACCAAAGCAGATATTTTGGATGAAACGTTGCCCAGTAAATCCGTCCACCGATCAAAATTAACTGGTGCGTTAAACTTTTACATTATCGATTATTTATGTACGAAGGCATGAAACTGCCAATTGGCAGGTTCGGTTTAATCGCCAGTTAACGCTGCATATGTATTAAAAAGATTCAAAATCCACTTGCATTCGAAAGCTCCTGCCGATTCGTGTCTGTCGACGGTATAAACGACGAATAACTTTATTCAACCACTAGTCGTGCTCGAAACGTTTCAGCCGCAGTTTAATTCCAACATTTGTCAATTATAGAACTTGACGATATTCTCCAAAAATATTGACACTCTTTCGCCACATTTCCAATCAAATTCTCTCCAATTTTCTTCGCCGAGATTTCCATATTAAAAAACTGCAGCACTGCCGATGAAACTTAACTTTCTTTGTGACTGATACGTTTTTGATAACTTTGCAATTTTTACGAGAGTCTGAAAATCGAAGAATATCGCGGAATATTAAAAACAAAAAAAAACTTGTTCCTCGATTTTCCAATAATTTTTGACGTTTTTTCGAACTGTCGAATGAGAAATTAAATTTAGTCAACTTTGCCTTTGGGCGTTTATGTTCGTTTCACATAATTCGTACAACTCCACGATTTTTTCTTTTATTAACGAATGTCAATTTAGCGGATTACGCGATAGTGCCTCTCGCACAAATTTTTATTGTGACAATGGCCGAGCGTTGGAATTATAATTTATACCGCCAATGATTTCGGGATTATTCGGTGCAGGAAGAGGATGCCAGATACTCGAATGCATTGCCAGGCTATACAGGGTGGAGCAAATACCGTTTTGTGCAATTCGATATTCGTGTCGTCATGATTTTTATTTTTGAGAAGTTTATTAATGATTTTTTTCCAACTTCCTCAGTCAGGGTGGTCTGAGGAAAGATTTAGTGCAAAAAAGTAAAGATGCAGCAGCGGAAATTTGACTGAAAATCTTGTCAATCATTCCGGAGAGTCGGAGAATTAATTTCTCATGAAAACTCTGCCTGATCTCACTCTCGTTGGTTTTTTGTGACTGAAATTTCATTGACCCTTAAAAAATGATTGGATTAACGTCTGATCGTGGTTAGTTAAGGTGGTAAGAGTGGCAAGCTGGCACCTTGTACATGTAATAACAGAAATTCTGAGTCAGCAGTGAGCGATGTGCATAAATTGTCATCCAGCTGGATCATAAATGCAGCAGGGACGAGCATAGGGTTCCGGTAGACGCGTTTCAAACGTAGATTTCTCTAATTAAAATCCATGACACGACAAATTATTGTCGGTACCGGTAAAAACAGACAGACGGATATGCAGCACGAAGTCATTCGGATTCAATTAATTACAGCTGCCTGGATTGCCAGCCGGATACACCGGAAGTTGTGTCATTGCAAATTCATAAATCGATTCAAAATTGAAAAGGATTTCCTTGTCTTTTTCATTTTCCAAGCGACAATTGGGAGCTTTTCCAAAATCTATCAAATATTCGAAGAATCCTTTCATTCTGAATGTTATTTATACGTGGACCGATAAATATTCGCTTTTTGGACACGACGTGCATTTTTTTTCATTTAAAAGAAAAAAAAATTGGTGTTGCGTTTATTACGTCGCCAATAGATTTCCATGCATCAGCCGATAGTTATTTAACAACAGTGTTCAGATTCATGAATACCATGATACCATGAAAACCCTCGATACTATCGTCCCCTGGGTACTTAGTATGCAAAACACGCGAATATCGATATGTTCCCATGAACATATTATTCGTCTATTCGCATATACTAAAATTTATCGGACAAACAAATTACGAAATCGATACGCGCCATCCGTTGTCTGCGAAACAGTGTCTACACTCTGATTACGTTCGCATCCATATTATCACGTCGCTGTCCGACTCGCCTTAATGTTCGAATATCTTTTTACTTCACCATCTTTTTTATCCGACATTCGTAAAGTGCAGAGACCTCGGTACTATTTTTTAAACAATTTGAAAAGTGAGGGTTCGAGTAAAAAAAAATTCAGACGCTCATATTGCCCATTTAATCGAATTCAGGGGAAAATTAATTGTTTTATCATTTATTTTAATACGAATGACCGAACAACATTTTTTCGAAAAATTCTCTAAGATTCTGTGGAGTCTATTGAGTTGGGAAAAAAAATTGCCAACGCTGTATTAACACGATTCGGTAAAGAAATTAATTTTTTTTGTGGAAAATTACGAAATTTCGCTTTTATTAATTATAAATCGTTCTAAAAAATTATTAAATAACGATCGACCCTATTTTTTGTATTCAGGAATGTCTCAGTAAAGTTTGCCGAGAAGCAAGTCTTTCTCTGGGTCGTTTCACGGCGAAAAAACTATATATTCTTCGTTTTTTTTTTTTGTTTTTTTTTTTCATGAAAGCAAAGAAGAACGATGAAATAGGCGCGACATAATGCTCCACTCGGAAGGCCAGATAGTGCAGTACCGTTGGACAAATAAACGTTTGGTAATCTCCTGATATTCGTTGGAACGTCTTCGCAGCTTATCTACACATAGGGAGACAGACTCATAGACACGAATACAAGGACATGAACACATTTGGCTTGGGAAGGATGATACGAAGGAGGACTCGTTGAAAGGAGATATGCTACTTGGCGGTTTTATGTTTTCCATCCATTTCATCTTCGCATATAAAGTCGTTTTATAATCTTTCTTTGTTCGGACGATCCCCAAACTCAGAAAATTTTCATCGCGCGGTTAAAGGTTGTTTGAAACTTTTATCCAACAGCCTCGAGCCCATTTAAAAATTCTCCAAATTTCAATTCCCATAATCCGATTATTTAATCCTGTTTCCTTTATTTCTCATATAAGTTTTAAGCTGACGGATTCTAAATGGCCATTTTATATTTTGAGCTGAATGTCTCAAGCTCTGACAACCCGTGCTCGATGCCAATGAGAAGAGATAAGTTTGTAAAGCCTGTTTACGAACAATCCGAGTTGAAAGACGAGAAAAAAGAAAACTACATCAAGGAGGCATGAAAAAAATATAGCCTCTTCGGATCTTAGGGCCTCCACATTTTTAGTGACTCTAGAAAATAGGGAAAACTTCTTTCATCATTCGAAATATCATTCCAAATTAAGCACCAGAGTTATTACAACATTTGGGCATATCTTAAAATTTAAGCCTGCACTATGATCCCCAGCCAGAGAACACTTCGCATCAGGCGAGAGCGTTTTTCTTCGTCGTGTCTGACCAAGCACGTCTTATACTACTGGGACTACCGAATGCCACGTTGTACCTTTGTCGTGGGAGCCCTGTCGGCAAAATTGATTCCTCGATCATCCAATTAGTCGTGTGCCATCGTGGTTACGCTAAACACAAGGAAAGTCCGAGCCTTATCGTCGAAAATATTGTTTTTTAATGCGGAAAACATAATTTTTAATTTTCTCAAAAAACAATGACGATTTTTTCTTTTTTTTCACACAAAATTCGAAGTCAAATCGTCAAACTTGTGCATACGAACTTTCTACTCATTTGAACTTTCCTTGTTCTTACATTCGATCCTCTCGATTTATATCAGCCCTGATTTTGGCACGTCTAATGATCCTGAACCCGGAGGCTGCGTTCACTGTTTGATGAGATTCCCGAGAGATTTCGGAGTAAACTCGATTCCGTATGATTTTTCAGATTTCATTAATTATTCAAATTATTTTGCAGACTCTCTGCATGCGCACACTTCCAATTGGCTCGAACCGAGTTCGTTGAGATTCAAAAGAGAGGTTCAAAAATGCAGAAACTTATTTTTTCATTGGCTAAATGTCGAGATCTTCAAATAATAAGGAATTATTGATCGTTCGATGCAAAACCGTGCTAATACGGAGATGTTTAATGGAGAGCATAGGAACAAAGTTGAAAAATAAATTGGTGTCACGTTTCCTGTAGGCAGACGACGAGGTTAGCCCTCCTGGTACTTTGACCACAAGGAAAACGTTGACGTGAAAAGGTTCGTGTTATAATGAAAAGAGAAGCGCTATGGGCTACTCAATATTTCATCGTAAACGGTGCGGATTACGAGAATCGTGGAGGAGCTCATGGGTCCAAACACATCAAAGACTATGATGACAAGGACGAGAGGGTTGTGGAGCGTGCAAAAATGAGGGACATGGCTAAGAGATTTCACATACTGCAATGGGATTTAGTGTATGCGGAGGATCAGGAGGAGGAAGCGAAAAGTGCGGAGAGGGGTGGGGGGTGGGGGGGGGGTGAAGAAAGAGAGTTTGTCGAAATGTGAGGTAGAAGGAAAAGCGTGGCAACCACATATTCAGTATCTCTCGGGGATGTGCTCGTTCGTTGCAGGTTTCTGGCAGCATACAGAGAGATCCAAGCGCAAGCAAGCAAGCAAGCAGGCAGCAGCCTGGCTCGACTGCTAAACCGCGAATGCGTCAAATTGTCGGTAAGGTGTGAAAGCGGTTTTCACCGGCACAACCCCCTCCCTCATCCTTGTCTTCTCTCTCCTCCGCCTTTGCTTCTCATCCAGATCTCTCTCGTGTGCTCTCTCTCTCTCTCTGCTTTTTGGAAGCACCTAGCACGAACAGAAGCCGCGCCGCGTACACTGGCTTGTGCTAGTTTGCCTCATGGAATCCACACACCAACGGGATCCAATGAGAAAGCCAGAGCACCGAAGCAAATTGAATTAGACAGGCTGTGTCTCGTTGAATTGCTCTTGCTTTCATTTTCGAGCTGTAATATATATGTTTCGCTCTGTTAGACCAACCAACCTCCCTGACTTCATCCGAGTGCCTGCTACTGCTATTTCAAATGAGGATTTATTCCTACTTTTGCTGTCCCTTCCTGCCCGATCCCCCCCGTACCTGCCACCCCCATTTCAATCCTTCTTTCCTTGTCCCGAAAAAAACCTCCAGTCAAAAGGCTTACGCTTGCTCAGTTTCCATGTTAAAAAACCAAACGGATTTCATTGCAACGAAAATTTTCTCCTATTTTTTTCTCCACCCACGACAACATTTCCATCGCTTTTATTTGCCTTGATTTTTTACATACTCGTTTTCTAAAACTTACCGAATTAAATGCCGGGAGTAAAAAATCATTCTTGCTAAATTTGTGTCATCTTTCCGGAAACGGGAAACCAAAGAAAAATATTCGTCATTACTGTCCAATTGAATTGACATTTTTATGGAATTTTATGAATTTCTCAAAATCATTACAAACTTTATTGAATTTTCACGAGCTCATTTCACGATATCCATTTTGTTGCACAATTTATTTCATTATTTCTTTGGAGGGCTGTTCGATCAGCGATTCTACACGCTTGATTCGTCCTCATTATTACAATACACAAGCACGTTTGAGATCTCTTCTGTAATCAAATTATCATCATATGCCCGCCGGAAAATCGTGAGAATGTTATATTTTAATCGTTGCAGAATATACATTAACTGCACGATCATAAAATACATTATTCCCATCCTTTCTCATACTTTCGAGCATTCGTTTTAATTGATTGAGCGAGAGAGAAAGCGAAAAAGGGAATTGCGTGAATAAATAACTTGGTTGGTCCGGAGCTATTGTTAAAATAGGCATGAAATTTATGAAATATAATACGCGAGAGATGGAACAATTGATTGTGCAATTAAAATTCACCTCATTTGACGACTGATTGGATACTTATCCGTAATGAACAACAAGCGTTGATATTAAAAGTTGAAAGTTGGTGGGAAAAAAACAGAGGAGAGAATCGTTTGGTATAGAAAAATCGGAGCCTCATTTGTTTTTTCATTCAGAGTCGATTTTTTCTGTTGCCTCTTCATTCTCATCGGATCAAAGGTAAAAATGAAAATTCCCCGAGTTTTACTGGAAGTATGCCACAAAGCTTAACACCGCAAAGCTCTTTAGTACTAAGATACTCCGCACGCTTTATGTTTAATCCCAAAGAAATATATGCTCTTGGTATTTCGCGAAAAAGAGACGAACGTTTGATTGACGCGCAGCATCCAACGCAGAGAGTTAATCTTCGTCTCTGCTGCAGAGATTTTTTAATAACGTTTCCGCAGGCTGCGTACGTGGGTGCATATTATCGAGCGAGTCTAAAGACCATGTTACCGAATCGTACAGCTCAACGATCTTTACGACGATATATTTATTTTTGGTGAAGAATTATTCGATATTCATCCCTGACAGTGAAAACGCGACATTCGTTAACCTCTCGCAATAAAAACGACGTTCTTTTTTTCGTAATCTACAACCACGTGGACACACGCGTACTTTGAATATTTCTAAACGCTACGTGTCAAGAGCTACGTTACTATAAGAAAACGGAACTCGGACGGGTCATTCTTAAATCGACACGTAGTCTAACAACCATTACCCCCGACGGTTTTATACGGTTTCCATCGCCCTTAGCATCATCTATCTGTATACAAACTCACCGGAGAATAATATAGATGAACCCGATATGCCTATTACGTGACAACGTCTCGGCAGCCATCAGCCTTAATACAATTATGAATCTATTAATAATAAGGCGTCAAGTCGACTTATGGAAAATACAGTCGACAAGAGAATTAACGTTGTACGTGTACAAATCAACGTGTCACGTAGACTTTTTTATCAACGACTTTTGCCCTCCGAGAAAACTGCGGATTCTAGTCGCTGCTAAATACGGAACGGAACGTGTAGTGATCGATAACGTGTGAGAAACGATTTGTACTATTTAATATCTTACCAACGCGACGAACAAGACTCGGAGGGAAAATTGTCTCGAATCTCGACGCAATTTCGCGTTGGATTAACTTTGTCACTCGAAACTTTTGGTGATAACGAGCGCTCCCTCTGCGTGACGTGACTTTTTTTTTCTTCACACTTTTCGTTTCATTTTTATTATTTTATTTATGTTTTTTCTTGGGAATCATTTCGGAGGAAAAATCGGAATGGAAATTTTTATTTGGAGGGTTGATTAATGGAAGAATCCGGGAGTCGCACGTGCCGAGAAACATAGCTCTCAGAGAAGAAGCACAGAAAAGTTTTGATGTACATACGAAAAGTTTAGAACAGAGGCAACGAAGTGTTAAAGAGCGATGCATCGATCTAGTAAGCACCGTGGGCGAAACTAGTGCTGGTAAAATACTGAGAGAATAAGACGAAGGAGACGGGGAACGATGCTGGCAAACGAAGAGAACCCAAAAGATTCTTCCTCCATCTGCCTCAACTAGAAACTCTATCACGACTCGAGCGTAGCTCTCAAGAAACTTCCTTGAGTAGAGCTCGTTGTAGTTTTATGTCATCATTATTTCGTAATACGCTGACCTTCTTCAACCCCCTATATCCGTTTTTACAAGCCTGACGGTATACTGCCATGGGACAAGTTAAATATTCTTCGACTCCTTGTATTCCATGGCTTTACACAAGTTGCTTTATTCTTACCCCTCTGGAATATCGCCCCAGCTCGCACAACTAAAATTGGTTTCCCAAACGTTCATCATCTCCCCTGTTTACGCTTCCTGCCTCATTTTTTTTCTTCCAACTTGATCGCTACATCTATACGTTCCAGCTGAATCTGTGCTCGAGAAAATAAACTTTTCTTTGCCTTGTATATTTTCGACTACTTCCCAATCGAGAAAACTAGTCAGCGCATTCGAACGAATCTCCATCAGCAAAGAGCGTATAATCTCCGATGAGATTCCAACTGCTCCATCACTTCGATACACCGTTTATTACGAGGCAGCGAAAAAAAAAAAAAAAAAAAAAAAAAAAATAACGAAGATTTAAAAAATTAATGAAAATTTTATTCTTTCATTTCGACACTTCCGGTCGCGTTTATCGTCGACGCATTCAAGACAGTCACTTTCGGAATAAAAACGGAGCGACCATTTTATCTTGAATTAACAATATAAATATGTTCCTTAGATAAATGGAAATATATCAAGAATCCAAGTGTCACATTACGTTTGAAATACTGAAATTGGAAAATGGAAAAAGGGAGTTATCCAATAAAAGTGAAATTGCAAAGTCGGAGGCATGCATTGATGTTTAATGCAAAATTCAAATGATCCAAGATTCAATCGCGCAACTGTATGCTTTCTCAAGTTGCGCGATGCACTCGCACCGACTGAATGCACAAAAGCGGAAGTTACGTATACGTATTGGCCGTTATCGGTGGAACGCTAGAAAAGTAACTTTCATTTTGGTTACGTATACGATCCAATGCTAAAAAGAATTGTCACAGAGTATCTGCTTTTTGACTGAATCAAAAAGTTCAAATCAACCTTATACGATATTTTATTGACATGGAATCAAAGTTATTTATTTCATTGGCTCTGTAGTGAAAAATTCTTTACAGAATTGTAAGAATCTTGAAAATAATTTTGTCACATTTTGATCAAACTCGAAACCAATTTTTCTTTTTCTATCTTTGCATGGGTTTTTTTTAAATTATTTTTTGTGCATGCACAAAGAAGCGTTCGGGAGCTCCGATCGATTCAATTTTTGAGCCTTAATTTTTAACATTATGGGGCGCAAACTTGTTGAACAATATTTTCTGGATTTGAAGAAGATCGAGCGTCTTTTTTTTCACGTCAAAAATAGAGAAGGATTTTTGTTCGTTACACTAATTATTTATCACGTATCCAAAGAGCTTGGAGGTTTTTGAAAAAATACAAACTTTTTCTCAGACGATGGCAAGCATCGACAACTCGAGCTGGCAGTTTCGATTATTTACTGGACTTTATGAGCCATGAAATATCGCGGAGTGAATTTGATGCTCAATTTCGCACAACTGTCTCTGGTTAAATAGAGAAATAATCTATTTAGAGTGGAGCATCGGGCGACATTTGAATGATACGTTTCAAGAGGGAAATGGCGAGTTGGTCCCATTTGTGGTGAAGATAAAGTAGAATAAAGTTTCTCGGAGTGTCATCAAAGAGACAGGATGATACTCTCAGAGAGGGTGGAAGATATAACGGTCGAGGTACGCGATCTCTCGACTCTCTCGAGTCTTTGTAGTAGGAACTTATATGCGAGATATGGGGGGTGAGCTTTTCACCGACGTACGTTCTGAATGAGAAACGTGCCACGTTGTACGAGAGCTACTGTGTGCGCTTTGCTCCTTCACTTCACCAACAACGTGAAAAGAGATGAAAATATATAAATATAAATACCAAGGTGAGATAGATCGCCGTGAGGCTGCGAGACCAAGTTTTGAGCAAGCGTCCAAAGACAAGTAGAGCTTTCTCACTTCCGAACGAACCTCACAGAGATAAAGAGAACGAAATATACAAAATAATAAGCTACGCGCCACTGAGAGAGTGTCACGTTGGTGAAAAATTTCGCTTCCGGCCATGTGCTCAACATTTTTTTTCCTCACCTTCATAGTTGACTAAATTCTCCGACCGTTTTTTTTTTTCCACACCCCAGAATATTCCTGGCACAATCAACGTTGAGGTAATTCCAAAAATACACAAAGAGATATGAAGAATAATAATTTTCTATTCAAAATATAATTTTTCATCGATAATTTCATTTTTTATCGTCGAATTTCAAAAAATTGCAACGAAATTTTTCATTATGATGCGGAAAATAATCGATTTTTTTGTTCGTTTTCATCGAATATAAAAATTAGGCAGATTTTTAAGAAGATTTTATCGTGTGAAATGTTGGGCTTGTTGTTTTGGGAAAATGGCAATTCGGTAGAATAATTATCCGAACAAGTTTGTGTCGTTGGTCCGTTTCTATGATGCTGAGGGCTGTTTCTCGGAATATAATTCTTCGGTGTACTCCAGGCGCGGCTTTTCTCATTACGTGATGGCAATTTTGAGCGCAGCATGAGTTGGCAAGTGTCATTTAGTTGGCGAGCGATGTCATAAACAAGCGAATCGTACTCAATGCTCTCGGTCGTCATCATTACCGGCTTTCCTTGGGAGGCGAGATCCGTTCTCGCGCACGTTTCGCTGTTACAAGCAGCAGCAGCAGCAGCAGCAGCAGCAGCAGCAGTCGTTGAAAAACATCGCGAAGATGAGACGAGCTTGCACGAGACAAATTATGTTTTTTCCCCTCGTCAAGGAGTAACTTTTAGTTTCTCACGAACGGCTCACCGCGAGCCTGCGAGTTAAAAATTCTGGTTTCCTCGGGCGATCGTGTATAAATGAAGCGATAATTGAAAAAAAATGAAAATTACCAGATCGACTGTTCTCCGGGGGGGATTTTCCACTCGAATAACGCCCAATGTTAATTAATATTCAACGTACGCGAACAAAGGGCTTAGCAGGAAAATCGAAAGCGCGAAAATAGCCTCAAACCCTCAGAACGTTTTGAATAATTAATGCAGCAAATATCAGAGCAACGAATTCATAAAAAAAGGTTCAATTGGATCGAGTTTTTTCAGTTGTAACGAAAGGGTTATTCTACTCAACAACCCGGAAAGTAGAGCCATCGTCAAAGAACCTTTTCGTGTAGATTTTAATCATGAACGCATAGCCTTGCGTCTCTTTAATGAGTGCTCCTACTCGGATTTGCATAGTACAAACCACTGGCTTTGGCCCTCTTATTTGTACAACCTTATTGCGTTCAAGAACTCCTTTGGTTAATTAAACAGCCGTAATGAAAAATGCGAATGCTGAGGTGTTGAAAGCGAAGAACAGTGATGCCAGGAATAAAAATGTTCAACCACTCGAACTCTCACGCTCCACGTGACGTGGAGCGTGAGAGTTCGATGCTTGACACGATCGAGCAGTGAAAATTCAATGAAAAAAAAGATAAGAATATTATTTTCAAATTTGAACGAAATTTCGGGCTTTGGGAATGACATATATTTTGAAATTTTTTTCAATAACTCATGTTCCTTGGTTTATTAATTTTCTCGGGAATATTAATGGCCCGCAGGCGAGCAGGTCAAAAGGAATGAGTTTCGAATATCACTTTCACACTCGATAGCCGTTAAAAGATCGAGCTGCAAGTTATTCAATTCCAATTAAAGCGGAAACGTGCAAGTGGAAATGAAGAGGAGCGAGGAGGAGGGGGGATTGGGTATCCAGAACGGCGAGGAAGGAGGATAGAGGTTGGCGAAAGTGGCGGGATCACGAGGGGTGCCAAAGGGAGGAATGGTCGCGTCCTCGCCTTCAGCGTATATAGAAGCCGCGGCGGTGGTTAATCGGATAAAGGGAAAGATCGGCCTATGCTTCATGGATGGCTAGATGGGCCGGAGGTATCAGCTCGCTATGAAATGTCTTGAATTCTTTCCCAGTTTCTATCTCCCACGAGTACATTTGACTTTCAAATTGAGCTCAGTCGGCTTGATCCGTGGGTAGCCAACGTCCCCTTGTTTCTCGTAACCGCGCGCGCTCAATTTTGACAAGCAATTCTCTCGTCCTAGCAAACGTTCAACCGCACTGCCACGTCTTAATTCTTGCGCAATTTCAACCCCCCCCTTACTGCTCATTATTTTTTATGAGCAGTTATAAAATTCGAGTCTATTTCAAATCCAAAATTCGTCATTTTCATGTTGAAATTAATTTTGCCTCGAGAAAATCGCGATGAGAGTCTTCGAGGGACGGGCATCGAGGGGATGAGCAGTAAAAAGGACAAAGTCAACGTTACCGAGAATTTTGAAATATTTTTAAGACGCAGGATGTGAATTTTTTTACGAAAATGCAACCAATCAAGCTCCTCAAACCCTTCGAACCGTTTTGACTGACGTCAGTCCCTGGTAACGAGTTTTTTTGAGGGGAAAAACGATAGTTTTATATTCAGGGGTTTTGGTGGATAAAAATGAAGTATATTGGGGAGAAAAAAAGTGTAAAAACGAGTGTGCACAGCCTGGAGGGGAATATGATCGAAGAAACGTACGGCATTGGTGGTGATCGGTTTACCGAATGCGTTATAATAAACTAAATGGCTGGAAGGAATGAATGGAAAGGGAAAGAGAGAAAGAGAAAGGGAGAAGGGGTGCGAGGTGATGGTTAAACGTAAAAGTTCTATTGTCAATTTCACTCATCGGGCGTCGACGCCACGAGCCATTGAGCTGGAAAGTTAGCAGTATAAACAAAAGTTGGCTGAGTATTCAGAGGGAACGAGAGGATTTTGTATAGGTTTTCGTCACACGTTTCGGTGGGATCAGTCATTTCACGCAATTGATTTTACTCTCCAAAGACACTTCGCACTTTTGAGACCATTGGCATTTACATGGGAGCACCAGCCAGCTTCTCGATGGGCTTTCGGCTCTTTCCCTTTTTCCTTTGTATTCTCCATCTGTTTCTCTCATTCTCTCGTTCTTCATCCTCTCTTTTTCCAGCAACTCTTCGCCTCTCCTTTACTCTCGGGTAGCCGATCGAAAACCCGGATGAACGTGATTCGATTCCGTGCACATTCCGATTCAAACTTTTTCTCTGGCCTCTCAGGCCAGATGCCCGTTTCCCCGTGACACCTCAGCGAGGGTAATTTCCGTTTGATTAAGGGGTGGGTACCATCCAATATTAGCGTTACGCGTGTCACAAGCGCCGGAGATCGAAAAATCCGCTAGGGATTCAACCCCTCCCCCCCTTTCCCTTCGTTTTCCTTTCTCTCTCCCCCCTCCCCCTCCCCTTTCGCACTATTACACTCCTCTGTCTGCATGTTCGATCAACCTGGCGCTCTAATTAAATTAAATCTCGACTTAATTTATCCCTCGCGCGACCGCTTAATGCTAAGAAAGCTTCTGTCTTCCTGCTGGACATACCCCACGTATACCTTCCCTTCTCATTATAGATTCCTCGCCAATATCCTTTCGCCTGGCGCAGTAACCAAACGCCATTTTTCCGATTTTCATTGCCAAACTCGTCTCCGATTCTCCATTCAAACCACTTAGGCGAATAAATATTTTACCTCGAGACTCCCGCGACTATGGGCCCATTTTTTTCTCGAATAAATTCATCGAGTTCCCCTCGATTTGATCCAAGCAAACGGACCATAATCCACGACAAGTTTCTCGTTTCGTATGACCCCCCGAAATACTGCTCATTACAAAAACACAAGAATCCCGGAGGCTCGCAACATTTTTCCCAACCAATCGTAAGCTCGAACGAGTTTACCGCCCATGAGCCACTTTCGAAAAGTTTCTTGGACCTAAAATGAGCGAAAACAAAAAATCCTCAGTTTCGTCTCATTGATTCCTAATTTCTCGATATTTCGATCTAGAGAAAAAGAGCGAAACCTCGAACGTCGATGAAGGGTGTAAATTTCGAAAAAAACAAGGAATGAAAAAATGCATTTTTCAGCAGGCAACAATCTTGGAGATGTTTTCACAGTTCGTTTTTGAAAAATTGATGACCATTTATCCAGAGGACGTGAATCAATCGCTCGCTAAAAAATGCTGCCCTCTTCGGACGGCAGAACTGTAGAAAGCATCAGAAGCATTCGAAAGCAGATGACAATAAAATACCTAAACTGAGACTGCCATAGCACGTGCTCATAAATTGGAATTTCCAACTTAGCGAGCTGCCGAGTTACGAGCGAGCCGTCGAGCAAAATAAAGCGCATGAATTCCAAGTGCGAAACGTATACGCGGGATTAGAAGAAAATTCCAAGACGTCTCCAGCGAAATAAAAAGAAATCTCGATAAATCGATTCGGCAAGGATTCTCATTTCTTCTGTATCTTGAAATTACAACAAAGAAAAAAAGCTTAAAACTTAAAATGCAATTTCTATTTATTGCGTCAAACACTAATGAAAAAAAAGGTTTCGTTGAGTCACAAGAAAATGTCAAAAGCGTTACTCATTCCGACGCAGTCTTCTATTTTTTCAATCGATAATTCGAACGTCCGCTCGAGAACTAATAATCGAGGAAATTTCAGTCAATGGGACAGCTGTCTTTTACACACTAGATACTGATTATTATCGAGGGTCGATAAACTGATTAACGAGAATAATATAATTAACGAATGGCTTTTTGTAATGACCTTTGCTACGACGTTCGCCTGGTTCATTGACTCACCAAGATATCGAAATTAGCATCGATACTAAAATAGGAATAAAAAGTGCAGCAGTAACGATACGACTTGGCTATTGACCCAGCCGCAACGTTTCCTTCATTTTTTCGTCAGATTCATAAATGTTGTTTCATGCTTTTGGCAACTTTACAATCACAGCTTTCATTATGGTTAGTCAAGGAATAGCTTGGCCAGAGCAGAAGTCGAATTAATAATCGAGCATGTTCAACAAGCGGTAGCTCCAGGCCACTCTATTATTGCAAACGACAATTAATTATTTAAATTCATTATCGACGTTCGCCTGTCGAGTATTCTGAATTGGAAGCATCACATAACGTTTGATCCAAAAACTAGAATCGCCACAGGATACAACATGCAAGAGAAATTCATGATGCCCGATAATCATCGACCGACATATCAATTGGCCCACTTGAAATGAAACGATATTTCTAATGATGATTCTATATGAAAAACCTGAAAGTACGTTTCGCGTCACGGATCCTCGACGTGTAATCAATTCGTCAGAAGTATCTTCGATTCGAAATTGAAAATCACGGATATCTAATCCTCAGGTATTTTGTTATCATGGGGAATCGTGCGTGACCTAGTTTCGAGTATTTCGTTGAGGAATTTCCTAAATTTCGGAGGAAAAATCACAGAAAATCAAGTTTTGGTGAATAAAAAAAATCACTCCTGAGGAATGCTCGACAAAATTTTTTTTTTCCGTAGTTTTTATAAAAGTTTTTGTAACTCCAACGATATATATATCATTTCTAACGAACGTGTGGACAATAAAAATGTTTTTTCTCCGAAACTATCTCAATGAATTGATAAAAAATATTCAAGATGAAGATTTTCAACGAAATATGGAGAATTTCCATGAAAATTAAGTTTCCAGTGATAATTGGAGATTGGATGAAAAATGTTTGAAATTTGTGGAAGAATGAGAGGAGCCGGTAGATTTAATGTGAAACTCGTGTTTCTCGAATTCGATTTGACGATGTAGCATATGGAATGGCTGAATGGTAGTTTGGTAGATTTAGTATGAAAGGATACTCGATCGGGTCTCGTAAAATGTCTGTTTCACGAGAACTAATAATGGAAATAATTAGTTTGAGGTGGAAGGTATGATGTGAGTGACATAGTGGGGAACACTAACCCACGAAATAAGTGCAGCATATGTGCTCTTGGTTGGTCGTATGTTTAATAGCTGTATATGTATAGATCTTATGGAGGATTGCATTGCTGGAGCTCGTAGTCCAGGAATCAAGTTAACGCCGCAGTAAAAGCAGCCAAACAAACTCAGGCTGGCTCGAGGGATTTCGGTTTAGTACCTCGCGGCCCCACCCGCAGCAGGTCGACAATATAACTCGAGTGTGAAGTGAGAGTTGCTCACAGGTTTGCCTCTTCCATGGCTGCTGCCGCTTTTGGATGGTTGACTGTTCTTCCCTCATTCTCTCAGTCTCTCTCTCTCTCTCTCTCCCTCTCTCTCTCTCTCTCTCTCTGGAGCTGTGAGTGGAGGGAGTTGTTTGAGGGCAAACGAAGGAAGGATGGGAAATGATTGCAATCACGGCGGCTCGTAAAGTGATCGCCCACATTTTCACCACGACGGAGTGCCGCCAGAATTGGCGGCCCCAACCCTTATTTCCCTTTTAACACTAGGGAGTACCGAGAGATCAGGCTGCTCCGAGCGGAGAAGCGCGTGAATCTTTCTCTCTTCACACATAGCCTCCTTGAGCAAGGCGTAAATTTCAAATTGTGTTTTAACGTGTATTACTTTCGGTGAAATGGCTATTGCCTCGTTCCCTTCGCCTTTCCTAGCGAGCAGCTTATTTTCTTGATACCCTTTCCCTCGCTTCCTGAGTCTCCTTTGCGCCGTGTATGATTTTATGGCCCGCGAAATACGTGAGTTGATCAAAATCCTTTGAGTCCTTTGGCGCGTAACTTCGTGTAGTCCTCGAATATTTATTGCATAGTTTCATGCCGATTAATAATTTTCAGTCAAATAAACTGGTCGCGGAGTGGCGGAGCTACTTCGAAGAACAAAAGCATCTAAATTAATGCGGCAATGAACACGCGAATATAAATATTTCGTCGTACCCAAAAAATTGCAATAATTTACTCCATTTAATTGTACTCTAATTTTTCATTTTATTTTTATTACCATTTTAATACTCGCTCGTTGGATGCGGAGGATAGCCGGACAATCTGAATTAACGTTACATGCGACAACAAGGCGCCGCACACGTGAGGATACATTGCCACCGTTTTTTTTCTTTTCTTTTTTTTGTTTTTTTTTTTACATACACCGACACACCTACACGTGTTTTTCTATTTACATGCAATTTTTATTCCTTTTCCTTTTGTTGCGTATGTGTACGAGCGTGCATAGTCATTGCGGTATAGCCAATGCCCGAGTATAGTTAGGGCTTGCAGATATACTTCTTGGATTTCGTAGTCCGGGACGGATGGCGGTAACACGGCTTTCCATGCAACGCCAAGCCGCGGGCGCTATGAAAATCACAGTCTTTTATTCATGAAATCCCACGTGTCGCTTTTTTTATCTCTCTCTCTCTCTCTCTCTCTTTTCTTTCTCTATCTCGCTAACGCTCTTTTTTTTCCATCGCACAATGGAGACAGAAACTACATTCGCATGCATTTTTCGTCGCAGTCTCCCTCTCGCGTTTCTCGGTTTTCGACGGCTCTCTGGACCAGCAGCCTCCAGCCAGACCAGCGACGATTCATTGCAGCCTGCAATAGGCTTCATATATACCATACACGCGGACACGCTACGCTCTCTCTACCGAATCGTATACATTCACCGCCTCCATATAGCGCCTCTCATTCCATAACTTCCTCCTCCTATCCCTCTCTCCTTCCTCCACTCTTTCTCTCTATCTCTCATTCTCTACACTATATTTCGCCCACCTTACCACCAAGCCATACATATGCAAAGAAGCAGCTCCGGTGAGACTGCAAATCCTAAAGACACTATATATTAAACACCCCTCACCCCTTTTTCTCTTCCGTTTCCTTTCACACCCTCCTTTTTTTTTTTACATGCTTAGATTTGTCTTGTTGACCTGCATATGTTCACCAACTAAATTACGCTCCGTCTTTATACACTTCGTCGTGCCACATTTATTCCAACGACTTTTCACCCCGATCGCTCCATTTTTTCTCCCCAACGTCACTCTATGAATCCTCCCGGATTTAACGCACAATCGACCGCATATTCTGCAGCGAAAATCTTTGCCAACACTGCCCCGAGTCCGACCAGAGGTCACGGAGAAAAAGTTGATTTTTATTCGGGAGTTTACGACCTTTCGTACAGCAGCCCGCAACGTTCTTGATGACGAAAGGCAGTCACGAAATTCTTTTCTAGATATCTACATATTTCTTTCGGTCCCGATGCTCTTCGGATATCGGACGAAAAAATTATTTCTCGAAGCCACGGTAGTTTGTGCCTTTGCAATCGGGCACGTCGAGCAGCAACGAATGGACGTTTCATTTTTACGCGAGTTGGAAATATTTGATCGATTTCTTTGAAATCGAGCCACTAATTTGTGTCCCAATTGTCGGAATAATTGCCACAATCGAATAGAAAAAAGCCAGCATTTCGAAGCTCCTTTCGGTCTCCAGAAATAATTCGGACGTTGAATCGTCGAGAGTGAGATTTATTATACGAAAACGAGACTATGATTGGTTTCAGACGAAAAACGACGAAGAAATCGGCCTGTGTCGATCTTCATGATCCTCCATCGTCGTTGGACGCTTCTTGCTGGGCATTTCGTACTTTCGATGAAAATATTAGACGATGTAAATGAAACTCGCTATCGAAAATGCCGACGAGACACCGAAAAAGCTCATTCTACTTTGCCACGATCTCTATATAGACAATCCCAACAATTATGCCATTTCCCAATCAGCAAAATTCAATATTCCATAATCAGAATGCTGATTTTCATTCTGATTGTTTGAATTTGTCAAGCGGTGAGTCGAGTCTCTGGCTCATCGGTAAAGTAAGAAGATTCCCATTGCTGACAGGAAGAATCCAGTTTTCAGTGCTTCTCGAGTGATCGAGTCTTAAATTAATTAGAAAAAAGGGAATAAAATGTCCACCTCCTGAAAATTGCTAACGAAATAGCAGCGAAGGAGAATTCGATGAAAAATAGCAAAGAAACTTTTTTCCCAATTGTCAATACGATTTTTGAAAATAATTTTTCGAGCAGAGTAAAAAAAACGACATTTTCTCTTGGCTCGTGAGCAAATGGGAAAATTTGTCGTGCAAGACTGACCAAGTATAGGGCTTCTCCTGTCAGACGCTTAGTCTATCTATAAGGAATAAACAAGACAGTGATTGGCGTGAAGAAGGCTTCCTCGGTGAAATAAAAGTCCGAGGCAATTTCCACGACTCGTGTCTTGATTGGATTTAAAAGATTTAGGATAGTGATTTTGAGACGGAGCAAGTGTCATGTTCAAGACAGCCTGAAGAAGAATCGGCCATATATCTGTGAGTGTGTGTGTGTGTGTGTGAAAATGGTCTGCGGTTCTTGCACGTGGCCTTCCCTCGCATCCCAGTCCGTGCGTATCACTGGAAAACAAATCCATAGGATTGATCTCTCGTGCCATTGACGTATGCGGACTTTCCTTTCACTCTCTATCCCGATTCGTCCGTTACACACCCGAGGGAATAAGAATTCCATAACAAATTGCTCGCCCAAAGCTTCTTCTTCGACTTCTTTCCATCTCAGCCCGCTATTCACGTCAAATCATAAGAAACTTATTCCCCGAATAGGTCTCGAATGAAGTCTAATAAAAACCCTCGGATACCGGATATTATACCAGGAGAAGAGTTACGATTCATGCGATTTTCTCTCTCAATGATTCATCATTTTTTATCACAACTCTCATGAATATTTGAGGAATTGAGCGCGAACATTCGTATAGAAAAATATAACACGTTGCTTAATTGAGAAAGAAAATTCTACGCGACAAAATTGTCAACCGAGGTCGCCAGTTCCTCGATTAATCAATGGATTTAAAAATTTTCGTCAAATTTTGATCGTCATTCGATGAAAACTTGAGGAATTCGTAGCTCTTGATACAACAGTTAAATTTTCTAACAAATTAATTCGTAATATTTAGTAAGATAATATTATAGGACTATAAAGCCCACAGGGGATTCAGCAGAGTCTTTCGTAAGTTTTGAATGGGCAAGCAGGCAGCCCTGACGAATTGAGATTAAGCGCTTGTGCAGATACGAACGCGACTAAAGCTCTCACAATCCGTTAATTCAATAAACTCTTACTCTCCTGAATTGACGTGACGTTTTATGCCATTTTTTTTTGCCCGATTTACTCGCCTTTGACACTGGATTTTTTTAGTCGAATCCAAAGCGCTCGATGCCATGAATTTTCTTTCCCGATCTCGTTTTTTTTTTTTCACGTTCATCAGACCCCGAGCATTTTCGAGAAAGTTTGAAAACACACATTGATTAATGGAAAATAGCTTCAGCGCTTACTCGAGTCTGGTTTGTCATATTCCAAAGGTTGCTTAGTCAGCAATGGTCACTTTTCGAACAAGTTGAAAGAGCGTGAAAAGGGCATTCCTCGAGGGAATTTCGCGAGAGAACTTGGACCCAGCGAAACGCAATTCACCTTTGACAAAAGGCAATCACGAAAGGAGCAAACCCGGTTAAGATTACTTTTCGAAATCGTATCTGTCGGTAATTCAACGTGACACAATAATTTGCAAAAAATATTGAAAACCAAAGTCGCGCGCCAAGTGTTTTTTCACGACGGAATTAAAAATATTTGCTGGATGAAATTTCCGTCTTTTTTTTCTCGGAGCAAACTTTACTCCTGGCTCCGGAGTGAGCAAATATTTTCGGCCAATCAAATAAATGAAACTTGGTGAATAAATAACAATGAATTTCGAATAAATAATTCATTATTTTGATCCTCGAGCCGGGCAGTCGCTTTTGGCTCGGAGATTTATATATTTTGGTGAATTTAGAATATTTAGACGTAGCAGTTGATCTACGTGGTCGGCAGTAATTATAATGAAAATTATTTAGCCGACAGGTACGAGTCTGGCGGAGCCATATTTATTCTGATCAAAATTTGCACGTCTTTGTGCGTTTTGCTTACGCAACGAGAGCAAATAAAGCCTTGTTCTGGGGCATTTTACATTTGCAAATTCGAGAGATATTCCAGAAGGGCAATGAAGAGAAAAAAGGAGAGTAAATGTAGGAGGTTATTCGGAGGTATAGACCTCGTTGGAGTGAAAAGTCCCGCTCGGGCTCTTCAATGAGCGAATACGGTATCCTCTATTTCCTGCAACATCCGGTGATGAAATGCTTGTTTCCACGTACTGTCAGAGAGGTAGTAAACGAACGTCTACGCTTCATGAACCCGGCGACGCAAAATTTCATTTGCATATGCAACTATTCCTCGTGCCTTTTCGTTTTCCTCTCGCACGTGCAACAACAAAATATAACGTAAATTTCGAAGCGAGGATAGTTGCATTAAAAAAATAGCAAGTTCAATTGAATTTTTTACTCGGAGGCTTCTGTAAATTCTCATCATTTATGATTCCTCTATTATTACACTAAATCCGTTTCCAAGTCGAATTTACACTCAAATAAACATCAAACGTTTGCAGGATTTATCGCAAGTCGGAAAAGCCAACCACCAGCTAATTACGAGGCCGGACAAAAAAGGACTCATTGTCAATTGAAACTTTGCGAATTTTTCAATCGAGGATCGACGTATTTTCATAAAAAATAACAATCAACCGGTGGTCTCGAATTTATAGTAAGAAAACGAGGACAATTCGACTGAAAATTATTCAAAGAATTCGGCAACGATTATCGGGTACGGAGATTAGAGTATCGTTTGAAAAAACAATGAAAAAAACTACGATGGGGCAAAGTGAGAAAAAGGACAACGTCGTGGTATTCGGTGGAATAATAAAATCAGTGAGAATCCCAATGCTGACCCACTTTGTAGGCGGCGAAGCCAATTCTTTCATTTTTACAGAGACACACACACACATGCGGAATTTATCCTGTCACCTGTGTATCGTTGAAATTATTTATTTGCCGGTAGGAGCGTGTACGTAATTCCGAACTGTGACCATCTGGTGCAGAGTAACTAAATCGCGTTTCAATCATATTTTAATCCAAGCATTGGAGTTTTACGGGATTCATTCTAATTGGTGCGTGACTTTAGACAGAGTTTTATTTCTCTGTTTATTTTCTACGTGGAACATCTGCAACGGCGCAAATTGATGATTTTGGCTGCTGAAGTATTTTTTTTCTCGATTTTTTTTCTTTTTTTTCTTTTTTTCATAGGGCGAAACACAATGCAGGCAAATATTGTTTGTTTCTTTGAAATCCACGACTGGTCGCGACTCGCGAACGAAACGATGCAAAATGTTTAAACGTCCAAATAATCAATATTCCGGGAATGGTGAACCGGACTTGGATAGCATGGGCTACGGGAATACCGCGGCTGTTCCCCTATGCGAATTTTCCCGTACACAGCCTGTCCGAGACTCGAGTGAAAAAGCACGGAAAACCTTATATTTTATTGCAAGCTCCGAGCTCCAAACTGGCGTGATGTTTTTTTATAGAAATTTTTCCTGGTCGGTTTTCGATTGTCACAGATTATTGAGGTTTGTACTTTGAAGGCTTACAGCGTTGAAACGGTGTGAAATAGCGGTAGAAATTCAAGAACCAATTTTGTAGAGTATGGAATTTCCTATAAAAAAGTATTCGAAAGAATTTTTCTATTTCTGATAGTTGAGTCGTGAGAGCGGCTCGAAAAGCGACCTAGTTTCCAAGGGTAATACGAATAAACGTTCTGTGGTCTCTCTTCAATCCACTTTCTTGATTACGCTACTGGAGATAGAAAAATGTTGCCGAAGAGTTTTTTGCAGGAAACAAAATGCTCTACAAGATTGATCTCATGCATATTTTCTATATTCCTAACCGTTTCGACGGCACATGCGGTTGAAGTGCGGTCAAAAAAACAAGATAAAATTTTACCGCTGGAAATTCGATCCTGAAGGATACGTTCACCCGGTGATGGCTATCTATGCAAGGTCACCCTGTACGTTTCATCCGAGCACCCGAAAGTCACCCACTAAATTCACCACCCACGGTGCATTCATTATAACGAACTGGCTACGATTCAGAACCTGCTATCTCGAAAAAAATCGATCAAAGTTCGAATCGACATATCTAGACTAGAAGCACTGAACTTCATCGAAATCATGTACCACTTAGGATCAGCCAAATATCGTGAAATTGCCATGAGACTAAAATCACGACCTGGACAAGTCAAAGGATCGAGGGCGGGGACTCTTTACTATCGGAAGACCCGAAGAAACTACTCGGCAATCAAATTCAAACTACACTTACCTCATAACGAGCACCAATTCAGAAAAGCATCAGAGTTCGGATATTTTTTTGATCGTTTCATCATTCAATTTTCGAAGGGATCTCTGAAAACCTTCTGGATGTCTTCGGAAGTAATTTCCAACGTAGAAGGCAGAAAATCCTGAAGTTAACATTGATACTACGCCATGGAAGTGGCAAGGGTTAAAAATGTAACATCCAGTGGCATTGTGGCCCAAATGATGCTGACCGCTGTTTGTACATCTATGTATATGTATTTGGTATAGGTTTACATAGGCATATATATGGCGGTACTTCACTATCGTGAACAGCGTCACATTCACGTAACAATACCCACTGGGCGAAATTGGATTTATACCCTCCATTACAACAAGGCCGTACGACATGGTTGAAAGCCTGAAACCTCTCGTAGATATTCGACTCTGAACTCCCCAACGACGATTTGGCACAAAGTGCCTCATTTGTTGGAAAAGTATAGATTTTTTATATTTATTTTAAAACAAGCCTTGGCCTCCCTGCGGATTAAGCTTTCTCGATTACCCTGAGCCAAAGTAGAGCTTGACAAAATTACGCAAACGAGACTACGCCAGGGGAGTAGGATCGGCTCACTTTTCCGGCGCGGTGTCAACTTTTATGTTCTGCTGGACGACCTCTTCACCTTTTCCAACTCCATACATGGAGCCATCTCTATATAATACTTTCCCATGAACTCGGCTATTCAACCGAACGTGCCTTTGAACGTGTACAGTATTCCAGAACCGATACGACCTCGAACATATAAAAAAACACGAAGAAAAAAAACAACAAGAACAAACTTAGTGTTGGAACTTGCTGGCGAATCTTTTCCCTCGAAACTATCACTGATTGATATTCAAAACGAGAATCAAGACCATGCAATGCGTGTGGAGTGACGATACCATCGGAATATTCATCAGCCAACTTCCAAAATTCACAGCTTTCATAGGGACTAGTCCCCAGGCCTGCCACCAGGTGGCCAGTGAGCATCGTTGCTCTCACAAACAAGGTAGACCTTCATTATATATTTGAAACCTAACGATTCTACGACGATCAGTAGCCTCAACCGTCAAATACCACGTTCAACTTTCATTCCTATTGCAAATTTATTGCGTATAAAAAAAAAAACAAAGGCATTTCATTAAGTCGAAGTTTACGCTGTATGAAGAAAAGACAGAATTAACGAAAATCCATAGAAACGCAGTCGGACAGTTTTAGAGATATTGTACAATATCCGGAACAGGAATAATTCAACAGTGAATGTTTGAGTGGTACTATCTGAAACTATCCATCGAGGTAATATCATGGGTTATTGGGCTCGAGCACGTGAAATTCCTCTATATCTGTTCGGAAGTTCTAGGGATTAGTGTCGAATACGTGTACTAGGAGACTCCAAGCAGCATTCATGACCGTTCTGAATGGACCTGCATTTACCTTTGTGTTTAAATGCAGTATTCCCAATCGATCGACTATCCTCTCTGTCTCTCTCCTCTCTCCATTCCGTTCTTCACGTCTGACCCTAGCACCAACTACTACTGTTGCCACTGAGCTGTATTTTCTCTTTTTAATCCGATACAGCTGGACGTTAACTCCACGCGTGAATTACTCGCCCACGTTTATAAGTAAACAGTTTGCGATACAGACTTTGTATCCAACGAAAGTATCGATGTTGCGAGCCAAAAAAAACTTGGAAAATTCAACGTTTTATCTTCCCAAACATATTCGTGACTACGGGCAGCACGTTAAACGATCCGAAGCCTTTTCACTTCCTATTTCGGAGTCACACCAATTTGTCAAACGCCACAGTGTGGACTTGAGTCCTTAACGAACGAGAGCTCAGTTATGAAGAATATTCTTTTGGATCCAGTGACCAAGAAACGTTGATTTATTGAGTAAGACAAGTCAATCGGAATTTAAAAGAAATCCAGTGCTTTGAGGGTCGTGAGACTTGAGGGCGAGCCTGCTTCTTAAATCGGACAAATAATTACGAGCGGATTGATCCTCCGATAGTTCAATATGAATGAATAGACGAGCAGGAAGTTTCGTCTATTTGAGGAAATGAGAATTCTTAATCTAGTTCCTTAATCGGATTGAGAGCTATTTAGCAAAGCAAATGGATCTGCATGGAGAGAAGAGCGATAGTGGAGCTCGCGAGTCGAACGCGCTTCAAAGTTGATTGGAGTATCGTCGCTCGCGGGAGCGTCATTGATGCGCCGAACAGTACGAACATAGTCAGCAGAGTCATTGGCGCACAAGTTAAACTCTCGATTGTGCCGAGAGCCCGAGAACTGGGACGTTGATACGAGTGAAACGAGTGACAAGTTGATCGAGAGTCCGAAAAGGGATCGCGAGCATGTTGCGTCGAGCGTATAACAAGCCACCGCTCAAGTTTGTCGCCATTCCCCCCCCCCCCCTCCCCCCCTCCCCCGGGACTAACGAATTTACATATTTCACCATTGTTTATTTTCAGGGCCATGTTTTCACGCACGAAAGACAAAAAATATTACTCGTTCGACTATATATTAGGATCGTTTAACTGAACGCTAACGAGCACGCGTTACATGTAATTGCGATCGTGCGAGGACGCTTCCGAACCTTCGACCAGGCCATTCTCGTTAATTCCTCGAGTTGCCTCCCTCGTTCTTGATGTAGCTGACTGCAATTTGCCGCGGATTTGAATCTCCCACCCCTGACAAACCGCGACACTAATTTATCTCCTCGAAAATCCTAAATCAAGATGCTCGTCCAATTTTAAACGCATTTACATCAGCTGACCACGAATATTTCGTGAAAACGAGAAGAATAAACGCTTTTATTCAATCCCATAAATAACCATGATCCACGTTGGTGAAATTCTTCAAATTTTATTATTTTTATTCAATTTTTTCATCCCCCACAGGCATCTCATTATTTATTTTTAACTTTTCAACAATTTTACACTCCGCCAACGATGAGGAACATTTCAACAATTGGAAAGATGCAGATGGTCGAATACATCGTCGCATCTGGTTGATCGCTCGCTCGGAACACGTCAAAATAAACTTGGCGAGCATGAAAAGAGTTGGACGACGAAGCAACTCGACATTATAATATCTTACGACGTTCCTATTCCTCCCAACTTGTCACTCATTTGCAATTCTTATTGAGACGAGTCTCCTTACTTTGTTCTCCCCTCATATTTTCAAAGTTAAACTGCTGGAGCCAACGAAAGATATTCGACTTATAATAAACGTTGGCGCGAGAGTCCGACGTTGTGCTCGAATACACTCAGTCATATCGTGTGGACTACGACTTTATAAAATCCTTTATCGAGCATTGACGACCACTTTGCCGAGTAAACATCGATGAATGTTCGATCTTTGATTAAATATTGAAATTAATTAAAAGTCATAGTGAGGATGCCCTGAATCGTGACCGTTCGATCCTCCCTCGCGATAATAAAAACTGCCAAAATTTACCGAGTCGTGATTAAACTTTTTTTTTACATTTTACTGTTTGACAACGATGACCAAACGTTGCCAGTCGTTGGGACTCGTGGTTTTTCACTGTTTTTCCACCCTTTCGACTGTGAGCACCATAAGAACTATGGTTTCTCAATAAAAAGCAATCTTTCATAGTGTGAATCACGAGACATGCTTGCTCCTTAAGTTTTTTTTATAAACACCACGAGTTAGAAGGAGAGTGAGTTTTTGCTTGGTACATTTAATGAGCTCGTTGAGCGATGTAGTTGGCTCGAATGTTTCATTTTCGTGGAGGACACGCGTTTCAAACTCCAGCGAGGATTTCAGTCCGTTCCAGAAAGCTTGTGGTTTCAAGAGTCTCTATATTATTTGTGGGCAGCCGTTAAAACGGCATAAAAACAATATTCACTCGAGAGCTCCGGACCTCGAGATCTCAAATGCGTTTGGGGCCTAGAAATTGTTACCTTTCCGTTTAAAACATGTGCAAAGATTCGATCGCTACAAAGTGTTTTTAAAAGCAACGATAAAAACGTTGAAACCTAACATTTAGTTGAAAATACTTAACAACCAAGTGATTGAACGAAAAACGAAAGATTTCTCGTCGTCAGACGTTCATTAAAACGTGTCGAAAGAAATGATCAATTTTTGTAGAAAAATCGAGGATTTTGCCTCATTTTTTAAGCATTTTTCTGTCTCGTCGTACGAATCGTTTTTCAAAAGAGATGAAAAATTTATGAAGCTCCGGGATTTTGAGTAAAAAGTTACTTTTTTTTCTGAACATTGAGGAAGCACAAGGACGTTAGGAAAGAAACAAGGTCATGTTTCTGTCAAGCTCGAAGTAAGAAAACGTCTAGACGAAAAAATGGGGCTGAGGGGATGAAAAAGTATTTTTATCCTTAGCGATCGCTCTTTTGACGCAATTCGGACAATTTCCCTTGCGCAAACATTTAAAACGAGATGTTGTAAGTCCGGAGAGAAAAGTGCGCGGTTATTTCATGGGCTTGGAAGAGTAACCAGGATCTAGAAATTGCCAGGAGTCTCTGGGGCGATAGAAGAGCCACAAACCCTTGTATATACAAGCCTGGCATCTAGCTCTGTCTCAACTTTCATAAGCCCTGGTCGCTTTGGTGCCTCTTTAGAGGGCGGTTCTCGCTCGGTATATTTCTCTCTTTTTACACGATGTGTATGGACTCGTGTCGGGCTCGTCGGGTTTGCCACTATCGCTTATACCTTTTTCTCTATGTTATGGTTTGCATTACAGATATTGAAAAGATCTGAGGCGAAAGCACCCATATTGGTTACGTCCCTCACTTTTCTCTTCCCCCCCCCCCCCCATGTCCTTGTATACAGGTTGCTTTCCACATTGCGAGTGCTAAGAGGCTTTCTAACAGGCAGTATACGCTGTAATACCTTTATGTATCCCAGCGGATGTTTGTTCAACGGTGTCGATCAAACGGGCCATTAAAAAGCCCGTAAATATATGTTCAATCGAGGTGAGAGCCGCGTAGACACGAATTCATTGAAAAATCACGTTGAAAAGCTTTTTCGACTGGCCTTGTAATCGAGTTTTATCGGAGAGAATATTTTCTCATGTGTGTAAACCGTCTGCTTCTCGTTTTTCTAGATTCCCAACGATCCGGGCCATTCGGGGAGCAACAGGAAGAAAAAAATTTAACCCAGTAAAGGAAAGTTTGCCAGGCTAAACGCAACCTCCCTGCTGCTGCTGCTGCTGCTGCTGCTGCTGCTGCTGCTGCTCACTGATGCGGCACTGAGATTGCAACGGATGCTCCGAACAGTGAATCTGGCAAAAAGCCATAGAAAGTTAGTTCGATGTTCGAGCACCAAGCAAATTAATTCAGATGTATAAATATCTCGACGTTCCTCCACTACATGGATGAGGAAAAACAATCCATCCGAGTTGTACTCGAAGACACATGAGCCCCTCTCTCCCTCCTCAGGAAAGATGTCGTATTTTAAGGTGCTGTGATACCGTCTGCACGAACAGACGTGGCTCAACATTCATTCCACTCATTCTTAATCACTCTACTTCGTAATAAACGATCAATCTATTCGGCTACGCGTTTATTCCACGTCGTGGTAATGCAACAAGGAATTAGGGAGGCTCTACACGCTCGTGCGTTTCCAATAAACATTTCATTCTTTGCAACCAAATTATTTCGCGAGTTGGCGATTCCTCAGAGCTGTTGGGGGATTCTGGCATTTATTGAGACACGTGCGAATACTCGTGTTGAACGATGACGGTGTCACTTTGACGCAAAGTTGAGGAAAAAATGCAAATTTGTGGAATTTTGTTCATATTTTTTATTTTACCCGGATAATGCCGTTTTGTTAATTTCATTTGAATTAATTTATTGCATTCGTAGGGTCGATTTTTTTTTATTTGGACGAAACTTCGTGGGCCGTCGAATAAAAAATGATTTTTTGGTCGAATTTGATGGGGTTTGACGATTTTGATATTTGATTTTCGGGATTTCATGGAAATGTTAAAATTTTGGAACACACGAAAAGCAAAAATGATTTTGTAACTTTTGGTGGGTATATATAAAACGAGTATTTTGAGTGAAATGTCTCGACGAGTTCTGGCGTTCGTCACACAAAAATCGCAACGAGATTTCAGCGATGTTTTCCGGTCGGTGAATGTAAGAGCTTTGGAGTGACCTCGTGGAATCGGATGTTGACGCAACTGCCGAAAATAGAGAGAGTTACGTTTGGTCGGTCGAACTGCAATTTGTTTTTCTTGCGGATTCTTTTTTATGCCCTGGGGGGGAGTTTAATGGAGGAATCCGCTGTGAGCGTTGGTCAGCCCGGTGAATAATTTCAATAAAAACAAAAAGTGTTTTTCCTCCGTTGGGAATGTACAGCCAGAGGGATAAACGATTTTCGAAAGCCTAGCTAAATTAGGTATTCGCGACATCTTGCAGAAAATCGATATTTCAATGGGGTTTTTCATCGGTCACTGCCATTCCAAGGGGGTGAAGCAGCCAGGGAAAAAGAGAGGTAACGGTGTATAGGTGGGCTCTGTTGAAACTGGTTCGCAATTGGGTATGAAGGTGAAACGTGTGCAGTGTGTGTATGCCAGAGGGGGCATCGCTGCGGGCTTGTATTCTTCCGCTCGCGTTTTTCGTAGCGTGCTCGCGGACACTCCTCTATCGATTGCCTTCCGATAGAGAATGTCCAGCTTCTTCGTCTATTTCTATTTCTTTATCCTGCTCTTTCACTATTTTTCTTTAACCAGAGCAAGCGAAAAAAGTATACGATGTAGCCAAGCAGCGATCTCTCTCGATCGATTGGTTTAAAAGGGTGTGCCGCCTTTATATTCGTCCTGGCCACGACGTACTTCGGATATACCGAGTCTCTTTGTTTAGCTTTACACTGCGTACACACGAGCCAACATTTTTTCTTCCTCTCCTTTTTCTCTCCACCTCTTGTTCTCTTTTCTACCCCCACGACGCTCTTCATCCCTTGATAAAATACCCCAAATCTTCGCGAGTCCCAATGTTCCTCGTGACTTTTAGAGAAATGAGATTTATTGAGGGCCGAGTATTCAAGCCAAGAAAGTAGCAGCAGCCAGCTTCAACAGATTCTTCGGACTCTCTTCGACACCTCGCTCCTCCCTCTCTTTCCTCCCTCCTCCCTCCCCCGTGAAAGAGACTGGCGGGTTTCTCGTTTAGATTTCAAATATCCGAGGACACGACGTCGTCCTTTCCGATAGCTCCCGACACTATTTACTGGCACAATGCCGCCTTTTCACCCTCCACTTTTCCTACCGATTGAAATCGAATACCTTACCACCTCCACCTCTGATTCCACCCCTAAATTTCTACCCTTTATATATATATTATTGACTTTTATTGTCAACCTTTTTCAAACTGCTAGGAATAAAACATTTAAATCGACCATATTATCATCTTGAAACCCATTTCGATCGATTCCTCAAGAACTGAGTGAATCACCATAAAAAAATGTCATAAGAATCGCATTTTTTCAATTGAATTGAAAATTCATTAATTATTAAATAAAATAATTGAATAAAAATAAATAAGTGAATGAATAAATCAACTAATAAAAATGAATGATTTAATTCATTGATTTAATAATTAAATTAAAAAGTATCATCAGAATGACCTTCGAAAAACCTTGAAAATCCATTTTTTTCGAAATACAATTGAATAAATAATTGAAATTATTGAAAAAACATGCTATGAATTGGAAAACGAGCCAACGTTGCATCTGACTGTATGATGATTCGATAAAGGACGAAGCTTGGGATTTCAATTGGAAAATTTATGGAAAATTGATGGAAAATTGATGGAACCTTCGCTGGCGAACTCTCGTACAAATCCGTATAGGAAATTCCACATTCTCTCTTCTGGGATTTAGTGCAAAACACAATGAAGAGTTTGCTCCTTAATGATGAACGATCATTTGGGAATATCTCGAGGTTGGAGCATCGGATGGAGGAAAAATCCGAGTTTTTGTCGCGCAATGTCGATTTTAACATCCGAGACATGCTCATGAGCCTGGGCCTCCTTGAAATATCGTCGTTGTAAACAAGAAATAATAAATCCATTAGAGGAAGACGGTGCAAGTCTCGTGGCGGAGCACAGACGCTTTTTAATATTCTTCACAGAACGTCAGACGGCCTGTAATCATGGCCTTAAATTACGCAGTCGCTAAATTATGGCCGATTACACGGAGGACCGAAATTACGCAGCCGTTGCTTCGTTGCTGAAAGCGCGCATTAGACGATCTGCTTTCAGTACCGAGGTCAGGCGACGCGTGTCCATTTTCAGGCACCTGATGCGTCAGATTAAGGCATTAACCTCTCCAGCAAACAGTGAAAAATGAGATTCTCCTATAACAAACATTAATAACCAATCTCTAGGCTCTCATAACTCTCGCAAAATCGTTCCTCACGATCGTTGCAAATTTTAAGGTTTTGTGACGTTACAGAAAAATCAAAAAATCATTTAACAACCCCACGAGCAAAAATACGAAAAATATAAATATGCAGACTCCTTGATAGTTTGCAAATGCCATTTTAACAATTATCCCAGTCGTTTGTGCAATTATCTCAAATATTTCGCCACCAAGACTTTGCCCAATGAATTTTCGATCCAAGAGAAAACATCGAAACTTGCATAACAAATCCGTAAACTCCAGCAACGATGAGGCTCGAATTCAGGAAAAGTTGATCGCCAAAAATTCCTCGCGTCATTCAATAAATAATAATAAAAAAATAATACGAATTTTGGAAGCACGAACTTGAGTGTCAACAAAAATAGAGAAAACCACGAGCGTTGAAATTGGGTTTTTGTGAATATTCGATCCTTCATCGAGTCATAAGGATTATTCAAGTTTTTGCAAAAAAATTCGATAAAAAAAACAGAAATAAAAAAAAAACCACAAGCGTTAAAATTCGGTTCTTGTGAATATTCGATGTTTCATAAATTCATAAGGATTATCGAGGTTTTTGTTAAAAATTTCGATAAAAATATATGTGCTACGATTTATTTGGTCCCTCCTGACAAATTCTTCGTAATAAGGGTTGCCTCGTATGAAAGGTTGAACATTATTCCTCTGTTTAGCCCTTTAGAGTTGGGAATTACGGAGGAAAGCTCACAGGCTATCGCAGCATGTTCATGCTCCCCGGAGTCTAATCGCTAGGGGTATTACCGTCAACAGCGCATTCGGAAACACAGTAATGCATTGGAAAGCGCACGCTCCGAAGCATAAATACACAGGACGTATAGAAAATTGGGTAGGCAAATTTGTGGATACATATTACTCGATTAATTATTGGATCATAACCTTCAACGTTTCCTTCCTTTTCAACCATTCAATCTCCAATTAAGTCTGTATATACGTTCAGAAGTCTATACCCAATTAATAATTCATCGAGTGATGAATTTTGCCAGGAAAATTGTTCTCCGATAGTGTTGTAACTTTTATATTCTGGTCAGCAGAAATTTCGTCAGAAAACATTGTTTTTACGCTGATGATGAAAAAAAAATGTCGTTAAAAATGAGTATTTCCGGTAGAAACTCGGTTTCATTTCACCACGAGATCGAGCGCAACCGAAATGCTCTTCCATTTTCACGTACGAATTGGTCAAACTCCAATCCCCGCAAATATCAAACGAATAGCCTCCAATATATTTTTTATTCCGACCTCAAAATCGCTCAAATTTCCCACGTGATTTTTCCTCGCGCGTTTCGAAATGAAGAACCGAGAGCAAATTTCTTTACCATTTTTATTTGCATCTCTTGCAAATCAAAAGCTCAAAAATTTCGGTCACATTTTCGCCCGGAAATTTCTCAATTCTCAGGCATGATTTCATCTCGGGCTTGGAAAACGTGAAACGTGGACGGATGATCGCATTCGCGTTTGGAAAAACGACGAAAATATATTCGGTAGCATGCTATTTAATTTTTCTCATAGGAATCCTCGCGCAATTCGTATACATGAGTTTTTCTTTAAAGAAAAAAATGAAAAAAATGTGAAATTTTTAACCTTTCTCTCACTTTCAAAAAAGAAAATCGTATTTTTTTGAAATTGCAACGCTAGCAGCCAATCGATTTGACGTTTATTCCACGGAGTGGTTCCGTGTCAAACTTTCTAAAACGCATTCTACGCTCAGGGCGAAATGCAGCGTGGAGGGGATGCAAGGCAGAGACTCATGCACAGGGAAAAAGAATGAGAGAGAGAGAGAGAGAGAGGGAGAAAGTGGTTCGTGCTGCTGTGGTTTGCTGCAGGGAATGTACCGTGGCGTATTTTGCATGGCCTCTATCGCGGGTGATGCGCTTCCGCAAGTTGAAACGAAGGGGTGGGAGAGCGGACAGGGCAACAAACCCTCGTGGCGAACCTCAGATCACGCACGTTACGGTGGGAGCCACCGAGCCGAGTAATAAACAAGCGATTTAACAACTCCAAGGCCTCTTGGCTCACTTGCCCTTATATAGTTTCGCTATCGAACGATCCATCGAATCTCGACACCTCGTTCGCTCAAACACCATTAAATTTTCCACCTAACCTCGTCCACACCTTTTTTCCGGCCTCTCTTTTCCTCCCTCCTCCGAAAAATGTAGACCTTCGAATTCCATTCCTTTTTCTTTTATTTTTATTCACCGCAACAATCTCGTGCATCGTAACATTCAATAAATAAATTCACTAAATCGGAGTAAATTTTTATTTCAAAATATTTTGTACCAAAAACTTCTTTTTTTTCGAAAATTCTGATTCTCTGGACGGATCCTCGTCCTGCCTATCCAGCTTGTGCGTCCAATTCCATTTGTTTTCGTTCCAAAAGGAAAAAAAAACTTATAAAATGTTTCTCATCGGACATCGGCTATGGAAATGCCCAAATATTGCATTCGTGATTCTGGGCATGTTGACTTTCTCATTGGAAAAATAAACGATCCATCCAGTCTCGTGAAAAACTCATCGAACACAGAATTTTCATCAGTCCTATTCGAGTTCGTTTCCCAGGACGACGATCTTGTGCGTCGGAAAATTTGACGAAAAATATACGAAACATGTCGCGGATAATGCCGAGGAATTTTTTTTGTTTTTTTTTCCGATAAACAATTCCACGAATTCAATCCAATCGATCCTCTTGTATGCAACGTCCAACACTCTCTCGGATATTATTATAAAGAATCGTTGTAATGCTAATGAAGAACGAAAAATATAGAGTGAATTTTGAACAAAGCTGTAGGTAGAAATTGGACGAGGATACATATAAATTACGAGCTGACCATGTACAACCAGTCGGTTACATTTATTCCGAGACATTACGAATTCATAGAGGAATTCGATTAGTGTCAATTGATCCTTGTCAGTTCTGCATGCTCGTTGTCACTATCATCAATAAGTCGTCTGGAAAGCTTTCGATTAATTACCGACCGTGAAACATAAATAGTGGATTCGAATGAGTAGAAATTGATCGAGTCCAAAATTTCAAAAAAAAAGGAAAAATATTTCGCGCTGCTTGAGAATTAATTTTCGTAAAAATTCAAAAAAAAATCCAAAATGTACAATGGAACCGGGCATTCGATGTAATTGCGATGGAAATGGTGTACGAATGGTTGAAAAAATTGGTCCAATTTTTACCACACTTATCTGCTTCGTACTTTATAGAATTGAAGAAAAATCGCAAAATTAAACAAGAAATTCAGGAGAGCGGTTTTCAGTGGCCTTTGGAAATTTTCCTCGCCTCGATTCTCTAGAGAATATTTGAGGGTTCATGTGAATTCGAATTTCCAGGGAAATTATAAATTAGAAGAGCTAGTAAGGGGTGGTTTCGGTATCACGAAGAGAAAAGGATGAAAAAATTCGTGACACGATGTTTCTGACAATCGTGGATGAGAAAATGGTCATAATTCGCGGTCGACATGGAAATATTGGAAAATCCAGAACGAGCTCTGCAGAAATCATTCTCGTGTCTTTCCATCTCGGTCAACATTCCGAATATAACTTTTTACGGTTGGCAACTAATATTTGATGAAACTTAAATTTCTAAATTAACGTTTTCGGCTATCAATGTGAAAATATGCACTCGAAGGTTTGCAGAGTCCCTGGACCCGAATCTCTAAATTTAAATATTTAACTTTTCTCTTTAAAGAAAAAACCACTGTACGAATGAATTTAGAAAAATTTTGTAAAATTGTTCAGCCTGGAGAAAAGCTCGCGTTCATCGTAGTTGAGGAAAAAATATTTTTTCGAATGGTCCACACGGTGTTCGATTATTTACTCGCATCTGTCATTCGTGCAACTAATAAATAATGACTGTCTATTATTTGCTGACTTTTTTGTAACTTTTTATTTTTGTTCTGCAATATTTAGCACATGAAAAAAAAAAATGGGTTACAGAAAATATGAGTTCAAATTAAAACGTAAAAAATGGGAATATTTGTGAAGATTCTCGAAATGATCAGTTCTCATTTTCCCATTAAAGTTGAAGCCAAAAGCCTCTGATATCCAGTTGAATTTTTGAAAAAAGGTGCAACAACCGTGGGTCGTGTATGAAAAAGGAGTTCACAGAATATTTCGTTTCCAATTCTCGTGGTCCGATGAAATTTTAACTTTAGAGATATTCCGTGTTCCATTTTTACAACGAGCATAGAATAATTAATTGGAGGACTGAGATGAAAAAAAAGGAGAGTTAAAAAAAAAATCGAGTGCAAACTTATGAATTCACGAGGCTCATCATTTACTATAAATTTTTGCCGACCCAGTTCGTTCCGTTTCGCTCCATGCATGCACTGTAGATTACATGCAAAGCGTACATCTATCTTCTTCCTAGATTGGATCAAACCAGATCTTCCGTCAGGAGGAGTATCGCACAGTACAGCAGAGAGTGTATGGCTAAAAGGGTGTGGCGTACAGAGTACGAACGTGTTTCCAAGTCTGGGTTGCACAGAGAGCGTATACCAAGTACAAGTTTCATATTCGTTTTGCTAAAAACCATGAGATATGCACTCTCGGAACTTAAAATTTTCAAACGTTCTCTTCTCGCATTATTTTATCGGGATTAATGCTAAACTGGGAGCTATGGTTGAGGCGCCATATAGAAGATACGAGAGGGACGTCGAGGCTTGAAATTCTCCGATTAAATAGGAATTTCGTGACCGAATTCGTGGAAGAAATCATTTTTATTTCTCACCGTTGACTTTGATTTGATAAATTGTTCAAAAATATACGGAGAAAAAATTGAGCTGGAAAATTCACGAAACTATTTTCGGGATCTTCCTGGTGGAAAAATTCGTTAACAATTATGTTGGCAAATGGCTGGATACTCGAGAGAGAGAGAGAGAGAAAAATGTCAACTCGGAAGTGACGTTTTTTGTGTAATTTAGTGAAGGAGTTTAGTTCATTAGCTTTTTCTCAAAAGAGGCTACAGGAAGAGCTTTCTCATTTGGGGGTGCACAGCACAGAGACGGAGAAAGTGGTTCGATTGCAAAAAAAGCATTAACACGCTCTGCGAGGGCTGGTTTAACTGTAACCCTGGTTTCTTCTTACCGGGTCCGCAATACCCTAAGAGAAGACTCAGATATGCGAGAAGCTTTGCTTTTCTTACTCTTCACTTTCCTCTTTCTCTCTCTCTCCCTTCCCCTCCCTACCTCTCGCCCTGCTCCTTTCTCTCTTGCCCTTTATTCGCTGTACCCGTCGGATCGCATGCAAATCTCTTGCGGCTTAATTACGCGAACACGCCTTCTATATGCGTTCTGGTTCGCGCGTTACCCACTATTCGAAACCATACGATATATACTCTATCCTCCATATTATAATAGCGGCGAAAGGCGATAAGAACGGAACAGATAAGTCTGTCGGAAAGTTTTTATCTCGGTTCAAGAAATACCGTGCTAATCCTTCATTTCTTGAGAATTGTTAAGCTCGCTCTCTCATTTTCTCCTTCTTTCTCCTCCTTATCTGACATTTCCGGATAAAAATTTGTGTGACGAGACAAAACCACCGATTCTCGTACATTTCCTTTTACATACGTTGCGCCCATCTGTACGCTCTACTGTACGCTTTTCCGGGCCACGCATTTTTTCTGGATTCAGCCAAGTTGACGCAGGTCACTTTGGGGCTTCATAACTCTCGCCAAAATGAATATTTTTCGAGACTTTTTTTTTTGAAATAATCGTACGAGTTTCGGGAGAGCCGATGGTTCGGGTCCCGACCACGAGACGCTACGACTTTTTGCATGGCTGGAGTTTGAAAAAGAAAGGTAATTTCATTTTCACGTCGCAAAGATCGATCTCGGCTTGGGTTGAATGGACGCCGAGTAGGACCGGAGGCTTGATATATTTTCATGTCAATTTGTAACGAAAATAATCTCACGAATGTGTTAACGTTATGGATCGATATTCTCACTGCTGGAATTTTGGAAAGTGAAATTTTCCGATACCGTTCGCTCGATCGGAATGAAAAATCGACTCGACCTTCTGAGCCGAGCGGACAAATGACCTGGAAAATCGATGATTTCCAAATTTGCGGCTTTATCTCTCGTACTCACGTGCCTCATAATCGATACCCTCAAAAAAATCCTCCCAGTAGCAATGACACAATTTTCCCGAGTCCCAAAATGAATTTGCCGGATTTTCCAAAACCTCTATAACTTTTTTTCATTCTTTTCGCTCTCCGAATTTTTTTTTTCCTCGAATATCTTTAAAAACGTTCAAAGCGTCGAGTTTACTTGAAATATTTTCTTGACCAAGTTTGCTATCGAGCTTGAGGAGTTTCTAACGATAATTTTGTGTTGCAGTCCTCGGGAGAGTATTCTCCAAATTAATTTGCAGTCTCGTTCGTTTGGGAAACCAAAAATGGTCGAGTGTGGGTCGCAGCAGTTATTTGGCGTCGTTTGTATAGAGATACGAGATTGGGAAGGTGAGAAAATAGAGAAAAGAGATTAGTCGATGGGCAAAGTGGCGAAACGTTGATTGAATAAAATACGAGTCCGAGGGAATGTGTGTAAAACACGTTTAATTGAATCCGGTTGGGCGTGGATGACACGGAGACTATGGGGTGGGATTTCAATATCGTCAATGTGCAATTTTGAGTTCTGGCATTGAGCCAGCGCGGGAATTTAACGGAAAATGTATATGGCGAGCGGTTAATCTGTAGAACTAAGCCAAATTACCCGGATCGATGGATATCCGGTGACCACGAGCATATTGACATATTCTTGAGATGAAGAATCGTCCATGACGACATGACGAAGATGAAAGGCTGGGGACCGTGAGCGATTAATCAAATTGGTGGATGAAGAATAGTCGACTTGGCGCCGAGTATCGAGCTTGGGCGTAGAACGAATAAGCCAAGATCGGGAGTTCTTGGTCCGACTGTCAGGACGCAGAGCCTCGACAGCTCCGAACAACGATAGTTCGGATTGTCGCGACCGTCGATAGTGTATCGAAGAATTTCCGCATGAGGATTGCTCCAACAATTTGGAATGTTTTAATCTCCAACGATTCTAGACTCGACGTAGTTTCTCTTAGCTGGTTCGTTCGTCCCAATGACGTCAGAGATCGAGAGGGTTGAAAAGTTGTGAGAAAGAAAAGTGAGTTACGTTTAAGATCGTACTCGATCTTTGGGCATCTCTGTGTTGAAATCTTTCTCTTGGTCTTTTCCTCTCGTATCCATAGCCTTCTGTGCTTTGGAGAGAAGAAAGGCGGGGCTATAATGCTGCGTGATTAATCCTTCGGGACATGAGAAGCTCGGCAGCCAGGTATTTCGGCCTCTTTCTCAACCGGTTGAGCGTTGATCTTGGCTGCTTTCGAGACTTCGGGGTGCAGCATTGGAAAGCGCCGTGTAACTGTAGCTCGTCGACCTGGCCACAGTCTCGCTCCGGCATGCCGCCGTCGTTTTTCCCCTTTCGTTTTGCTCCCTAGCTCTCCTCCCCCCCCTCCCCCCCTTGCTCCCCTAACCATATCTATACATCTCCTTCCTCCCTACTGCGTAAAGCCTCGATGCTCCGTTGAGAAACGTTTGCCAGCCCGGTTTTCACCCGCGAAATCATTATTTCACGAGGTGCACGGAATTTTAATATGCACTCTTGGGTCGTCAAGAAACCCGCCCGGGACGACAAGATAGGCACGAAGACCAAGTCGGACCTCTCCTCCTCTCTGGGGTCCCTCCAACCCATCAAAATTTATAGGCTTCCCCGCAATATTCCACCGCCAACATTCAACAATTTCGGATCAATGTTTGCCAAACGAGCTCGAGTCTTCGTGTAATATCAGGCTGTGGAGCTCACCCTATTTTTTAAACCCGAAAATCGAGACTCTTTCCGCACATTAATTATCGCCGCGACCTCCCCTGACGAGATCGAAACTGACGTGTGAAAAACTCTCGCTGAAAACACGAAAATACATGAAATTTCTATCAAGATCGTCGCCGCCGAACGATTTGTTACGATCTTCATGGAGCAAAATGCAAAGAACCTCAGCCTGCACTTCGAGCTGCTCCGGTTAATTTTGAAGAAATGACACGCGACGTGAGGGAAATCTCTCAAGGTAACTCGTGATCAATAGTGTTGAACAAATAGTTATTGACGATGCCGATAAAACGTGAGAGATCAGTGAATTTTGAAGGATTTGTGCGTCTCGAGCTCACGAGCCCATCGGATATCCGGATAAATCGTTTGGTAAAAAAAAAAACAAATGTGCAAAAGATGCTTAATAAATATTTCGCTCCACAAGGTGGACTGAGAAACGTCACTCGGTATGTATGATAAATCGTGTGTTCTGGAAGGCCAATTTCACGACTCACCGTGCACAGACGTGATTCAGTCACGCAATGGGACACTGTGCGAGGCATTAAAATTTAATAGAATTACCAGTCTATTCACGTAACGGAAAATATAGTAAATCGGGCAAAGAGTAATGCCACACAGATCGTAAATAACTTGACATATGTTCGCGGAGGAACCACGGCTGCTGGAAAAGCATGCACTCCGTAAATCCTCCCTCAACTAATCAATACTATTCGCGACAGCTCCAGAAGCCTCAACAGCAGAGTGCACAAACAATGTTCTATCGATCACACGTTCCTTCACTTTTCCAGTAACCTCTCCTCAACGTCCTCGCGGGTACGAACATTTTTCACAATTTCTCGAGCAATTCAGTTTTTTGTTCTTGTTTTTCTCAAGTTTTTATTCGTTGCTGTGAATTTTTAATTATTTTCTAATTAACTAAACGCTCGCTTATTTATACTTGACAGACTGAAAAAGAAGGAAAAAAAAATCACCATTCAAGGGAGATCGAGCTCACGTTCGCGAAAGTCTTTGGAACTCGATAATTTTAGTTGTCAAATACAAAAGTCCGAAGGGCTGTACCGTATCACATAAAAATTATAAGGAAAAAAGGTCGAAGCGTTATTTTGGTGGCAGGTTTGGTTCGGGCGTACGCGCCTTATTGCTTTCTTATATGAGCATTCGTCAACGTCCGAGACAGAACCCTCGCAATAATGTCATCGTCGTTCGATACACGGCTGACCCTGCATGTACCAACCAAGAAAAAGAGCCAACATTCGATCCTTAACTATTTAGTACCTTCAGCACGTTCACCGAATCTCGTACATTACCTTTTTTCTTCTATTACCAATCACATATATTTTCTATACGTCTAATACATCCTGTTTAGAAATCCACATCGGTCTATATATACGCTCTTACGATCCTCTTCGATCTCGCCAACCTTAACACTTTACCACATTTAATTACACAAGCTTGCTCACGCGATAACAAAACTTTTCACCTTAATACGCCAATTCTCTCCAAATTGCATTTTTCTGGTAACAATAATATCGTTCACTCCTCCATTTATTTCCGTCCAACCATTTCCTGGATATCTGACGATCTTCTGGGCATCGCAAGAAATTGAATAAACCAAAAAAAATCGTCAATTTCTATGCGAATAGAGGTAGAAAAAGTAAATCCGTTAAAAAATGGATGAAATTTTTCAATTATTTCGCATTCGTTTTATGAATGGAATAAATGTTATTTTAATTTTATTCAATAATTAATTATTCAATTAATATATTATATATTTTATTTATATAATAACGAATAAATAAATATAAAACAAGTTATTCATTTAATTAAAGGAATAATTTTTAAAAAAATTAATAAAAAATCTCTTGGCTCGTAGTTATTTTCTGAAGGAAGAGTTGCCGGAGACAAACAACTTTTTCATCGAGAATGTAATGAAATAAAAGTGTCCTGACGTCGCCATATTGATCGGAGGTTTTTGCGATAGAGCAACGGGGACTCAAATCCATACGACAAAAGTCACGTATAAACGGAACGGCACCGGTAATTGTCACAAGCAATAGGAAGTTAAGAAAAAAAAGGACAAAGAAATCGCGGAAGCTGCAGTTGGTAGGAGAATCGTATACGAGACGAAGCGTGATGGATCAGACTCCTAATGTGGTTGTCCGGTACTGCGGTCATCGAAAATCGACCTTAGCATTCGCTAAACAGATATATACCAATTCCAAGAGGTTTTTCCTGTCCTATTGGCTCAAAGTAATGGCTCGATCGCGATGTACACTCGTAAAACCTATTGTCCGAGTAGCAGGCTTCGAGAAAACGTCAAGACCCAAGGGAAAGGGAACTGTGGCACTTTTATTTGTACGGACCTCGTTACTCCTAACAAACTGATCGATCAACAAATTTGATCAACTACGAGGATGCATTCGTGATTCAAAGACCACGTAACGACCAAATTAAATGTCTCTCTGGCCAAGATTTTGAACGTTTCGTTCTCATGGGAGGAAAGATTTTTCTTTCTCGTCCTCCGATTCACGATAATTCTTTTGGTTCGACTACACGATTCAACTTTTTAGAAATTCATTTTTAGGCGACAAATATTTGAGACGAAGAAACTGGGTCATTTTGACCCGGACATATATCTATGTGAACTCGTCAGCGCTATTTCACCAAACTCGAGAGTCGTTGCATTCAAAAGAACATTTTTTTTCATCGTTAACTTGAACACTTTGCAAATATTTGCAATGTTAGAGGAATCCGGGTCAAATTGACCCAGTGTATCGAGGGGAGGCTTCACAACTGCATTAATTTTGCGAACTACAGTTGAATAATACTTTATGCAAGAGCTGACCCATTCCAATCAGTCCAGCAGCCACTACAAAAATGAATGAATTAAAAGTTAATCGAATGTCCGGCGATGTGCGTGATTAAATATGACGAAGTTGGTGTTGGGCGTGTGAAATGATTGAAAACCGAAAGTTTAAATTATACATTGCGGAATCTAAACGATAAATGATGAATAGAGAAAATCGCTGGAAATTGTCGATCGAGTCAGGGAAAATGTGTATAAACGTGTATTAACGCTCGACGCAGGCACCGCGAGAGAGCGAAAGGTTTATCAACGCGAGCAAGAACTCGAGGAATTTTGAAAATGCCTTACGCACTCCCGCGGCCGCAGAAAATGCAACGCGACTCTCATCCTGTCGCCCATCAATAAATATAACCCAATCTCCCACGAATTTTCTACTTGATTACCACTTAATTGGACTGTTTGTTAATTATTAATTTCTTCATTTCGCTTGTTCGTTCAAGCCAGGAGAGAAAAAGAGAACGAACCACTAGAATATTCGATATTGTTTATCACACGATCCTGGATAATTGAGCGACTTGCATCGAAAAATTATTGCTACTTCCTTATTGCTATAGAATGACCAAATTGATTGGCCAGTGGGATACCGAACATTCGATCTGTCTCTTAGAACGTAGAAAAAAAAGTCAAAGCGATCGACGACCCAAAGATTTCGATTAGCTCCTTAAATCCTCTCTTGAAACAAAAAAAAAATATCAATCTCTACCTTTTTGAGGAGACATAAGGACATGAAGCAACAGCAAATTCGACGTGATTGACAAATGAAATTATGGGCACCGAAAATAGACCGGAAATCGATTGATCAAAAGTCGGAATTTCCAGGATCGTATTGATTTTTAATATTTAATATTATTTTTTTTTAAATAAATGATGAAAAAGATTGAAAGAGAAAAGCTCGAAAAAGGGAAATAAAATGGAATAATGGCGTAAAAAATGGTTGGAAAAGCGATAAGATTGGAAATAGCTCGCGTGCACAAACTAAAGTTGGTTGAGCTTGGACTGTTTGTAAGCGTCGAAGTAATTTGAGCAAAAAGGTTAATTGCGAGTGTTAAACGCGGAGCGAACTCCTGTCGAAAATGACTCGGTTGGTATGTGCAAACGGGAAAACAGGCAGTTCGAAGAGACCGCTCGTTGTGGCTAACTCATCATATTATTGCTCGTCTAGCTTTATCTATCCGGTTGCCTCGTTGGCTGTTATTTCCTCCGAAAGCTAAGCAAAACAAATGACTGTAGTTTCCCGAACAATTTCGGAGCTCTATTACTATGACGACCATTAATAATCGATCTATCAACAGCAGAAAAATAAACAATGGAGCAAACGACGCTCCAAAGAATAAGCACAAAAAAACGTTTGGCACTGCCGATTCTTCTCATCGAACGAATATCTGGCATAATGAAAAAAAGGAGGAATAAAAATCAGAAAATTAATTGGAGAAAACGATAAATTCGAAGAAAAAAAAAGGATATAATTTTGTGCTACACTGAGAAAACAGTTTATTTATAATAAAGAAATATATTTAGTTGGTCCTTCTCCTCAAACATTAATTAAGTGTTACAAAATTTATTAACGGTCAAAAAATCTCTTTGGTATGACGATCAAATTTCATGGTCATAGCATTTCCTTGAAGATCGCTTCTATTTCCCTTGACTCGTTAGACGTTTATGGTCACCAAATTAATTTGCTATCAAGGAAGGTTACGTTTTATCGAATAATTCATTTATTAACTATTAACAAATGTTCATTTCAGACACTAGCGAGAGGCTCAAATAAATTATTAATTAATTGTTAAAAAAAAACATTTATTTCGTCGTATATCCAACGTTTACATTTCTTGGCAGTTATCAAATCCTGGTACAGATGAAATTTGCTGACGAAATCGAGTAATTAGTGGAAAAGACGCGAGCGTGTGAGACGAAGAGACTGGCGCATATAGGATACTTGTGAAATGCGTGGTGCATTAAAAAGCTATTATTAGTAAGAGGTATTGTTAACACAGGATAGGAGCAGGTGAGAGGGTTGATCTCGTGAAAAAGTTAGTGACGGTGAGTTCGTAACCTTGTCTGATGGAGCGAGGCGGCGAGGATGAAAGCATGCGAGCTTTATCATTTTGTGTTAATTAGTAAAAGTTTGGTAAGGGAAGGGAAGGGTAGGGCGATTTCTAGGGCGGGTGTAACGATGCCGGCTGGTTTTAGCGGTTCGCCGAGTATTTGTAACGAGTTGATGAGAAACTAAGCGAATAGAGGAAGGAAAGAGACAGCAGTAGAATAGTCAGAGAGCAGCAGAGCTTTGGGGAGCGTGAGTTGTTGCAGAAGGAAGGAAACGGAGATGGTACAGGGAGCAGGGAAAGGTGAGAACGAGGAGGGCGATGCGAGGAGAAGGGAACGCGTTTCTCCGGTGCCAACAATTAACTCTCGCCTGTAATCGACGTACAGACACGAGAGGACGATGCGGTATTTCTCTATTTGGTCTCTTGGGTCCCTTCGCTGCCCCTGAACCACGTTCACGTTTAACGTCCAGCTCCGTTTTCCTTTTCCTAGCTTTGCCCCCCTCCACCATTATCAACTCGGACAAATCTGTCGAGTTTCAGGAACCATTTCCACGCCTTCATCGTCCAGACGAAAAAGCAACAGACGGGGCCCCTAAGGCGCTTACGCCTCGAGAATTTCCGTTATTACCTCCTTTATCTTTTTCCCTCTATCCATCATTCCACCTCATTCTCTCTCTCCCTCTCTCTCACCCTATTTCCTATCCTTTGCTTTTCCCTTCAACCTGCTCCAATCCTTGTCTTTCAACTCATCAAGCCCCTTTGGCTACGTCAGTATATACAACACAAGATACACAAGTACATAGCCCACATATTATATCCAATATCCAGATCCGGCCCAATTTTACGAGTAATTGAAAAATCCCCTCCCCCCCCCCCTCCCCCCCTCCTGCCCTTTTCTAGCTCGACATTTCTTTATTAATTTTCTCATAATTGCTCCAAAGTAACGAGCGACCATTCTCTTTCCAGCCTTCATTTTTATCGTCGCATTCGAATAACTCGTTCGTATCCATCGCGAGCTGCTCAAGTCACATGTTTCATGAAGAATTTATCGGCTACATTGCGACGAGAATTAAATAATCAAATTTTAACTGTAATTCGAATGTCAAATTTGTTGGAGATACCTGATGGAGAAAATCGTGAGTTTCGTCGACCATTATCTTCTGTGGAACATTCATTCGAGAACCGAACTTTCAAGCTCAGCAGGTTGGATGATAAAAATTCATAAAAAAGTGATCACAAGTTGGGGGGGCGAGAAAAAAAAACGAGAAAAATTTAACAGAAGCGTTTCTTAAATCCTGTGACGTTAAGGAAATTTGTTGTTCTCTCAGCTAATCCTCTTAATAAAACAATAGCGCCAAGGATGCCGGATGAAGATTATTCCAATTGCGAAATCCCCGAACAAAGTAGAGGAATATAAAAAGACTCGAACGTTAAAGGAATAAAAATAAAGATAAAAAAAGGCACAATATCGAATTGTGATGGGAATGATATTATCGAGAGCAACGTTGGAGGTGAATGTTTGCTTGCAGATAGAAAAGTTTTCAGCATTCATGATGAAAGTGTATGTGAATGCGGTGGATTTAAAAAATTCAGCTTTTCGAAACAAACGAAGCTCAGGGAATAATATTTTAGTGTATATATTTATGAAAATAAAAGCTGAGCGTACGAATGTTTCGAGTGAAAATATTTTCTTAGCGTATAGTAAAGGGGCGAGCATATTCCCGCGTCGATTTTTTTGACACAGCTTCGATAATGGAGGAGCAGAAAAAAAAGGGGGAAAAAAAATGATACGCTTGCAGAAATCCCGATTCACGAATCTGCCTCTGGCTCACTGATAATACCAACGAGGTCGAAGATGAGACTGAAAGTTATGGAATCGGTGGTACATACACGCGGCGGAATCCTCCAACGAGTAAAACGTCGGAGCAAGAGGTGGGCGGCTTTGATGGAACTCTAGCATTTGCATTTTTCACAGTTTTTATACTTTTTTCAAGTATACCCTCTAACAAAAATGTTTTCACCCGCTCTCCCCCCTCACAAATCGTTTAATTAAAACGCTATTGACTGAGCGACCATCGTGATCGGACATCTCGATCAAAGCTTATCACTAAATGGACACTAATGAGTTTCCAATATCCCCAAATAATTCCTCGCCCCTCCAGTCGCTAATTCTTCCCCCCCCCCCCTCCCCCGATTAGTTTTGACAAATGTTCAAAATTTTATTATCAACCATTGAGACCAAGCGTTTGACGTATGAATCCAAAACTTGGACCAAAGGATCGACATGCTGCTGGGTAAGTCCGTCAAACGCTCCCAATTAGCGATCACTTGATATTCCTGCCCAACTATAAGCTCCCCCCGGACAAGTGTCATTTGTCGTGAGACGTTATAAGACCAAAATTAGGAGAGACTGGCCAGGAAGACTTCTTGGACGACCTCATCAAGAATCGACGATAATTCCAAGTGCAGGAAGACTGCGATTCACGAGAGGCAGTTTTGGAGCGCCAAGTGCATCGCAAGATCGAGGCGGTTAGTGAAATAAAAAAATTTGAAAAACGATCGGAATGTCGAGTTTGCTGATCGAGGCTGATAATGTGATAACAAACATGAAGAATTTAATGATGAATAGTATGAAGAAAACTTGATGCATGGATTCTCAGTTGTGTGAAAAAAATTGTCGGCGTTTGGGCTTAAGGAAGTTGGAAAAAAAAGGAGCTTCAATTATCTCAGTACGTTTGGTCGAATAATACCGAGGAAAGAAATCCTCTCGGTGCGGCAGAGCAGCCAACAGAATTGAAGCAGCTTCGCCAGAGTTGTTTAAAGATTTTTTTTCCGAGCGAACCTCGAATTTCCCATTTAGCCTTGGACAGCAATCAGGTAAATTTAGCTTGGTGGTTGGTAGCCAAGGCTAGCACAATTTGCGGTCATCCAGCGAGTTTATCAGGGCTGTACAAGTATAGAAACGTTACTAGAGCTTTTGGGCTTTGTCGGTGGCTCGAGTTGCAACTGAAAACATCGCGACGATGAGACGAAATAAGACCAGAAAGCACCACTGGCTGCGTCTTTTCCTTTAATTATTTCTTCCCTTCGACAACGCTCTTTTTTCGACCACTAGCAACGCCAACGCGACGAGTCTTGTTCTACAAAATATCAGAGTACACACGACTCTGGTGATTAAATTTACAACGACACTCCCATCAAAGAGAATTTTGCAAAAAACAGTGAAATCGATGAATTTATTCGAAAAATTCTTTTCGAAACCCCGGAAAGTCCAAATTTTTATTTCAATCTGAACAAAAACAACGTGAATGTGTAATTTAGCAAAAACATTGCATTTGTTGCTAAAAAAGTAGAGACTGCGATCGCCGAAGGGTCTCGAAGCATTTGCAAAGTTTTGGTCCGAAAAAAAAAAAATTTTTTTTTGTTCCCTCGTTCAGAACTCTAAAAGAAGTCTTCCCTGCAACTAGGGAGTCGTTTAATTCCCGGTTCCTGGGAGAGCTGCTCTTAGGGCGAAGGAGCAGGACTCAAGATCGCAGAGGAGAGAGAGAGTGTTTAGTCCGGAAAACATAAAAAAATGTAATTGTTAACAAGTAAATGGTAGAAAATTTTGAGTTGGAGATTTTCCGAGCGAAGGTAACGACGAAAAGCGTAAATAATGTGAGCGACTAATATTTGGGGACGTATAGTATGGAAAATGGATGGGAAGGAGGGGAGTGATAAAAAATTCTGTATGTTTAAAGGCGGCATACGTGTCGACACATTGATAACGTAAGTGGCAGCTTTGGTTGGGGAACATGAACGAAAAGTTAGTGTCCACCCGACGCTCTGAGAGAGAGAGAGAGAGGATAGAGTAACCGGGCGAGAGGAACTGTGCAAAGTGTCAGTTAGTCGTCAGGGCACAGACTGATCCTTAATGCAGCGTGTGTGTGTGTGGGCGAACAGTGCAACGTGACGCACACGAACGGTGACAAACGTTTTCCGCGGGCTTATCCGGTGCTTGATTCTCTGTGTGATGCTTGCTTCTGTGTCAGCTCCCATCACCTGGAGTTGAGAAAGAGATCGAGAGAGGGAGAGCGAGAAAAAGCAGCTTGGCTTTGCTGTGACGTCGCGCCTTGTACGAGGGAATCTCTCTCGAGACTCCAAAGACACATATATATATATATATTTATGGACGTGTGTATGAATGTGACTGTTCCAGGAAGGACCGAGGACGCGACGACTACTATTGAGAGACATTAAAATCGATACGGAACGCACTTGAGTGGCATTGCCAGGTTGGAAGCTATATATATATATATATATATATATATATAGATATATCTCGTGTGTAGCTTTGGAGCAGCAGGCTTCGCTTGGCGAGAAGTGAAACCCTGAGGGCTCGACGCCCAACGAGCGCAATGGACACGCTAACGCCACTTCCTTTCACCCTCTTCGGCCCGCTCCGGTCTCCCAATAATTTTCTGCCGCTGCCTCATGCCATGCAATCGCGCGACGCGCATCACACCGACCGAGAGAAACAACGGGCTTATACACCACCAGCCCCGTCACAACGACGAGGATCACCGAGCCTGCTGGAGCAAGCCATGACTTCCTCCGATCCTCCTCTCATCCCTTGCGGCTCTCTCTCAACCATTGTACCTTCCGGCGCACCTACACTCTTCCTAAGCCCTCGACAATCATCTCCACTGCATGAATCAACGTCCAAATTAGATCGAGATGAATCTCGCGAAAAAGCAAACACGAAACTCGGGGAATAACGAAAAACCAGGCGAACCGGGAGTTCTCCCTGAATCTATTAATGATGATTCGCGGACTTTTACGTTTCGTTTCGCTCGACGTACGTGGAAACCTCCACCGAGAATTACACAGCGAGAATTAAACGCACATTAAGAGATGAAACCGGTCATGAAAATCCTTATGTGTTTCAGCGACCTCGCGCACAATCATTACTCAGTAAACATCATCCGCTTAACTCGTAAAAGCTCCAGTCTGCGGGGAACCAAGAATAGAAAATTACAGTTCGAGTTGACCATCATTTTCTGTCTCATAATTGACTCATCCGTGCATCAACAGCTTACACGAAAGTCTAGAAAATTAATTACATGTACAGACTTTGGGCGACCCGAGATTTCTTCCAAAAGTTTATCCCAAATCTGCAGGTAAAGGTTTTCTCCCGAGTCCCCGATGATGCCACTCAGCTCGTTTTTTATAGTGGAGAGAAGTAAAAAACGTCAATCGCGAACAGATGACCAGGCGAGAAGAACGAAAAATCAAAAACTCAGAAATCGTCACACGTTTCGCCCGAAATATGACGTCAGACAATTGAGGACATAAAAATGAGAACGCGGTGGAGATTTCTAGTGCTCATAACATTTGGTGTGAACGAAAATTAATGAGAGGTCATTACTCGGGGCTGGGGTAGCCCGCGTGCGGGCGAACACCATCTGCGTACGTCGGGACGCGGTCTCGGTACACGCATCAACTGCTTGCTCATCATACGTGACCTAATGCACAGCCGCGTATGTGCTATACATGCGCCACAGAGATATCGCCTTTTCCAAAATCCTCCCTCATTTATGCCCAAATGTGCTGAATTATTGTTAATGTCCACCAGAGAGCAATTCACTCGCAACTTTAAACACACGCGGCCATACCTGAATAAACAAGTATTAATGAAACATTCCCTTTCCCCACTCGATAGGCCCGTTCCCCCCTTTATACTGTCACTACCTTTTCCAACCATTTTCCCTCCGACCTACACCATTTCCCCAACTATTTTATCTCATTAACAATGAAATCCTTGATTATTGCGGTTTTCTCTATATTTAACCATTCATCCCTGTTCCATTCGCTATTTGCCAAGTTAGAAGTCGATACTCGCTCGACGAGGCTGAAACAACAGGGATCGGCGGATATTTAACTAATATTCCATTTCATTTGTTGAATCACTTGTTTGCCGATCACGTTAAAAAGTGAGAAAACTCTTAACCCCGTTGGTGGCCACGCGTTCTAGGAATAATGGGGTCAGATTGACCCCTGCGATATTTAAACGCTTGCCACCTTGCCGGTATCGTTCGGAAGGACACATAAAAATTCGGGATATTAGTTCAAACCTTTCTGAATAAAAATATCGAGGCAACATTTTTTTATCAATTTTTCAAAATGGCGAAAAAAAATCAGCAAGGAAGGAATGTGTGAAGAAAAAATTCGGGCGCTCCGAAACGCTGTTGGAGGAATTCTAGTTCGAAATTGCGCTTGGGGTCATTTTGACCCCTGGTGACCAAGGCGCGTGAATATTGGAAAATTTGGCTGAAAATTTCGAAAAAATGATGAGAATCGATTTTTTCGGGTCTGTCAATTTGGAAGAGCGAAAGGGAGCGGAGGAGCTTAATTTTCGAACAACGAAGGGATCATCGTTGAGAAGTGCTGGGTGTACAATTTGGTGGAAAATATAATGAGGGTTGAGGGATGGTACGAGGCACCGGATGGCATGTTGCGTTGCCAGTAAGCATCAACGCGCTTTTCCCTTATTGCGTGAGAGTCTAAGTTGGCGAGTAACAGAGAAAAAAGCAATTGCATCGAGGATTGAAAAGGTTGGGAGGAGCGACGAGCGTTCGCTCCTTCTCAGAAGTTTTTAATGATTTACCTCGCGAAATAAATATGTTGAAGGAAGCCGTTAAAGTCCAAGGAGACGTGTAATTCTATAAGAGTTTAAAAAGTATCTCAAAGTTAATTTTTATTTCTCTGACAAGTCAAGGTAGTAGTTACCAGTTCAAATATTCGGGAAACTTTGAAAGATCATTGGAAGACGTTATACTTAAGAGGGAGAGTACAAATATTGATATTCCATTCATTAATGTAGAATTTTTTTCCTTCCACTCCAAAGACTGTTTGGTGAAAACGACTGGGTTGGCAAGTTGGAGGAATCTTTTAATGCAGGAAGAAAAAATAAGGAGGGATTCGTATCTCGATTGAAGAAATTTGCTCGAAAAACCATTTACGAATTGCATTAAAACAATCATTGCTTCGTAATCAAGGGGATCGAGCAATTGAAATATTGTGTTGGTCGAGAGTGAGAGGGAGAGAGGAGGGAAAAGTGTTTCGATTCTGCTGTCGACAGGCCCATCGAGAAATCGTTCTTTCCACGATTTCTATACACGCTAAAAGAGTTAAGCTTAGATAGGAACATCGCTATGGTGGTATACCTGGTCGAATTGATCCCACGAGTAAATCGCGAGCCATTGAGAGCCAAAGAAAGAAGAATAAAAGAACGGAAGTGTAAAAAAGAAACTGTGAATCGAAATGGTAGAGAAACTGGTGGGTTCGCCAACTGACCGAGTGGAGCACGCGGTTTGCAACTGTACCGGGGCCAGTGGCCTTGATTTATGCCAAAACTGGCGTCGTTTATTATCGGTAGCGCTGCTGGATGTTTGCATGCGTGAAATTGGAAGCGCAGACAAGCGTCCATGCAAATTTAAACCGTCGGTTCGTCGGTCTAGTCGACGCTCACGCTATCCGCCTTCATCGCCATCGCTACATCACCATCGTTTGGGCTTGTGACGCTTCTTTCTTTATCCTTCTCACTCTTTCCCTCTTTCCCTCTGGCTTGTTCACTTTTAACCATTCCCCCATCGCTCTATTCCGACAAAGAAGAAACTTTACCATTTTAAAAGCAAAGATAATTTTCGACTGTACGCCATACAAGAACACCGTTATTTACAGTCTCTTCCAAAAATCATTTCCCAGACTAACACAATCGATAGATCGTTCAATTCTGAAGAGAAAAGTCCTTTGTCATTTTCTTATACGACGTTCCATTCGTGAGATATCGACGAGAGAGTGAAAGCCACGCCCACTTTCGCCAATCGACGCGTTTCATTGGGTGTTTCCTAAATCGTGGAATATCTCGTCAACGCGGCTTCAGAGAAGAAAGTGCATAAGGACTTTTCTCTTTGGAATCATGCGCCCTACATTTCCTCACACTTTGAACGAGATTCCGAAAAAATAGTGTAAAAAATCGCACTAAAAATGAATTGCCATGTTCTTATTGTCACGGACCGAAAACCTGCTGAATTCTACCAAACCTCTATTGTCTTTAATTCCTCGCAGTGTACATAGAGAGTCGGATTAGTGCGTGATCGACGTCCATACCCCCATTCATTCTTTCCCTCTTCCATGCTCTCAATCGTTCGTCCTCTCCCCCGCCTCTAGCGTAGATCGATATCAGAGCCATCTACAGAGAACAGATTCGTGTACAGGTCATCCGCCTCCTGTCGTGTCCTGCAGGCCTCAGTTTTATCAACTAGCACTCCCTTCATCACATATTTTCTCTCTCCCTCATACGTCCGCGTATTTTCAATGCTCTCCGGGTCTTCCTACCTCCGACTTTATAATAAAAAGACTGCATAATTCATCGGCTAGTAGCCAGAAGGAAGAACGAACTGAAAAATGCTACCAATTTCTTCGCAAAGTACCAATCGATGCAGAAAAATTCGCAACAGTCCACAAAGAGACTAAAAACAAATTCATCCGAATAACAAATAATGCCACAACTTTTCACAAAAAAAAAGAAATTTCCAAGCCAAATGAAATTTTTTATTGCTCTCGGAAATTATTATCGCCAGATTTACGAAGATTTCCAGAGGCCTCCAAATAATGAAAAGCATTACTTCAGCTCGTTGGCCTTTTAAGGTAGAGAACAAGCCAAGTGTTTAACTCTGTAACGGTGAACATAAGCGCGGCATGTGGACAAAGCCAGCCGAAACAGGGTGGCCTAACGGGGTAGCCCTTGTTTTTGGCTGGCTACGAGAGTTCAGCCGGTTTGGCCAACAGCGCGATTGTGATGCACTCCGAAAAGCTCCAGTCGTGTGATATTGCTCTTGGCTCGGTTACACTCAACCCTGCTTCCACGTTTCATGCATCCCATTCTACAACCTCGGCCAACAGTGTCAACTGACCTTCCCACGACATCCAATTCCAGCCCCCTTCCAATATATATTCTCTAACGATGTTTGCCAGTTACCATTGCCGTACCGATTATTCCCCTGTTGCCGATTTACCCCTCAACCTTTTCCGCCCACCCTTGCTCTCTGTGCTTTTACAACGAGCACTCTTTTGTATCCTGTGCCACCAAAATGTATCGAAACCTTTATTCAAATGGCTGTGTACGCTGTACAAATTATTAAACCATTCATTAATATTCCAAATAAACATATTGACCTACGTTTTTAACTTTCCATGCCAATTATTATGTACGAGAGAATGAATAAAAGTGCTGAATGAATATTTGTCCTGCTGCTCAAGTCCAAATCTCTACAGTCAATAATAAAACACGTTGAGCGTCGAATTAATGAAAAAAATGAAAAATTAATGAGTGAATCGTATTGCCATGAGCCAAGAACCTGCCGCGAGGTCAATACTCGGTTGGGTGACCGCTGCTGAGCCATCGCTATTTCCTAGTTTTTGGAGAAAACGTAGGAAATATAATCGACCGGATGTGCTACAGTTTTCTGGAGCCCACGTGGCATTTTTTTGCTAAAATATTTCAGGAAAGATTCCGCGTATGGGGGAAAACGATCGGAGGGTTACAAAGGTAAGCGGAAGTGGCTTTTCACCATTGCCTGTTGCCCTCGAATCGACGGAGCGTCTTAAAAGTCCATCATGGGTTTGTCCCATTTTTGGGCAAATTTTTTTGTTCACTGTTCCGGTTCAAATCGAATGAAAGTTTTGAAAGCATAAAATGTCGAAATGTCGATGCAAATAAATGACCGATTCTGGGTGAATGTACGGTCACGAAAAAATCTCCGAGAATCATATTAAAAAGTAATCTCCAGTATCGCAGCGTGTTCTTTTGTTTCAATGGTTTTGTGGATTATTGAGGAAAAAGTTGAGGTCCTCGGGGTATGATGCTTGCAGGTGATTATTCGCTGATGATTAAATAGTTAAAGAAATTAAAGATTCAGTGATTTTTGAGAAGCGATAAATCTGCATATTGATCAATGTTTTAATTGGAAAAAGTAGCACGTCGTTATTTGGATGATGGAAATTCGTAACAGCCTCAACGATACGCGCATAACATTTCAGAACACATAGGGAGAGAGAGAGAGAGAGAGAGAGAGCTGCGCTTATATACACCCGTGTACAGAAAATTGGGAACAGAGAAGAGAAAATCGATAGAACGGCTTCTCTTAACTCCGCGGACACCGTTACGCAATTCGATACCAATCAATCTCTACACGAATTAATGATTCGGGCAACGGTCAGCCAGGTATTATGCCAGTGGCCGCTTAGCATACAGTCTCTAGGTTTTACGATCAGGCTAATGAAAATTAACGCATATATCTATCATAATTAATATTGCTCTTGTGTCGCGAGCGAGGATTAGCGATATTCACAATCGCACATATGTATATACACAAGCTACAAATTTCTCATATTATTTGCACGTTAACGCCTATTGATTTATATCCACGTACGCGTTATACCATGCAGATGAGCTTTTGTCACGTTGAAACAGTTTTGCAGACGAATTCATTACCGTCTAATGCTAATTAATAATAAACATCAAATCCCGAGCATTTCGAAATCCATTTTTTTCTTTTCTTATTTAATCCGTTGCACGTTTTTTTCTACAATGGAGAGGCCGAAGAATACACGAAACGATTTCTTTTCGACATTTAGACTTATTATTCCGATGCTGGATTCTTCGCGAAATACCAGCCACTCGTTTCATTTCCAATTGAAAGTTTGATACTGCAAAAGCTTCGTGAAAAAACAAAAAAAATTTTTAAATAATGCCAAAGGAACAGAACGAATGCGCCGAGTGAATGAAATTAATGAGTAACGTAATTAATTAGCCACTCCTATTCCTCGAGTATAAAAACTGCTGCATGTCCATCGAGCTATTATTATTATTCTCATTGTATTGAGCAACAAATCTCGCTGCCATTGAATGACCGACAACAAGACAATTTGCTTTGTCGCGATTTGACTGTTTTACTAACCTGTTGAGGCTCTCGAAGTACACCGGCTATGTTCCTTGGCTGAAACACAATAAAGTCATACCGTCAATACGAATATTAGGGCATTGTCCTCGTATTTATTAAGGCAAAAGCCAACACAGACGACAAGACCAGACATTTGCCATACAGCTAATCAGTTCCAAGACATTCGTTCTTTTTCAAATGTATAATTAAATTTCGTGCTGCTCGAACCTCGAAATAATCGTGAAATCGAATCCGAAGGACACCGGAAGGTTATTTTATCTCTTAATTAAGGCAGAAGTCTCGTCAAAGTCTTTCCTTCGAAAACCATCGAGACCACTGCCCACAAAATTTTTCATTTAAACAATTCAAGGTGTAAAGCTCTTCGTGTTATAAATAATGAAGAATTTTGCTCGTGGCACCCTGATCGTCGTGTTGTGACAAAGTTTTCACATTTTTGTTGCATCCAAATTGGAAAATTCTTCGATAATTCGATCCTCGACTCAGGAGAAATGTCAATGGAAAAAAAAAAGAAAAAAAACAAACAAACTCGTTTTCCTCGCGCCCAAATTTCCCAGCCCGTAACGTTCGGTGAGGCCGTGGAGAGGAGGTAAACGTTTGCATAAAGACGTAGAGTTAATGGAGAGCGAGATGCTGGATCGAATGACGATACAAACGCTAACAAATGTGGGTCAAAGAGGAGGAAACGTTATAGGCTTGAACGGAAATGGGCAATGCGGGATAGAAGGAAGAGATGATCGAGGCTCAATGATGTCAATATAGAGTCAAACAGAAGTGGGATATGACGGACGAGTGAATCTCTTCGATGTGTATACGTCCCGGTGGGATTAATTCAGCGAGTAGTATTAAACAATGCGGTTGAGGTTTGAGGAGGCATGGAGGCCGCTGGCAGCAACGGATAAGCTCAAACGTGGGTTATCCATGGAGCGTTTTATGTCGATAACAGAGGAGAACATGGTAGAAGAGCGGAGGAGCAGTAGCGCGGATGCGTAAGTCTATCAATCGAAATGTAAACTTGAAGCGAGAATTTGCAATGAACGGATCGCGTGAGCTTATGAACTGAAAGGGCCAGGGAGGGGGGGAGGATGCGTTCAACATTTGTGCAGGTGAAAGGCTTTCTTAGCTTTCGTGGCCCTCAGAGGAGGGCCGATCCAGGAGATATAACTCGAAGCTATCCTGCTCTCAATCGTGTCTACCAGCAATACGAAATTCAGTGAGCGCGTAACTAAAATCGTGTATGGATATAGTTTAAAGTCCCTTCGTGCGCGGGCTCGTCGGAGAATTGTGGCGGTGGCAAGACGTGCGGAAACAGAAACTCGTTAGTTATATTTGCATGCGAGTACATGCCGCTTCGCTTCTCCTCCCATCGACACTGACGCCAACCCACGAAACGTGTCTGGCCCTCTTTCGTACCTCAGCCCCTTCCGCAACTTTCCTCTAACTCTGCTGCTCGCTCTGCCCATCCCCCTTCACTCTCTCTCTCTCTCTCTTGCGCGTCTTCGTGCAGCTTACGAATTTTTAATGCCTTGTATCGTTAAGATTTATGAAACTAACTGGCACTGACTTATAATCGATCCTGCGTTATGGTGGGAGGTATGCGTCGCTGGTAAATCCAGAGGAAAGGCAGAAATAAAGGAACGGGAACGATTGAAATAAAGAAAAAGTTAAAATTACCTTTTTTTCGGCCTGATTCATCCGATTTTTTCTTTTCTTTCTCCTTCTCTCGGTTTTGTTTTTTCTTCAACCGTTGTCACCCCGAGTCTCGTTTCATTCGCGCGGTATAACGAAAGGGAGAAAACATGGTCGACCATTTTCGTTTGATGCGCATGGGCACAACGGAATGGCTCTGTTTGCACGAGGTAGTTCTCCGAGAGAGGTAGCGTTTTGCTTTACGCACCAAGATAAGAGAAGCTTGCCATCCGGATTAACCATATTCATACGTGTAACCACCGAGCCTGAAACTTTAAGCACTTGGCAAGGTGCAACGTGCGGACTAGCTCATTATTCAAGGGGGCCATTTCGCTACCCAGAGCAAAATGAGATCAGGCGCGAGTACACACTCCACACACCAGCCACACACCTTCTTCGTATCATTCCCTCGTCCACACCCTGCGCTCTCTTTCTCTTCCCTCTCGCCTCATGTACATGCAGAGCTTCAACCTCATCCGCACACTATTACCTTTTTCTCACCTATCCTCGCTGTTATAACGAGTCGAGATTTCTCCGAGCTCTTCTCTCTTCCCAACATTTTATATCCACACTTCCGCTTCTTAATTCTCAACGGATTGGTCAAGAGATTAGCAACACCTTAAATTTATGTTTCCGAGCAATTGGACAAAGCACACCTGCCTAGTACACTCTCATTAAAGAGACAGGATCCCTTGTTGTTAATTTGAAAAAAAAAACCACAAAATATTGCAGCTTAATATTTCGAGCTCGTTGACTCTGACCGTGTCAAGATCTGCGGAATCGATTCATCGAGTTTTTGGGACTAATTCTGAAAGTTGACCTCCGCCCTGATCCTTTAGGACACTCGCAGAGCGCGAATCGGCTTTTTTGCACCACTATGGAATTCAAGAAAAAGTCAATAATTCGCTAACTTTTCTTGTAGCCGAGAGAAACGATTTGGAAAATCGTGGAAAACCAAGATGGAGGATTAATAAATAGAATTCTGAGGAGTAAATGTTTATTGAGTCGTCGCGTGATAAGCCCTTAAGGTTTGTCGATACCGGGACAATGTTCCACCGCAGATTAGAGTCTCCCTTCTTTGTAGGGACCCTCTGCCCCCTGCTGGTATTTATTCTCCTTTACAATTTCGATATAACATCTGAGCTCGGGTGGTGGTCGAGGTTGCAGGCAGCAGGAGCAAGTGTATAAAATGTTTTATTGCATGGTAAATCTTTCACGCAACAAACCATGCTTCGCCACTACTTAAACGTTACGAATATGATTTGCATAGACATTAAAAAACCAATTAAATCCGCATGACCTACGCTCCTCTCTTCCAACTGCTGACTTTCTTCTTCTCTTTCGCTCGGTCGGGCCATCCTATTCGCCATCTTTCCTTACTTCCTCCTCTTCCATCTACAATCCCGTGCACGTCGTTACTTTTATTTCTAGTCCAGCGTGCTACACACCCGCGGCATTGCCGAGTAGCGAAATAGGCGCCATGACGCTCCCAACAAATTGAGCCTTATACGAGACCTAACGACTCTCAACCGACCCCAAAGTCCGAATCAACCTTTTTTACACAATTTTATTTTTCTGACCTCTCAAAACTCCGAATCGGGTAAACAAACAAATTCGGAGCAATTTTTCTGCATTGCTTGACATTATTTCAATAAATTAATAGGGAGCTCGCTAAATTCCGTGTCATTTGTTGGAGGAATTGATGAGAACGATGCTTATGTCTCAGAAAGTGGAACAATGGGATCAATAGAAGTCCTTAGTGGCCTGCCAGGACGTCCCAGTCGAATGAATCGGCAGAGACGAATAATTTATGCGAAGAAGACATTCGAAACATCTTAACCGGAAATCACCAAAACCAGGAAACGGAAGAAAAAAAAAGAACGAGACAATATTACTTATCGACTTTGCAAAGATTAGCCAAATGTGTCTCGAGGATCCATTACGGACGATGCTCATTAAGGAAAACCCCATCAAAATCCGTATTTTTACGTTGGCTCATCAGAAGGCTATAGGCAGTTGAAATTAACTGGTTAAAGGAGTGGTCTTGGCTCTCCTATGCTTAGAACTGTTAGCGTGCGTGCTGGTTACAGAGCATTAAGTGATTTGTATCTGACATGGAAGGCACACCTTCGACAGTCACGCTATACAATACGCCTCTATAAAGACTCCCCTCAAAGGCCCAGCTTTCATGTTCCATCCTCGTTTTTCAATAAATGTCAAATGTATATTGGTCAACCCTTGATTTAGAAAAAATAAAATGATAGTTTTTGTGTGTGGCTAATAAAATGATGGGTATCATGGTGACACGTGAAGTTATCGACCAATTGATTTTTCATTTCTCGATCATAGTGAGCTCCAGGTGAGTCCACACTTGGGCAGAACCAGTTAAGCGTCTGTAAAACAATGAAGGTGTTTCCGAGTGACAAACAAGTGGGAAGGAAAAGTGCCCCAAGACAAAAGGACGACATAGTCGAGGCAAAGATAAAAACTTGGAGAAAAAGTCTTGCCATTCTTTGGCTAACAGTTGTTCAGTCCTGCAACAGCAAGTGTTGGCGGCAAATGTCCACTGCGAGTTTCGACAACTCTTGCACACCAAAGTGCCTGGCAAACTACCAACTTACAAATAAATCGAGTGGGAATCCCACTCGCCTAAGCTCTTGCCACACGACTCGTTCGTTTCCGCTATCGCACTGCCTGCACTTCACCACTCGCCTCGCCATCGAGATAACTGCACCAGCAGATTATACTCGGAATTGTCTTTGATGGCTTTTTATGAGGTGCCTCGTGGCGATCCGGCTGATCAGACGATTTTCACCGACATTTTCGAAAAAAAGAAAGAAAAAAAAAACACACACGAAAATAAGCTCGACAAATGCAAAATCGTAAAAACAGAGTTGCCAGAAATTTGAGCTACTTAAAAATAATGAGAAGATGCAATAGTAACTAACAATGCGAATTGCGTGGAATCAGTTACTCAGACATTTCGCAATAGTCGTATTATTTTATGACCGATAACACGCGAAGCGAAGTAAAATTCATGGAGAAACGTATCACCATATTTGTGTGAGTGCATTGAAACCAAAAGCGAAGTTTGGGCAACATTGTTCGAGCATAATGTCAAGAGCAAGAGCGAGACGAAGCGGGCGGGGGGGGGGGCAGTTGTATGGCATTGCCATTCCATGCTTCCCTTTCCTTCCGGACATTTGACGGGGTTTTGCATCTCAGTCTCAGGTTCAGCTGCTTTGAGTCAGATTCAACTGGCTACAAGTATCTCTCTCCGTCTCGCACAGCCCCAGCAGCGCGGGCTCACCCCTCGAGAAATTTATAGATACTCGCAGCAAGCTGTGCAAGCGAACTATGAACTTGTACGTTCAGTCTACGCCTTCTCAGACTCTCATATCTAAATAAACCATTTGAAAGAAACAAAAAGAGCTTTGTGTATACCAGAAAATCATAAATATCGCTTTACCCACCGCGAGTTAACTGTTTTCTCATAACTTTATCGAGCGCTATACCAGCTCCAAGCCAATACTAGATCGAGCCTCTTAATCATGTTGTTGAATGCATTTCCAACAGGACAATTTTGTCAGAACTAATGAACAAAGCCCTTGAAGTAATTATCTCGTTGGCTTTGAATTCTCCATGAATGCTTGTCTTCCTAGTATTATTTCCTTTTCATTCTGATTAATATTTCCTGCGAACATCCTATTTACAAGTGTCCAAATATTTTCGGACGTTATTCATGAAAATGGCAAATATATGTGCATAGATTGCCAAAGCAAACTCCGAAAAGGGACCAGCTGTTACTGGTATCGTGGCAACGTTCTCTCGAATTTCCTCGGATTTAGCCCCTTCAAGAGTTCATATAACCATCCACAAACACCATTCAGCATCCACCTGATGATGAACGTTTCAGCTTCGAGCCCAAGAACGTGCTTTACAAGATGTGCGGATGTGAGCTTGTAGCACGTATCCATTTATTTGTCCAGTGGATGACGGTGTATTCTCATTTTCTGGGATCCTAAGGGTCTGGATCAAACAGGAAGCCTAGAAAACTTAAAATGTCCAATTTGGATGGAACAGCACTCATTCATTTTAAATTTAAGCGAATATTCAACTTTTCGTGTCCACTAGGACTGATGGATCGATTTCGTGGCAGTTTTCGTAGTAGTAGTTGAGAGACTCCTGTTGTGTTGATGATTACGTTAATTAGGCGAGTGGCAAGTTAAAGTGGCGAATGATTGGATTTGTTAATAAAAACCACAAATGAGGACACACACACACGTGGAGGCAAAGTTGGGAAGAGAGCGGGAATGTTGTCATTGGCGAATGGACGTGTTTATTCGGACGAACCTTTGGGGACTTGTTTGACGAGGCAGAGCTTCGACAAAATAGTTTGTGTCTCGATACGTTTGAGGAGGGCGGAGGTGGCGCAGGAGAATCATCAATGTCGAAACGGATGTGTGTCAAACAAGTCAACCTGTTGATGCTGGCGAGAGGCTATTGATGTATTGATTCTTATGGCAAGAGAGCCAAAAATAAATGGAAATGTGAGAGAGAATGGAGTTTTTTTTTTATTTTGGGATGAAAAGCGAATTGGGATTTTTGGAGGATTCCAAATGAGAAAATGCGCTTTGATCGTTGATGGATGGAAACTCGAAACATTGGAAATCTTGAGTGTAATCGTAATTGAGAGCCTCGGGCTATTCAACGGAGGATTCCAGTCCACATAAATGCATCGATGAAACTATGAAACTATGAGGAAACCACGAAGGATAAGAGCTTCTCAACCTTTGAAGAGAATGCTCCATCGACTTCTCAGCGTCTTCCGATGAATTGCTCGCTTTATACCGGAAGTCTTCGACTATACTCGTACCTATCGAATACTCCAGCACACGCGGATCAATCACTCCCCGATGAAATAAATAGTGAAACATGCGCGAGAAGGACGATACAAGAAAACCCCGGTGTTATCCTCTCCTGCGATGTATCTAAATTCCGCTATAAATCTGCCACCCTCGCGGCTCGCTTCCGACGCTCTTTGTTGTGAGAATTTCCACCCCTCAGACGCCTATAAACCTTCCTCAGCTTTCGTGACTATCCCAACTTTATTTCCATCAACAGATACAAATCCTTCTATCCGAGTCTACAAAATCTCTGCCCGCTTTGAATTTTCTTACCAAAACATAATGAAGAATTATTAAGCAGCAAATCGTTGCGAAACATCCATTTTTTTGGACAGAATAATTTAGTGAAAACATGTTCGAAATTAAATCCATCATTTACGGTAAAAATAACAATCAACCATAACAAGTAAAACTCTATTAACTAATAATTTTTTAGTTGATACCGTTTTTTTATTATGAATTTAACTAAATCGTAGTTTTCAAGGAATATTTTTCGACACATTATCAATTGGCTACCGGATCCTGCCGGAATATCCTTGAGGCGAACAAAACTGCTGAATGTTTATCGAGGAATCGAGACCCTGATTGAATGAATGACAAAAAAATGTCTAAAAACTGGAATTATTTGAGAGAGAACGACGTCGGGATAAAAAATCTGAAACCTTTTGATTCTCGACCTTGAAAAAAAAGTGGCGAAAAGTGTGAATGAAACGCATTGAAAAAAATCGATGAAATCCCATCAACGATGACACTCCCTCGACGCGAATAAAAAGTAGCGCTCGCTCGATTCATCATTTTATTTTCAATCCGTACAGCTTGATGGGCTGGAGGTTTAGAATCGTGAGGATTTTATTGTGTCACATATTGAGGAATCATTGAATTACTAACAATGAAGCGTTCGATCGAATGCGGTGAAGAATTATTTCGTGCCAACGGTTCACAATTCTTATAAACCCAATTGACTGGATTATTTCGAATCGACTAAAAAAGTGTTAGCACGAGCCTCTGAAGCCTCTGAAATTTCCGATTTTTTCGCGATTCGGCAAAATCGCAATGAGATTCAAAGAAAAAATTACAATGTAAAATAATTAAATTCGCTTTCTTCGTGGATGGCCAGATCCAACGCAGAAAATCGCTCAATAAAACATAAACAATTGACAAAATCAGAAATGGAAATCCCCAAGATAAATTTAGCATAAAATTCAATTTTTCACGATCAAATTTTTATAGAAAAATTAAAAATCCATCGGACGAATAAGAATCAGCAGAATTAAAAGAGTTTTTCATCGAAAATACTAAAAATTGTGTACAAAGACCGAGGGAACGAGAGACGTACGTATTTTAACATGAAATTTATCAAGAGCGATCAAAGTTTTCTGGCATGCTGGTGATTTGGTTGAGCTTCTGGTGATGAACAAGAGGAGGCTTTGAGTAGCCAACTGCAACGGCAACTGGCCGAGGGGGTATAAGCGATGAGAATAGCAAACGCAGCGAAACAGTGATTCTGGTGGGAACGTATAGAGAGAGAGAGAGAGAGAGAGAGAGATTGGTAGTGAATGGCAAGTGTGAATGAAACTGTCGGGGTTCGGGAGATCGGGCCCTCCACTGGCTATCGATCCGGCCCGGCGGCTTTGCTTTTCCCTCGCGCCTACCTGTTTCGTGATTTCCGACGTTATACAGCGCTTCCCTCCGCTTCTTCAACTACATATTATATATAGATATATTTTCGTGTATATTCAACTATCGTGTACGTATGTATAGAGGATAGACGTGGATACATTGTAGGTGGTTGAATCCCGACTGCCTGGCACGAACTGTCTGAATACAAAGCCCCTTTCCAACTTTCCTCTCAGCCTCTCTCCCTCTCGGCGTCCTCGCAGGAGTCTCTTTCTCTCTCTTCCACAGACACTCTCTTTCCTGCAAGCCTCTGCGTTACACAAACTTTTTAGACTCGTTTGCGATTACTATCCTCAATGAATAATGTTGGTAATCAAACTATTCTGTAAGAGAAATTAGCCGTGTACAGAGCCAATCTTTTTTATGCTTCCCACTTTATTCTTCTTCTTTCTAAACTTTCTTCAAATAATTTTAAATAAATTTCACCTCCGCAAGTTTAAAACGAAGCAATGGAATCGCGTCTCGGGAAAGATTACTCAGCAAATTCATGCATTTGAATAAAACAATTAGCAATTTCAATAAATTGTGCACGACAACGATGCCTCACGTTTCTTCAACAATTACGACCTCGCGTCCATCCCCCACTGGATTGTGACTTTATAAAGGTTGGCTATACATGCGACAATATGATAAGGAATTTAATCAAATTTGGTCATAATATTTTTTAGCATCAAATACGATGACACCATTTTTTTTTCTATTTTTCGTCCACAAAGTTGTCGAATTATTTGAGTTTACAATATGCCAAAGCAAAACCTATATATATATATATATATATATCTGAATCCTAGGCTCATGCATGTAAGCTCTAGTGCTCAATTACTCGAAAACTATGCAGAAGAAAAATCTGAAAAAATGTGTATATTAATATTTAATATTAAAGAGTATGCTTAAAAAATTTCATAAAATTCTAATAATGTCGAATTTTCCTACGCTTTCCGAAAAGTTGGAGGTTGTTTTTGTGAAATTTTTTCCCCGATCTATCGTGACGATTCTTACGGCGAGCCAATAAATTATTTGGCTTGACAATGCGATGAATTTATCCTCGAAATCACGCGGTACCTAAGGCCTTAAAAAAAGCATTGAAAAAGCTCAATATCAGAAAGAGATTAATACTTTTATTAAGGTGGTTTGATGAAGGGTTGTTGAGGTATGTCGGTGCGGTATGTGGGCTGTCAGTGTTTGGTGCCAATTAATGTCATAGCGTTTAGAGATGTACGAAGCATGGGACATATTGGCAGAAGCGGTAGAAGCGGTGTGGTTTAAGGGGTGGCGAAAGGTAGCAGGGTAGAGAGGGTTTCCCGATAGGAGAGCCAACTAAGCCGGACGTGGCTATGCCACCGATACATTCCATATGAAACCACAACTCGGTTAGTACGTGGATCCACCTGAAACATTATAGGGGCTGTGACAGATGCCATACGCAGGATACCGAAGATCACGCCCAAGACTTGAGCGCTTTTAGTGTAATTGCTCGTTGGGTGCCATGACCAGGTCGAGTTTTGAGGCGACAAAACAAATTCGTAATAATTATCAACGAAGACAATTGAAATAATTGAGGATTGGAGGTGATCGTGTCAATTTTATGGGGAATGAAAAAAAAAAAACAAAAACGAATTGATTGATACAAAAAAAAACGATGTGAGGAGAAAATATAAGAGATGAGACAGACTCGGTGATTCTGCGTGACGCAACGCGGCCAGGAAAAAGAGAGAGCTTATTGATTTTGGTAACTAGACTAACGAAGGCTCCAATAATCCTAAGAGTAACAAGCAGTTGTTCGGAGTGAGACACGTGATCAATTAAAATTGACGTATGATCGTAACGGAAGGACTTGGCAAGCTAGAGCCCGCGGGGAGTGATGAAAAAGAAAAGTTGTATGTGACTCGGAGGCGAGTCGTTATTAGAGCGTCGATATGGTGTTGTGCACCAGGTGCGCTCGTAAAGCAAAGCTGTTGAGGTTTTTATTTGGCTATGCCGAGTGGAGGAAAGAGAGTCCATGATTATCTTGAGTAGGCGTAACGAAAGTTATATTTATTTCGAGATGGATGCGTCATCCGGCAGGCAAATGTATGAACCGGTTGCGTGCCTCAGGGTGCAGAAGAGAATGAGGCGAAGAAGCAAGGTGAGTTGAAGGGTTGAGAAGGAAGAGATGCCTCGGTGGTATCAGGGTAGGATCTATAGATCGTGACCGCCAGACCCTCCATGAATCACACCCCTATCTACTGGAATACGGGCTCTGTATTTACAACAGCACGCTAACCCTCCCTTTGCTCTATACTATCCACAGCTCCTTGTTGCCCCTTTCCTACCATGTTAACTCCGTTCAGGCATCGCGAGCCTGGCTCTCTCCTGCTTCGCTCGAGCTAGCCCAGACTATGCGGACCGCGTATATCTTTCGAATCAACCTGTTTGTCTAATGTCTATGTAAATAAGCTATGTTAATTAACGTTACTTGATAATAACGTGTGTACCACCTATTCATCCAACAAAGACAGATTCAATTTTACACGATCCATTTCATCTTTTACTTTAAACCATTTTCCTCCACCGGCTAGACATTCCTGTTCCGGACAGGCAACAGCAGCAGTGCTGCGAGAAAAAACACACACACACACGCACACACTAACGAGATAGAAAGGAGCAGAACGAACGGAGAAGTGGGGCAAGGAAAAAAGGAACGAGGAGGAGGTGAAACAAGCTGAAAAAATGTACGTGATGTTGTCACCGGGACAAAAAAAAACATCTATTGATAATTTATTGAGCGACCGAGCACTCGTCTCATTCCCATCGATCTTCATACTCCAGATTTTAAAAAGAAACTCAAAATTTCTTGTCCTCAGAGATTGCTCGGAGTCTTGGATGAAATAAATTGGCGAGATAAGGGAAACGATCGGTTGAGCGAATCAAAGCGAGTAATGCCATTGAGACGAAACATCATTGACGATGAAAAAGGAAAAGTATACCGCGTGCTCGAAGAAACAACGTTTCATAATGCTAATCACGTTGGCAAGTAATTGACAGATTTATCGTCGAGTACGTGGGTCGTAGGATCAGAGCGGAATGGTCCAGCCAGGAAAAACAGGAGCGAGCAATTGCAATGCTTTTTGCGATAGAAGCCAAGCCCTGACTTTCGATTGCTCTCTTTGCCTGACTCCCCCGTACTTTCTCTCTTTTCTTTTTGCCCTCGCTAGTGAGCCTCGACGGAGAGGTCCGCGCTTGCGGAAGCAACCTACCGAGCCACCACGTCCTGTGTAGAAACCATGAACCATCAGGATCCGCTAGCTCTCCACTCCAATAATCGAATTCGTAGGTTTGCCTCGACCGTCCTCGGCTTCCTCTGGCACATCAACGTGTGTGCCTCTGCCTGACTGCAACCTGCCCAACCGATCGACCAGCCACCCTCAACCAACCTCACCCTTTCGCCCCGCGTTTGTGTGTTTTTCCGCAAGACCACCGCACAGCCCAGGCCATCGGACTTTCCTGTCCGACTCGCTAGCCTCCCCACTTTCCCTGGCATACCCAGCCAGCAGCGTTCCTTCTCTCTAACCCAATATTTTTCCCGACCTCTTTTTATCCCCTCGTAAGACATTTTTGTTTTACTTTTTGCTTTCCTCCTGCTCCCTCCTCTCTACATACATACTCCAGTTGCTTTGCTCCTTGGCCTTTCCCTCTCTGCACAATCCATCTCGCTCTAATGTCGTCCACGCACTATCAAACACACATCCGCATCGAGCATATACTCAATGGAAGCCTCTTTTAGCTAAACTCCAAGAGATTCCCACGTTCAAAGGCTCCGTGACTCCTTTGATCATGCATCACGATGCTCCTGCATCTTTGCAGCCATGAATTCGACTTCCAGAAATATTATTCTTTTCCACGAGCTATGACGGTATAAATCGACGGTTTGAGGTATTTGAGGACCGCGGACATTGATTCCGAACGTCCAGGTCAAGCGACCCCAACGCTCTAAGAATGCGATTCAGCCCCACTGCGTTTTTCCTGCTCGTAGATACTGCACACGTTAAATGTTCGTTGCACATTTCATTTTCCCGATTAAACGTCAGTGTTTTCTATTTTTTCAAAACATTTATTTCTTTCAACTTGGCATGGAATTGTACGGAAAATCAATTATAAACAATCCACGAGTAAAATCATAGTTTCAAATGAGTTAGCAAAACCCGAGCTGGATACGAATGCTCCACGAGGTGCAATTTAATTGATACTCGCCAAGATAAAACGCGTTGCTCGAACGGAATAAAAATCAGCACCGAATCGATGCCCCACAAATACGCGAAAAAATATCCTCTTCCTCGTAAATTCAACCAATTGCCATTTTTAATTGCCTCTTTTATATTAATGACTCTTCGTGCACGTGACATACGACTAAAAATCAAGTATTCAGCGATTACTACTCGGTAGCAACTCCCTAACGATTACCGTTCAAAATTCATGTTTATTACAAGGAAATACAGATTAAATATATTTCTGGACCTCAATCTTTCCTTAATGAACTTAATCAAGCCAATAATTATTTTAAAAAATGGATCGTCGGTCTAGAAATCGATCTTTCCGGCTTATAGAGACGAGATGAACTTTTTTATACCCCATTTCAAAAGTTCGAATCGATCTCGTCGTTATTTTATGCTCCAACTTTGGTTTCAGGACTTTTCTCTATTTGAAAAACTTGATCAATAAGAAATACCAAATTTTTGTATTAAAAAATTATTTTTCCCCTTAATAGCACGATTTTTCGAGATTTATTTAATTCGATATAAAAAAAAAGACAGAGAGTTTGGTTTTGGTTTTTTTCTAAGTTTGATATTTTAACGGAATTCCGTTATGCGGCGAATATTTGGCCACTCGTTATTCACCGATACTTTCAATACCCGGCAGTGGGTATCGAACCGGTAAACCACGACGAGCTTTCGCATTCGAATTCGGATCGGTTGTACTGACATGAACGTGGGGGCTAACTATAGAGGCTTTATTTCACAGTACGCTCTAAGGGGCTCCTGTTCGTCACATTGTTATCGGGAAACCGAGGACTAACGACTGCGTAGCTCAAAAAATAATTACAACGACCGCACACCACCAAAAACTTTTGGCTGCCATTTCATTTGCTTCTCATGCTCTTTAGAACGTATCTCTAAAAAAGAGAATGCTATCCGAGAGGAAAACTGGAAAAAAAGAGGAACTCGTTATTTTGTCCGTTCACAAAATAATAAAAAAGACTCAATGAGCTGGAATTTTCCGCTCTCGATGATAAATCATCGCAGTTAACTATTCGGTTCAACTCGCAATGCGCTTAATCATCCGCAAGAATTATTTTTTGTTTCATCGTATGAAAAGAATTTTTGTTATTTTCTCGTTCGATAAAGTAACGATCGAGAGTTTTCATTAATAAAAAACATCTTTTTTAATTAGAAAATAAAAATTAACAAAAATTTGATTTAAAAAAAAAAAAATTTTAATAAAATGAGAAGAAATCGAGGAATTCTCGCAACTCAACCGACCTCTGATCTCAAAATCCGGTCAAATATTGTAATGAAGTGTTTAATTAGCTCGAAAAGCTCAAAGGGCACCTTAACAAGGATGGACGAAACTTATTTGGACTCATCCTAGCGAACTAAATGGGAATTGGCATAAGCGAGTTTATCCGGCGATTTGAGAAAATTCTCGCCACAAAGTAAACCTCTCATTGGATGGTTAAGCTGTGTAAATAACTATCCACGAGACGAACGCATCGGTTCGGTTTACAAGCTTTGTGGTACCCGTTACCCGCAACGGCATCCCCATGGTCGCATGTTAATCGATGCATGTACGAGCTTATTACGTGGTTCGTTCATTTCCTATAATTAGCTCAAACCCAATGCTGTAATAAACTTTATCCAACGAGTTGACGAAAGAAAATGAAGAATTTCAAAATATAAAAACGTTTATCGATTAAAAATTGAAAAATTTCAACAAAAATCTAACTAAAAACAAAATTTTCTCATCGTTTTGACAAATGAAGCTCCACAATCATCGACATAAAAATTCATATTCTTCAACGACAACGAACAATCGTTGCGTCCAAGTCTCGAAATATGTAATTCAGTCGAATGCTGTACACGAAAATTTAAACCATTTCCTGTAAGGACTTTCAAGAATTTCCAAATCGACATGAAACGATCAATCGATTCGATGAGATTCCCGCCATCTTTGGCCCATCGAATTCCCTGCAATGCTTCAATAAGATCCTTGATGAATCCTGCGAATGCCTCTTTGCTGTATTGCCAGCAATTATTTCATGCTGATTCGGAGGACCAAGGAGCAATGACTTGGTAGAAATAAAAATCTGGATTTGGACATACGAGTGGAAACGAGGACAAGGAGCAAGAGGATAACGCACGTATGACATGATAAATATAAAGGATGTATAAAAATAGAACGTGTCGATCGGAAGTACCACACAAAAAAGACGAAGAGTTTCTTAAAGGAGCGAATGCAGTCTCCCGAATAAAGTTGGATAAGGGCTTTCTGTCTAATCTCGCGAGAAGAAGAGAAAATAAAAGAGGATAGTGCGGTGAATATGGAGGGTGGCAGAGTCACAAACACAATGAAAAACGTCACGGCAAGAAGAATTGTTGCCTGGCCATTTTCTCTCTTCGAGGTATTTGGCTGCGGGTGATGCTGTTCGTCAAATTATAGTTGATCCGTGTCGAAAGCTCCTCCTTCTTTCTCTCGTGTTATTCCCTTGGCCTGGCTCAATCCTCCCTTCTTTGTGCCCCAACGAATTCACAGAGCCCGATGGATAAAAGTGGACCGAGAGTCTCGACTTTTCACCGGTAACACATGTCTTCGAATGTCCCGAGGATTATTCGGACGTGCAGAAAGGAAAGAAAGAAAAATCGAGCTCGCACATTGGCCAACGTCTGGCTGCACGTATGCCTGGCGTAGCTTATCGTTAAACGAACGATACGTACGCCCTGTATCGTTCAAACACTCCGTACTTTTAGTCACTGAAGAAAATAAAATGAAAAAAAACTTGAAAAAAAAATATAACCGACTGCTCTTTCCGATCGAACCTTTCTACTTTTTTTTCTCGTGCTCCGGCAGAACGCCTGCTCGATCGTAAAAATGGTAATCGATCAAGAATAATCGTAGTTTCGGTCAAAGAGAATCCGGAGCTCGCAATATCCTTCGCGTTCCTTCGAAGAGAAACGAATGAAGCATCGACGAAATTCTTGCTGGATATCCCGCGAATAGTCTCTGACAATTATCACATTGACAATCGACTCAGCATCGTTCGATAAATCGCTGGGGAATATGTGAAAAAACAAATCTTCAAGATTTTTCATCGTAATGATCTCCGACACGATTTAATCGAATAAGCGCGTGGATCTGATGAAATTTTGCGCTTATGTGGGTATGACACCGTCCTCGAAGGGATGGAGTGTCACATTAACCGGTTGGACTGTAGGGGAGTGATTCAAGTGTTGGTTTCATCAGAGACGTTGGGGAGACGTGGAACATCCGTCGAGGAAAGTGGGGTGCAACAGTGAAATCATTAAGGTACGTAGTTTGCCCTCTGAATATGCATGTGAGGGTGGGAGGGGAGAATGGGTCCCAGTGTGACGGACACAAATCCTCGTGCGTTTCCAACTTGGCACCGAGTGACAAGTTATATCCCTAAGTTCTCATGCCATAGCTCGCGTTTACATCCTCACCGTCGGCGTCTTGGTCGTCGTCGTCGTCGTCGTCGTCGTCGTCGTCGTTGACGACAAGGACGAGGCTCTATATGCGCCAGAGACCGACGGCATGTCATGTCACACTCGCTTCACTGATACCAGTCAGTTCTATCCGCCGCATTTACTACCGCTTCACCATACTTCCGCCACTTTCCTCGACTTGCTCCAAAACCCGAGCAACCCGAGCCCACTTTTCCTCACAGTTTCGCCTCAAATCGACTCTCCAAATTCTTCGAGCCTCTCCAAACATCGTGTCCTCCTTTATCCACCCTTATCGAGCACCTCCTTCCTTTCGTACACGAGTAAATTTGTGCACTTGTATCCCTTAACACGCTCTCAACAGGCCAGAACAAAATAGTATGAAAAAACTTTAATCCATACGAATTCTCCCATTTAAACCGAAAAAAAACCTCGAACGACAAAAAGTCCAAGAATTCCTTCATCTCCGTGTTGATAGTAAACGCAAACGTCATTTCGTTTTCCCAAAATTCTTTTCACTATGAATTTGAGCCTCAAATTTCGAAACATTGACCGAAATATATTGTAGCGATGGAAAGTGGACTCGAGAGAATCCAAAAACCTGCTGAATATGCTGAGGACCACTACTCTCTCCTGCCCGAGTTCCATTATCCTTCCGATCATAACACACGTTTCCAATTTTTTCGCCTCCGATATCATCGAATGCTCTGAGACTTTATTTACATCGAAATAACTGCGTGAGGGTATTTAGTTTTTATTAATTCATTGTAATCCTGTCGAAAATGAGTTTTCCAAAAAATTTGCACTATTTTTTCAACATTTTTTCTGTCAACGATCGATGAAATGCAATCGATACCTGAATTTCGAGGGTTTGTGGTAAAACTGGTAAGTACAGGGATTGAGAATTCGAATAAAATTCGAATAAAATTCGTGCGGTGGGTAACGTTTGTAGAAAAAATGTTGAAAATTCTTGAGGTATTGGTAAAATCGTAGGGCAAATATCGTGCCTTATCTTTTTCCGTAACGTTTTCCTTTTTTTATTATTCTTTTCGCTATTTGTTTGTTTGTTTATTTTTTTTTCTTTCTTTTTTTAGTCAACCGAAAAAAGATCCGATTGTCTAGTACGTGTGCACACATCTTATCGCATATTCACGGTAGAACCGTATCAAAGATACATATTCCCAAACGTGGCAGAGTCCTCACGTTTCGCCCAAAGTGCAAATTTCTCTCCTCTCCCCTCCTCGCTCTCTCTATCTCTCGCTCTGGCTCTCAGTCTCACTCTTTTGCTTTCTCACCTAGCAGAGTTACTGTAGCGCGTTACTCGACACGACGAGTCAATACAGAAATCTCTGTAATACATGGACAGACTCGTACATGCATACGATGTGTAATGTGCACCGGAGTGTGTGTCTTCGTTGACGTTGAAACTGGAACTCGATTGGCTCCCCAGTTCTCTCTCTCTCTTCCTGTTTCTCTCATTGCCAGATCTCACGTTTATTATTCACCGTTAATACCTGCACTTGCTCGGGCTATCTCGAGCTTCACATTTTGCATTAGACATTCGCTTGTCGGCTGCGTAACATTGTCAGTGACAACCCCTAATCCACCCTTCATCGTCACACCCTAATCTCCGCGTTATTCATCCTTGATGTCATTACCTCCCGCAGCATTGAGTAATACGAACGAAGCTGGATATACACGCTGACTAACTTATTCCTCAGCAATTTGCGCTATCGCTAATAATCCAATCAATTGCTATTCGTCTGTTTTCCTCTGCAAAAACTTGCTCATCGATTCCCCGGACCCAGCAGCACCCGGAAGTTCCATTTTTCCGTTATTTTCTTATTTTATTCTCAGCGATTCTGTCCAACAAAAATATGAAACAATTCGACCTTGTGCCCGTAAGCAAAAAAAAAACAAAAATACGTTTTTTTTCCCTTCACGAAAAATCTCGATAGACGAACAATTTCCCTCAATTAACGATTTTTCATGGGAAAACATGAAAAATGCATGAATTTTAAATAATCGCAATAATCAGTCAAATTCAAACGATCGAACATCCCGGACTCGCCTTATTTTTCCGTGACCAACTGAAATCGAAAGGTTCCAGAGAAAGGGCCAATAAAAAGTAGCATCTGAGGACACAATGACTCGAATAGAATTGAGGTAGAACTGTCAAGAGCATGGACTCATCAATACAGACGAATATCCGAGGTGGAAAAAGCATTTGACGCTAATAAGTATTGATGGGTCGATAATGACCGATGCTGGTCATCAATTTTGAGAGATTCGTTTGTATTATATCGGAGAACAAAGACAGAGTGACGTTGATGAATGAACGGACCTAAAAAAAAGCTGATTCCAATTAAAAGTACGAGGAAAGAACATTTGTTGAAAATCATTTCGAGTATAAAGAGTGAAAGAATAATAATTAAAATAAGAAAAGCTACAAAAGAGATATCAAGGGCGTAGTGGTAATTATGAGCTCGGAAATAGCACGTCGTACGAAAATGGCTCAAGAACTCATTACAGTATGAAAAAGAAAAAAGAAAAAACAGAAAATAAATAAAAAACGAAGGAAAGGTGAGCAAAGAGAATGAGCAGGAAAGGCGTCTTAAAAATTTATCCCAAGTGTACACTCTGGTCGCCTCACAAAGGGCTATAGATATCCGAGGTCGTGATATTCACAAATATATACAGGAGCATAGTTATCGGAAGGAAGGGAAACAAAACAATGACCAAAAAAGTAAGAAAAAAAAAAAGAAATTTCTAACCAGACATATATATTTTAAAAAATCAGCCGAAAGGAGAAAAAACGAGGAAGAAGAAAAAGAAATAGGTCTGTATATGAGGCTGGTGTGGCGACGCTTTGTGAAATACTGAAATTGTTGAGCGGACGATGGTGAAGCGGCGAGGGGCTTGACGGCAAAGGTAGTTGCGGAATGGCAAGCCCGAGGGACGAAAAGAACGGGGTGTGGGCACACCCTCGTAGATTTCTCGTTATCGGAGAAGCCAATGCCATACCTTAACGGCTTCGAATCGCCTACTGAGAACCTTCTTCACCCAGTAAATATCGAATATGATAAGCAAAAGACTTTTTACCGACCATCCAGAATCATCGCAGCACCGGCATCGGAGCACGAGCTCCCCGCAAAAAGATCAAGTCGATTTATTGCATCAAAGATTATTGCATCACTTTGTGCTCCCGAAATTTTAACAATAATTCTAAAAATCTCGATCATTTTCATAATTATCGATTTTTAACAATCTCCACCGGAAAATAGACCAACAGAGAACGATATTTTAAGCACGCCTCATGTTTTCCTCAATCATCGATTTATAATGAGCATCCGTATCCTCCGTGACTTTTATTTTCCATGACGGCAGCGGAACCGGCGGTTCCACGTCCAAATTGGTACAAAAAAAACGTTTCGGAAGTTTCGTCCTGACAATTGGCTCGAATAATTCGCCCAAAAATCGCGATAGCTCGCCGGGATTAAAAACAAATCGAACATCGTGATGATGGAGATAAAATTGGAGTCGAGTTCGCAATAATTATTGCAAAAAAAACAAAGTTAATAAGTCGTTTCTGACGCGAGGCGAGCTACGGATTACCGAGCCAGGAAAAATAGACCAGAGGTAGATAGACACTAAATATGGAGCAGCACCGGTTACTCGTTGCTGCGTGACAAACCCCCATTCCCAATTTAAGCCGCTCGCCTGATTCTCGGACCTTCGGAAACTTGCACTTTTCTATTTACGTCCTTTAACTAAAAAACAGACCAAACGACAGTCGTTTAAAGGGAACCAAATGATTCGATGTCTTTTATGCCAGGATTTACGAGGTTCCTGTAGACTTTGCTGCATTTTTTCGAGTGCAGAAATGCAGCTCGTCATTTTAACTCATCAAAATCCCTAAAACTCCATAACGTCATTTTTTCTTCAATGAAAAACTCTGATCAACTCGGTTCAGGAAATTGACAATTTTTTTAACTTTCGAATAGCATTTTTGCCAGCCACGATCGGATGCTCCTGTTCAGCAAAATTTCGAACAGAAAATTCTTTTTATTCTGAGCTCCAATAATAATAAAAGTTTTTTATCAAATAAAACTGAATCCTGCAGCATCGCTGACATGAAATTTTGAATCGCGACAGAAATTTTGATTGGGTAAAAGAGAAAGGAGAGAAAAAAACAAATCTCGTTAATAATTTTTGAAAATTAACTGGAGAACATCGATATTTTTGAAAAACATCGATTCGAGAAAATCGAGGGAGTGAGTATCGTGTTCGAATTTATCGTCGGGATTGTGAGGAATAAATAATAAAAGTAGAGGATGTCATCGACGTTGGCAACGAACGAGCTTATAAAAACAAAATAAAAATGAATAAATAGAAGAAAAAATAATTGAAAAAAAAAAAAAATACACTACACACACGCGGCTTTATGCGTACACGAGAGAATTGCACGGTAAACTCTATCATTACATCATCATTGTTAAATCGTTGAATACAAACGAGCTTATAAATATTTATGGCTAAATGAAGTGTGTTAAAATTCTTTTAATATTTATCGATTCGACAAAGTACAAAGTGCACAAGAGGGGAAACGCGAAAATGGGTTGTTAGAGCGTGTTAGTTACTCGGCACGAAAGCAATTCCAAAGTTTGTGCTGCAACGCCGTTGTTTTGCTACTTTAAAGGGAGAAGAAAATAGACGACAGATAACAACTGCATGTGACGAAAAGACAACTTTTCGAATTGGCTTTTATAATTAGTACAGAACGCCAGCCGTTCAAGAAAAACCCAAGAAATATTAACCTTTACGATTGTTCCACTGAAAAATATATAATTTTCCAAATTTAGGAGATTGAGAAACGAGAAATTGAAAAAATAAAATGGTTGAGTATTTTGATCCTTTGATTTCTTCGGATCGAACGTCGCGAACATTCTGGATTTTTGGGGCACGTTCGGATTGGGCCGTCAAGAGTTACCAGAGGGCCCAGAATCGACGAAACGGTGCAAAGTTTTTATTTTTCATCGTTATATAAACGTTGAAATGATCGATAATGAGGGAAGGCGAAGAAAATACGATAAAATAATTGAAAAAATGAGGCGATTCAGTTTGGTTGTTGGAAAAGAAAAAAAAGAAAAGAAGAACGATGATGAATTGGAGGAGCGTGGGGTGAGCGGAGGTTCGATTAGCTTTGGCGATAGTGGAGCGACGGTGAGTTGAAAGCCTTGTCGTACGTTAATGAGGGCATCGCGCCAAGATGGTGGACCGCAAGAAACTAGCGAAGCTCGAGCACCTCGACTTTTCTGTCTGAACCACGAGATAATAGTTGCAAGTTTGGTGCAAAGATTTCTATACAGTGATAGGTCGTACGACTTTGGCCTCAGCCAACAATAAGTGCGCGAGTGATAGTTATACGAGAGTATAGGTTACGCGCAGTTTCTTTGGCTGACATTCCTCCCTATAGTACAAAAAGCTAAGAGCGAGAGAAATCGAGCGAGATCTAGAACAGTTGACTCTCGATCTAAACTTTTCTCCCTCCGTGCGCTGCGCGTCAGTCATTTCTCTTTAAAATAATAGAGAGTCGAACGATGAATAAAAAATTAGAGAGCCCTCGACGACCAATAAGCAAGCAAAAATTCGTATGTAATGGCGTCCGTTAACTTTCAAGCCATTCGGTGGCTTCACGTTAATCGGATCAAATGATTCACGTGGAATTTCATTTATGAAATATTCTCATGCGTCTGGAATTCCCTAAACTCTATTCGGAGACTCCAAAGTGGGTCCTCGATTTTTTCCCTTCCTCCTTTCACTTCAATAATAAGTCTCGACACTTCCATAAGATACCATGAGAGTGAATTGTCCCCTCGTAGGCACTACAAACTATGAATCGATAACACTGCTGATACGAAAATCTCCAAAATACGTCGAAAGTTTTACAAAAAAGATGAAAATTCGAATATTTTTTTTTAATTCTCGTATTTCTCACACCCATTCTCGAATTTTCCACAAAATCACGCGCGTAAATGTTTGTAAGTATGAAAAATAAAAAAGCAATCAAAATGTGTTAATTAAAACAAAAATTCCGCGAATTATTAAACGCGAATTTCCATCGCGCTCATATGAATCCATTAATATCCGACTGAAGCACCATAAAAAATGCAATGGCAATTATTTCGCCAGCGTCGAAAGCAAAAAAAAAAAAAAAAACACAATTTTTAACCAATTGACCTTTGACCCCTGATATTCGTGGAACGAAATGCAAAAATAAAAACTGTACGATTTAACGAGCGGCTGACATTGTTGAAAACGATATTCCGAGAATAGGGAAAATGAAGAGCGTAGCGCGTTAATGAGAAACAAGAAAACAAATGAGTGAGAATGAAGGGAAGGCTCTCGATCGGGCGTAATTTCGAGGCTGACTAATGAAAACGAATACCGCGTGAGTGACCATGCAAACGAACATGAAACTCATTTACGTTTGTTTTCGATAGTGAAACACAGGTGCGCATAGGGTTATCCAGTGGGAAACTTTAATGGGAGAATCAAGTGTATTATTTCGTCAGAGAATACCAGGAGGTAAGCGTTTTGGAGGAGGCGTTTACGAGTATCACTGGAGGAGCGTTCATTTTGCGGGCATGCCGAGTTAACCAAGAATGTTAATAGAAAATACTCTCATTCGGTCTGTACGTGTCGAGAGGGACTTTAATTATGAGGCTGTAGTGGTAACGCAGTGACAAGTGTGAGGTGTTGGCTGCTGATAGGATAGAAGAGTTTTTGGTACAGTTGCGATTGTAAAAGGCGGCGGGGGAGAGATGGAAAGAAATGGAGGGAAATGAAAGAAAAATGGATGCGGAAAACGGGAGGAGAATGGAAAAGAAGGGAAACGCGTAGAAAGGGAAATTAGAAATAGAATTGTAAATCTCACGTGTGAAAAGGAAGGGACACATCGAGATCATGGAATTTTATAATCGCGAGGAAAACCGGCCACCGAACGACTCCCAATTTCCTTCAATGAATCTGGCTCTAATCGTTCGTGGTCGATTAAAATTCACCGGGCCAGGCCTGAATATCTCTTCTCGTATCGCTTAAAGGTAACCCGACTTACTTCGAGCTGTACGTCTCTTTTCTATATAGAATGAAAAAAGAGAAAGAGAGAAAGAGACAGAGAGCCAGAGGGAAGGAAGAAAAGAGGAATGAATTTTCTCCCACAGAGACCTCAACCATTTATAGCTAACTCTTGTGCTCTTCCAGCTCGCTCGTGATCTTCGAGAGAGGGATAATTTCGCTTTATATTCTATCTCGGATTTAATTCGGTTGGCACAGTCAAGCGTGAAGGCATCTCCACTTTCTCTCTCTCTCTCTCTCCCTCCCCTTCTCCATTCTCCCTTTTCTTCCTCTCCTTCATTCTCTCTTTCCACTCCGTTCAGCCAAACGCACCCTCGTGTTAAACCGGAAGAAAGATAAAGCTAGAGCAAGATTTCTTCGATTTACATTTCCCATATCGAGCGAAGAATAATTAACGTCTTTTCCTTCTTCATTTCATTCCTCAAATCTCTCATCCATGGAGCCGGCTTATAGGGCGCGAGATGGGAGCAAGCTGAAACGATCGTGGCCAATAAAAAATTCCCAAATTTCTTCGTCTTTTTCCATGAAAATTTGAAATTCCTCCACAATCCAAATGTTTTTCGCACGTTTAATCGTTACTTATCGCATGCTAATCAATCACTTTTTTATATTTTTCCACGAACGATATGAAATACAGAGTTCATGTGGCTGCGAAATTAAATCATCAACGTTCGGGGTCATTTTGACCCATTTTATGGGGTTCCTACGAAAAACGACACCGCAGTGGGTTAAGAGCTTTGCGAGGCAATTGTTCCTCCATCTTCCCAGGCGATTTGGGTCGGAGGAATAAAATGAAATAGAAAGTTTATCGACGAGCAATTGTTGTGCAGCAAAAACTGAATTTTCTTCAAAAATGGAACAAAATTTTGAGCACGTGTTTGAAATTTCATTTCATTTTCTTAAAGATCGACACTGTCCAGCATAAAAAATGGTAAAAGGTCAAGGTCATCCCCCTGACGGAATTCAGTAACGGTAATTCTGAGATTCTCATTTTCTCCCCGCGGAATGTAAGAGTCCGTGAAAGAAGAAATAAAATTCGTCGTATAAATTCGAAATTTGATGTTATTTTCACGAATATTTATATTATGAACCATAAAGTTAGCCCAAAGTTCAAGGTCATGACCCGGATTCGATTCAGTAACGATGTACACCACCAAATCTCATTTTCTCTATTCCGAGTTGAAGTTTGTTCTATTTTCATGAATATTCCCATGGTGCATCATAAAAGTTGGCCACGACAGCCCGTTTGTCCATTTTCAGCTCCGCGCACACGTCGCAGAATAAATATTGCGATCCTGATTCCGCAGATGAGTCCCAAATTTGAAGCGAATGATTTTAACAAAAATTAAGCGGAAAAAACAAAAATAAAAAAAAAAAAAAAAAAAAACAAAAACGTCAAAAAATGGATAAAAATATCAAGTTCGAGAAAGACAGAAGGAAAACGCTATTCCGTCATAGTGTTCCTCAGCATCGTACGCAGGACACGAGCGATCGATCTCCTTCTCATAAATTACACATAGCAAAACAGAAATTCACTTGCTTTCTGCCAGCTTTCTCGTGCATTTCTCATTTTCCGCTCTCTTTCCAAGGGATTTCTCTTCATCTCCGTTATTTCTTTATTTCTTTCGTTTCATCAAACGCCAAGTACATATTTGCTCTTACTCTTATTCCAGCTCATTCACCTTTCTTCAGTTGCTCCGTAAGTATAAAACAGATTCTGCCTTTGATCGAGACTTCCTTGAAACTGCAAAGGAACTTATGGTTCACGAATTGTTTTTTCCTGACAAGGAACAACCTGACTAGCGATAAATATTTTTCACAATGTTGAGGGAGAACGCGAGAATGGCGAAGGGCCTTGTTGCCCTTCGTGAGCGTAGCTCACTCGAGTTTTGATCAAATAAATATTTTCAAACTTCAGGAGGCAAGTCACGAGTATCGGCAGCTCGACGTCAACTTTTTTCGTATTTTTACGATATCCAAATGGAGCGAGAGATAAAAATATTGGAAAGACTACAAAATATTTATTTGCTGCGTGGATCGTGATGAGATACAAACGACATTGTTACACTGATAATTGATAAAGAATGAAAAATAATGGTCGTAAGATGGGAAGGGTCATGTGATAGGAATGACCTGTGACGACGTTTTATTAGCAGCGATGTCGTATCGGCAGAAGAATATTGTTAGAAATGAAGAAAATCGATTGGAACTCGGATACAAATAAAAACGTATTGATCAGAATGTGTTTGCGATTATTATCGACGATAAACGTATCCCAAACGTTTCACCGATGTCGACGACCGCATGAGGGACACAAAGATATCTCGAAACTCAATCCCATCCGCTCTGGGATCGTAGAAAAATGTGGAAAAAAACAATAAAATGTTCAGAGACAAAGTTGCCGATAAAACTCACCAGAATAACGAATGAACTTCGTAGGAACTTTGAATTTTTCCAAGCCCCAGTTAATTCCGAATGATTTTTCCACTTGTTCCAAATTCCGAGTTCACTAATAAAAGAAAATAAAGAAAAGCTCGCCAAGGAGAATAATACAGAGTCTCTATACATCGTTTTGGATCATCGCAACAAATTGTTTAATCCTAAGAGCCACAAATATTGTAAACATTGAACAATTAGATCGGATATCGTGTTCGCGCGACGTTAAATAACTTTGTGAACGAATGAAATTTTGGTCAAGTTATTTGCACGTTGCAACGTCAAGTCCGCATCGTTGAGTTTGGTTGTTGAGGGGGATAAATAATCCGGGCCGATTAAGAGTGAGGGATTAAGGGCGATGATTAACCGGAGCTTTGCTAAGAGCCGAAGATAAAATAGCGAGAGAGTGAGAGCGCGCAAGACTGCGATAAATGGAGGCACGCAAGAAAAGTGAAAAGGTGAAAATTTTTGATGCGAGAAGAAGCTGGAAGGAGAATATGGGATGAATTTGGAGTTGCATGAGGAGTGAAAGGGGAAAAGCTTGGTATAGTACGTTGAAAAATGTATCCTGCGGCATTGCATCTCTCACCTCAATCTCCTCGATCCTCTCTTGGTCTCTCGGTCTCTCTTGGATCGGCAACAGGGCTTCGGAAGTTTGGCGCCCCCCTTTTTGCCTATCGGAGCTTCAAGAGGTAGAAATACAACAGCAAAGGACAGAAAGGAAGAAGAAGAAGACGAAAGAGACTGCTTAGCTAGGGCGTATGGGAGACAGGCCACTCACTCAGGCTCGTGACATGTCCTAATCCTTCTATAGTCACGCTTGCCTGAATCCTCTTATGCGTATCTCTTTATACTCTTCTCTCTACTCACACCTTATCCTTTGCTTCCACATTCTTTCTTCCCTCTTATTCCCATTTTTTCCACATCTCCGCACGTCTTTTCACCTTTCTCTTTCATTTTATCTCGCACTCCCGGACTCGACTCCACAATCGCACGACACACGTCACATATTCTCGTGCAACACGGTATTCCCTAATTTTTTGTCACTCTACAATAGACAAGACTTTTCATATGTTTCGCCGATGACCGATGACCTGTGCGCCAACTTCCCACCCATCTATTTCATTTTATTTTTTCACCAAAAGCAAAATCGACAATAAATTCGACTTGAATTTGTTCACATAATTATTGTCCCGGATTTGGAAAATTATTCTTCATTCATTCTGCCAACAGATTCATTGACTAATTGTCAAAATTCAAATGTCTGAGACAATTTTTCGAAAAAGAAATAAAAAAATTAGACGGTGCGAGCAAAAATAGAAAAAAAAATGGAATTAAAAGAAAAAAAATGAATGAGAAACGAGGGGAAATACAGTTTTCCCGTTTCTTCATATCGTAGCGTCTTGCCGTGAGAATTACGGTAAATATAGAGCGTCGAAGTCGATGGTAATGCCGTCATAGCAGAAAAAATGTAACATCGCGTCAATCGTAAAAATATACATAACGAATAAATATGGAAATCGATTGAAATCGTCGATGGTGCAACAAAGAAATATCCGGATCTCAAAGACGTTTCTTTTATTTTCGCATTAATTGACTTTCCAAGGAAGATAAATAAAGAAGAAATGGAGAATCGCGAAGAAAAAGGCTGCGCTGATCAAGACGCAGAATCTTTTGAGCGTAGGAAAAATTCAATATGAATAAAAAATATGAAATAAAAGAATAAATTGGCCTCATTTGTTACTCCGGGTGTGCACCATTATCGACTTATCTGCGGAATCGAGTTACCAAACAGTTGCGCCGTTCATGCGGGCCCATTACAAGTTGGAGATCCTTCAGTTTCTCTTGTTAACAAAGTTATAAATAACCTGCAATGATCTCCGCAGAGAAATCGTAAAAAAAAAAAAAAAAATGGCATATTGATGGCTTTGAGGTGAACCGAATGCAGATAAATTAAATATTCTCTTGATTTTTCGACCGAGCACCTGCAGGCGGTATTGGTTTAATGTCTGAAAAGCCGAGAGACCAAATATCGTCATCGGTGTGACGGGGTTGAGAAAAATTGGCAGATTTGTCGATTCGAAGGATCCAGGATAACCGCTCAGAGTTATTTTCGTTTTACATTCGAATTTTACATTCGAAACGACGAAAAAAAAATGATAAAAAAGGTTGACTGCGTTTTCGGGGAAGAAAGTAAAGAAATGCAATTGTTTTTGGTAAAACAATGATAAAAAAATAGAAGATAAAAGTCGATATATATTCGTGCGGGTGGAAAGTGTGCGTAGAGTGAAAAGCTAAAAGCTGAAAGGTATGACAAAGCGATATAGACAGAAGGATTTCGCGAATATTTCAATGGCGTGAAGAAGTGCATTCTCAGTTGCATCGATCGTTGGATACGCGGGGAAGCGAGGGTACGTGTCTTGGAAACACGTGAGAAAGACAAAAGTTGAGAGAAGAAGAGAAGAAAAGTAGAAAAAGGAAGAAAAAACAGGAGACAGAAGGGAAAGAAGGGTTGAAAATGGTTGGTGCGGTATTCGTGTGGCATATCGCTGGAGAATGAAAAAAAGAAAAGCAGCGAGGGGGGGGGGGGGGTAAGGGGCAAGAAGAGAGGGTGGGCGAGTGAAAGCTCCCAGTAGAAACGGAACCGAGACATCTGCGCTCGAGGCCCGATTTCTATAATTGCAGAATGGATGGTTGACGCTTTTCCACGCTTTTGCCCACCTCCTCCTCCTTTCCTACTTCACTTTCTCGTCCACCTCCTCTCCCCCGCCCCCCTTCTATCCAAACCACCCAACCAACCACCACCCCCGAACCAAGTTTTCCCGGGCGAACTTAATTTCATACCGAATACTTATAGCGAGCACCGAGGGATGGGAATGAACGCTGAAAACGCTTGGCTCACGCGCGTAATCACTGTGAAGAACGGAACGAGTGTACGATCGTGTTTGTGTTGTTCCCAACAGCAGACGCTATTCTATAACGTTGAGAAATACCATTTACCGAACAATGGACGAAACACTAAAATAGCCTCGAGAACCCCCTCCCGCCGACTTCTACCCCAGATAGCGCAAGAGCTTTTTCTTCGTTGCATGTTTATGCATTCATACACGTATTTTACATAGACAATGCGAAAGTACATATACCTATTAATCATCCTCCAAATTGTTCGTCAACAACGAAACAAGAAAACTTTAGGAATTGCGAAAAAAAATCATCGATCGCTCTATGTATCGATCAGTTGTAATCCTCACTAAGGAATGATCCCGAAGTTTGCATCGACGCAATGGGAGAAAACAAAAAAAACAAAAAAAAATGATTCGTAAAATAAAAAAGTGACTAATCATTTTTGTTGCATTTTTGTCTGCTGCATAGTCGATTCGATCGCTGACGCGTAAAATGCCGGAAATAATAATAAATAAATATAAAAAATGTCATATGTCATGAACAGTAGGATATAAAAAATAGAATTGGTCGAGCGAAATTTCTCGGTGAGGATTTCGCCGCTGATTTTGTTGAGCTTCAGCCCGAGGTATTATTCGAAATGGATGCATGTATTTTTTATCTCGCCATTTTGCTGCTTTTTGTTTCCGGCTGTGCTTTATTCGTTTTCATTTTTTATTTACCCTGACGCACTATCAAATCCCCATGAAATTAGACACGCATCAATGGACTTCGCGATCCCACCATTCGGCAACTGTAGAAATGTTTTTTATTATTGATTTTTGGATCGAATAGAGATATTACGTTAACGGAGATGCACCCGAAAGAGACCTATCTTTTATATTTTCCGAAAACCAATACCGCGTAGCCAGGATCAAGGAAACTTCAAAAAATGCTTCAAACATTTTGCCAACCGGGTTTTTTGGTTTTTTTAATTACGGGTTCGGTGGAAAACACGCAAGGAAATAAACCGTTGATGGTTTCTTGAGGGCTTAAGTTCATTCATTCTTGCCGAAACTCGAGCGAACAGCAAACAAAAAAATATTGAACGAGATATTTTTAAAAATATTAATTTAATCTTGTTAATTTTTTATTTTAACGCGTAAGAATCGCATTCAACTTTTTGTTCAAAGGTTAGCACACGCTTCGTTATTTCTGTGTTAAATAATTCCGACGGTGATAGATCCAATTTTGTAAACATTCACCGAAGCGTTAATGAAAATTCTCATACACCGAATCGAGTTGGAAAAATCGCCGACCATTTTTTTCTCAACTTGAGAAAATCGTATAATCCGGAAGCTCTAATAATAAATAAGATCGAAGGATGAATTGAACTTCACGAGTAATAACGTTAATTTTACGCGAATCAAAGTTTTCGAGCAATCCATTTGACCTTCGACTCGGAACTGGAGGAGAATCGTGGATTCGGGAGGAAAAAAATGAGAAAAATCGACTGATCGATCGATCGAAGGTCGACCTGGCGAGACTCTTTGCCTTGAGCATCCGTTCGATAAAAATAAAATTCATTTTTCACGGCCTCGTTATCAAACTTTGGAAAAAAAATATATTTTTTTTTATTATTTATTTGAAGAACCCTGGAAAAGTTTCTGAATAAATAAAATTCGAACCTTCGAGTGGATAAAAATACGAGTATTTAATTTTCATTGTTAATGAGATCGGATTTTCATATTTTTTTTGTCCGGGACGGAAATTTTTATATTTTATTACAAAAAGTTTCGATCCATGGGCCTCGGATATCGTTCCATATGTATTTAATGTGAAGAAATGGCGTGCGATGTAAGCGATAAAGAGCATGTCGTAGAACATCCAGAGCCATGAGTGAATTGGCGAAAATTCTCTTGGAGTCTGCATATTTTATTGGAAAAATGTCTGCTGTATAAATGCGATGGGCAAGTGGCCCGATTTCAGAGGCCGCTTTTAGCGTGCGTCTATTATTGTTTACATTGAAAGCGACGAGATCGTTTGTGCAGGCGTACGTTGGGAATTATTGATTTTAGTCCATATAATCCGACGTGACCTTTCATTGATCGTGTTATCGGAATACCGCGATTTATCATGACTAGTAAAATTATCCGATTCGAGCCTACCCCGGAAACGTAACTACAGATAAATTCCCGAGTTAACATCCAGATTGAAACAATAATCATAAAAAATGCAAAACAAATGCGAAATCATCGATGCTCTGCGTCGTAGAGGCGATAAAGATATTCCCAAAATTGGTTAAACGACGACGTGAACCAGAACTTATTAAAAAAACAATCATTCTATTTTTATTTCGCAAAGAAAATTACGAAAATCCTTCGACTCGTTGCGGAGGATCGTCAAAAAATGAGAACATGAAAAAAAAACGGTAAAATGAGGAAAAAAAAAAAGCAACAAGAAAAAAATTCGATATGAACAGAAGGTTGAGATTTAGGATCGCGCGAGAGATTACTGGAGAGAATAATTCTGTGAAAGAAAGTCGATGACTGGGCGTTTAAAGGTCCGTGGTTGTTTGTTTGTTTGTTTATATTTCGTAATAATTCCGATGGGTCTTCCATTACATCGTTAAAACGGGGAGGCGGTATTAAAATTGGAACGGCTCGTTACGAGCAATGGGGAAATGAGCAGAAGAAGAGAGAATGAAAAAAAAAAAAAAAACCAGAAAAAAAACGAGAAATAAATGAAAAAATGAAGAAACTGCAAGATGGAAAAGCTTATATTTGCAGTATTGTGCTGGCACGAAAGCGCCGAATAGTTAAGAGTGAAGTGGAGCCTGGCACGTGTACATTTCGTGTTGTTAAACGATATTCGTGATGCAGCACTTGCGCTACGGATATTTGAATTTCATAGAGCCTCCCGCTGTTTGACCCTCAGGAATATCCGTATAAATTCAAATCTACATATATATTAATGTATGTAGAAAAAGTATGATGTATATGTATGTAAAAGGATTGTCAGAGAAATAATAAATATTGTGGATAGTGGTGTAGCGTGTGCTTTATGTGCAGGAGAGCGTGAATTAAAAGTACAGTCGAGGATACGAGAGCCCGGTGGTGCCGGTAATTATGTATTTTCATACAACTCGGGGTCTGTCTCGTTTGCTCGCGTTGGCATTGTCTCTGAGGGGTTTGCAAATGCAGCGATGATATCGTTGCTTCGATCGAAAAGCGTGAAAATCCCGTCACGAGGTACAAAGTTCCGCGTGCCAACTATTAGCTAACGAAAAAGCACGATAACGTTTAACGATAGGGAGAGATAACGAGCGTTCGACATGCGTGAACTCTTCGGGTTATGTGAAAGTTAAAAAAACCAAAAAAAAAACAAACAAAAAATTAAACAAAAAAAAATGCTAATGACTAGAAGTGAATTCGCATGGAGGAGGAGCATTAATTATGGAACAAATTTGCGCGGAACATTACGAGAATATTCATAAGCCGCGTGGGTCAATATTATCATCCATCGAGAGGCGGAGCGGCAAAGCAGAAATTTTGTATCGAGGGTCGAGCGAAAAAATGAATTTTATTTCGTAAAATAAAGCAAAGTTCAAGTTTTTCCCGAGGATATCCTGCCGAGTTGCTGTTTTTACATAAATTGACCAAAAATTAAACACGACGCTCCCATCTTTTTCGATCGTTTGTTCATCAATGAAAATATTTTTGTTTTGTTTTGTTTTTTTTTTCATTTTTCATTTGCATTTTCCTCGCGCGAGTACGAGACGAGACTGTGACCTTACACACTAATCTTCAACTTCCGTTTCCGCACGATAGATAACAAAGGGGGAGTTTCTTGAAAGAGATTCGAGTTGATAAAGAAAGACGAAAAGAAAAGGATGAGGAGGGAGGGGGAGGGGAAGAATGAAGGGAGAATTGAGAGAGTGTTCGTGGCATACTGGATGGGAAGCTGCAAGAGAGCATGGCAATCTTTGTCGCGCAATGCAAATGACGTACGCATACGAAATCCGAATGAGCCCCAGCGTTGCGAACCCGACGACGTATAGTTTGATTAATTACCACCAGGTGGAGGCAGAGGCATACGCGCGAATGGAAACGCGCGCGGCAACGCAGGCGTTGGCGTTAATCTTGCTGCATCAGAGCCAACGTCGGTGGTAGGGGCCGAGGGCAACGAGGATAGAAGCATGGCCAAGGGAACAAGGGGACCAAAGTGTAACCCCGACGAAATATATGGATGTTTTCCCGATTGTTTCCCCAATCACTCACTGACGAAGATGGACGATCCCCTAACACCACTCCCTTTCACTCATACAACAACCATTATATGCCCTATCCATATACCCACCCACCCACCCACCTCCTCTCCCTCTCTATTCCACTGTACACACACGAGTATATCCGAATATATTTAATACGCGATAGATACCCGAGTCTATGCTCCTTTCAATGCCGAATCGGCCACCTTCCGCTCTCTTTTCAATGATGTTGAAATTAGCGAGGTCGCAAAACAACAAAAAACATTGATTTTTATAAATAATTTGTTGAATTTTCGAAATTATGTCAATTTTTCGAGCTCATTTATTTTTCTGGGGGGAAAAATCGATTTTTTAACAATCCCAGTATTCTTCGATATATTTATTGCAACGAGAACTGATCGAGTTATCGTCGAAAATCGTTGTTTTTTAACATTTTCCTGCCTCATTTTAAAGTTTCGGAGTTTTAGTCTCATTGACACTAAGTGTCCGAAGTTTGAGAGACAGAAAAAGTGATAGAGTCGACGAGAGCATGACTTTGGAGATTTTCTAATGCGTTGCCAAAATTTCGAACGGAGCAGCGCTTCTTCAAGTTTTAGCGAATTGAATAGGCGAGGAAAAAATATAAAAGCGAGAATAAAAGAAAGTGAAAATGGGAGTGAGTTGACGAGGGAGGGGCAGAGAAGTGAAGGAAAAGAATAAAGAAAGGCGTGAAAGCGTCTGGTAAGGGATAAGAAGTGACGACGAAAGCCAAGACGAGAGATGTCGCATCGTCGGCAAAGGAGAAACAAAGTTGGCCCAACCACCTGGAAGACGGTGCGGAGGCTGCCGGATAGCATCGCAGCCACTCTACTGGCTGTAACTACTTATGTCTGTAGCCAGCATCTCTTTTCTTCCCTAACTCGTTTTCCCTCGTCTCTGCTTCTCCAGGCCTTTTTTTAATTCTCGTCTCATTCCCGCCTATCGAGACGCCAATGACACACATTTTTCCTCGAAATATTTTCTCTCTACCGCGCACACGAGCGGCATTATTCACGGCAGCCCACATTTTCTGCCACATTTATAGCAAAAACCAAAACTCTACGTTTTCGAAAGCTGCTCACGTGTTTTATAGAAATATTCATTCTCCAGAGAACAACGACCTGATTCCTCGGATAATTGCCAATAAATATCGAAGCGATCTGTATTTCACTTTGAAAAAAAATAATAATAATAATAATTCCAATATTTTTTCCACCTCATCTTTTCATTCAAGTTGGAACATCGATAAGTTCGACTTTCATAAGTCCAAATCCTTTACGAGTAGAAGGAAACGGTTCCATCCAATAAAATCGTTGACAGCAAAGCTTCTTTGATTCGAATCATTTACCGTTTGCCCTCGAAGCTTTGACTTTACAGCAGGACGTTATATTTTATATTTTAAAAAACTTTATAATATTCGCGACGATAAATTTCGATTCGATGTAAAAAAATCGTATTTTTTTTTTTGCATTTTACAAAAATATGAGCTCTCGTTTATTTTTTACTTTATTTCCAAAAAAATAATTTGACCCCCTCCGGGCGAGTTAAAAAATTAAAAAAAAAAACCAACCATTTCATCATTCTTTTCTCTTCAGATTCCACGGCTCCGATAATTTTTTTAAGGATCGTTCCAGGGTTTGGAAAATCGGAAGGAAAACAATAGAATCGATTTCCATTGATCGAAGAGAAAGAATTACAAAATTCAGAGTCTCTCGTGTGAATGTTTAATGGGAAACTCCCTTAAGCATTGCCAACGCGAATCGATGAATGGCTAGCGAGATAACAAGTGTAAAACAAAAGGAAAATGGGATAATCCTGAAGTGGCTGGATCTTTAAACGAAAGCGGTTGCTTTAAAACTGTGGCTTTAACGTCGATAGCTTTAAGCAGTAAAAGTAGCGAATAAGCGAATGGACAGCAAGGTGCGGGTTGTAAAAGGCCATAAGGAGGGTGGAAGAGTCGCGAGGACAGGGTGAGGGGGGGGGGGGCGGGAGAAAAGAGCATAAGGGAATATGAGAGGCGAAACGATGGAAAAGTCGTTCAATAGTCACGGTCTCGAAGGCGTCTGAGGTTTGTGATAACAACGTTTCTAAACGAGATCTCGTCGAGGACGAAGCCAGGATGAGGAGCGGGGGCAAAGGGATATCGCGGGAGAAGAGAAGGAAGACATTTGCGAAATGCGGTCGTGGGAAAGGCGAGAGGATCGCGAGATTGGGGCAAGAGGGAGAGAAGAAAGTTTTCAACAACGAGACGCGGTATGGGGATCGACGCTTCGAGGCCCTCTCGTCAAGAAGCAAAGTTGCCACGAGAGGACAGTCAGTCGAAATCTGTTTCGCTGTTTCGTCCCACGGTAACTGCGAAATTCTCATCAAGCCCCTAGCAAACCTGCCAGAATAGCAACGTTTCCTGACTCGTACGAAATTAACGAGACAAATGGGCTACACCATGTTACCAGCCGGAATATCAACTCCCCAAAGTGTTACACACGCTTCATGGCGACCAAATCACCAAATCGTTAATTAAATATCTAAAAAATCGAACCAACTTTGTCCTGGTGAGTCTCGTGCTCGCTGATAACGCGGTTCAATTTTTTTTCACGCAAATCAACTTTTCTCCTTCATTATTATCAGCGTTTGTATTATTTAAAATAAAAACAAATGCCATTTGCACTCACGGAGTGCAAAATTTTGTTAGTTAAATTAAAGCTCACGATATTAACGCTCGATTGTAATTCGAAAGCTTGAATGTTGGATGCGAGCACGAGGAAGGATGCAGCAAACTTTGCCTTCGATGCAAATAACATTTACGAGATTCCTCTAAATTTCTCAATCTCATCAACGTAAATGACCGTCACGTTGTTATCATTATTGATGCTACGTTAAATATGAAAATTCACAAGCTTGGGCAGAATACAGGAAGCGCCAAAACTGGAGCCAAGTCCCATCAATCTTCATGGAAGTGACGAAATTTCTGACTATTTTATCGCAACACGGATCAGACTTTTGTTGTTAAAAATAAAAATGTTCAAAGTGTGTTAAAATAAAAAAATATTTTTTTAAATTGAGTGCAAAGTTTCAATTTCACGATTGGACGTTTGCAAACGTAAAAGTTATCGGACACATCGAATAAAAACTAAATTATAAATTATCGAGATAATAGAGAAAAAAAAAAAAAAATTTGCATGCGAAAAAGCCGAGCGAGTTGCACGAACGAGCGTGAAGTGACGGGAATAAAAAAAATAGAAGAAGATTTTTGTAGGATGAAATTACAAATCGATCAACGATTGAACGGAAGGTGAAAGTTTGAGGGATCGTAGGAGGGTCGATGGCAATTGGGAGCTCGGCACAGGTATTGAGGTTTCCGCGAGGACAATTGATGCGCATAGTCGATTGTCCTGTTGCATGCCCTGCAATCTATTCCGCCTCGATTCTCTTCGCTAACGAAATGCAACGTTACAGCAAAAATGCAGAGTTCCATAAAAACCCGAATGGAAAACCGAAAAAAAAGGGATTTTATCGTCCAAGAAGGAAAATACATGAGAGAAAAGAGACAACGAAAAGTTTCGTAAACATAGGGATTACTCACCGGATCCAAGGAGATGAGTTCGTCGTGGATTTGGAGAAACACGCAGAGTTCCTTGACCGAAGATTTATCGCTGCGGCTACAAAATTTCAATATTGCACAGCAAAAAAAAAAAAAAAACAGAACAATTGCACCGGCGAATTCGAAACACTCAACCGATCGAAACGACAACGAGTTGTTTACCTAAAGCTGCACAGTCTCCGAGAATAAACAAGGAAACTTTGATGAATTGTTGGATAACGGCGAACCGATGATACGCCAAAGAATTTCGATCGAAACGATGGAATGGGAAAAAAAATTAGAGACGCTAATGAACGACGAAACCGCGAAGTTGATAAATTCGCGTTAATTAGCCCAATAAAAATGTAGTTAATTAATAGAGACTCGGTTTTTCCGTGATAACGATGAAAGATCGTGTAACGTCAAAGTCCGAATGAAATAATGAGCAATGCGGATAGAAGTGAGATGAAAAAAAGGTGGCCGCTCGGTACCGGCGTCGCGACGACTGGCGGACGCAGACTGACTTCATTGACGGCGATAGCCACGACGCTCACCTCTCTTTCGCTCTCTCTCTCTCTCTCGCTCTTTCGTTCGCCCGTTCTGGCAGATCGCTCCGACGCATCGCGGACGTCCCGACGACCACCAGGAGAGAGCGCGCGTTCGCCTTTTCTCGCGATTCTTCGGGCTTTGCGTCGCTCGGCCCGCGCATATCATCCTTCTAATATCCGCGAACACGTACTCGGCCGCACGGAGATGTTGACGCACACGTAGAGAAAAATCCGTGTATATGCCCGTACATATGGCAAGCTGAGGGGGTGCAGGCTGTACATGGACAACGGAGTGTTCAACCCCCGGCCTCTCGATCCTCCCATCATCTTTTCACGGTCCACTTATTCGCAACCGCTAACCCCTCACAAATATCCCGTCATTCTTAACTCGGCTGTTTGCACCCTTTTGAACGGATGAAGGATGCACAAAAGCGGCAGCGGCATAATAGAGCCAAGCTGATGCACGCAGCAGCCTAGCTCCGTGCACCTTAAGCCCGCGCTTGTATCTTCGTGCCAGAAAATCCCTGATTCCCCCAAGAGAAAGAGGGCTGAGCGTACAGACTTTCCAAAGATGAAAGGAGATGAAAGATAAGGCAAGAGTTTGCCCCTTGGTGGACCAAAAGTTCTATGCAAGTTAAGAGGGTTCGCTGCCACAAGCTCGTCGGGCATGGTCCAGGACCAGAGAGGAGAAACGACGAAGAACAAGAACAACGAGACGAAGGATCGAGCAAGAAAAAAGAGCTCATTGCTCAACAGCATGTTCAAGAACGTAAACATCGAGATCCTCCTGAAGGATGATGAGCTTCAATCCGAGGGCTTGCTGGCTAGTCTAGCAAAGGATGCAACAGTTGCTCATCTGACGCCTCGTGAGCTTGTGATGGTGCGCATCGTCACGTGCCATAACCACACAGACCCAGCCAAGTAGATATAAACGTATTCGGTCAGACAACCCTCCAAACTCCCGCTTCCACCCTCTCTTGCCCTCGCCATCTCCTTTCCTTCCTCCTCCGACCTTCTCTTATCGCTTCTGCTATTATAACCCTAATACTACAAGCATCCTGCTCAAAGGCTACGCAAACCATAACTACCGAACAGCTTCGTCCCCCCACCGAACGGACCAAACCAACTTCGGCGCAATGAAATATTCTGCGTCTCGATATTGCACCCAATGCGTTCGTTTCATTCTTCATTCTCGCACACGAACTAATCCCCAAGCACGAGGGACACAAGACCGAATTTTTATTTTATTTTTTTCCTTATTTTCTACCCGAAATCTCTCCGACTCGAGTTATCGCGAAAAATCGACAAAACATTCCGATTCGCATCAAACACGAAACTTTAAATACGACTTTGAAACTCGACTCGACTACCCGCTCCAAATTACGAATTTTTCCGATATCCTGTCGATCAGAATCTCCATTTTTTTCAATTAATAATAAAGGATCACAGTCGTTCGAAAATTTTTGTAATTAGTAGACGAGGGCGATGAATTTTGACACTCCTGCCAATTGTGTCGTCCAAGAATTTTATGGAAAAAATAATCCACAAGATTTATCCAAGGTGAAAGGTATCGAGATATGTTTAATCGATTCTCCAGTCTCTTGGAATGAGAATCGAAGATGCGACGATAAGAAAAACAGCGTAGATTCGAGTAAATCATTGAACGATATTAATTTCTCAGTCGGAGTTGGTGTTCCGATGTTTCAAAGGTATTAGGACGATTAAACGATGGACAACGGATCCTTCTCTTAATGAGGATTTTCCGGTCAATCAATCGATCGTTCCAGGTTCTCTTAATTCTTCCCCAAGTCCTCAGGGAGCAAGGCCAGACCGATTAGCAGTAATTCCGAGCGTTGCTTCCTTGCATCCCTCCCAATTGGTCGGAGCAATTATTATTTTCTTACAATTAAATATCGAAATGGAGAATCTGCTTGGCAAGATCTCCGCCCAAGGAATTCCCCAAATTTTTCTGAACCTCCGTGCTCCGGTGAGTGATCCCGAAGTTTTGGAAACCTCACGTGTCCCTAATCGATTTTCACATTCGATTTTCACGTAAAAAACTACTTTTCTTTGTTCGTTCGAGTCCAAAGCAATGAATAATCGTACCCGAAGGTGCAACGATCACAATAACTTGGTAGAATCGAGTGAATCATTATGAGATATTCGTTTTTCTGGTGGAGGCTACGTCTCGATATGTACATACGTATCAGGGCCATTAAACGATACGAAATGTCTGCCTCCCCTTAATGAGGTCTATAAAAGATGGAGTAGTGTCATTTCCGGGAGAAGCTCAACCCCAGGGCACGTCGTAGTTAGTTTCACGAGCTAAATAATATTTGATACGCATAAGCGAGTATACATGAAGAGTGTTTAATGCGAGAGAGTATAAACAGTCCCCGAAGATCAAACCAACGTTAATAAACATGATGAGATGCAATAACGACACTTCCCCATCACGAGCTGTTTCCGCAGAAAGTAAAAAAAAAGCCCCATGACATTTGAAGCATCGGAATCATCGGACACGAAAACGTGACCTAATGAAATAATAAAAAAAATATAAAGTGAAGGAATAATTTGATCACGAATGGAGCGGAAACAGCTCTCGATCGATTTTCCATTTGCGAGTTCTCGCTGACGAACATTCTGCGACAAGTTACGTCGAATCTTTGGAAATTCAGTTCTTGAAATATCACTGCAAATTTTGATTGAGGGATGGATCGGAAAATACGTAAACGATATTAATAACTCATTCTAATTTAATCCGACCGAATCATCTCCCGAAAAGTTTATCGAATATTGATACTAATGAAGTTTCCGGAAGAGATAAGAAAAAATCAACTCCGATGATGGGACTGTGAGAATATTTATTTTTTCAACTCTTCCAAATTGAGGCAACGGTTTACCTTCATTGGGCTCGATGTATTTTCTCGAATAAACGAAAATAGCCTTCATAAATTATCCTAAACGCTCATTCGCATCGATTGGGATTAAAAAGCTAAAAAAAAAAAACGAAAAAAAATCATCGATCGTAAAATTTGCAGTTTTCTTATCAATGGAACCTCCTGAATGGCTGATGAGCGATCGGAAGTCTTTCCAATCACAGATAAAAATAAAATATTCCCAGATTACAAAATGCTTGTCTATCTCAAAGCAACAAGGTCCGGAGTAATTGATTGAATTTCCACGCAGCAGTGTCGATCAGACCAAAGCACAGACGATAAAAAATCGAAAATCAGCGAAAATTGAAAAAAAAATGAAAAACTCAACAAAATCGAGGAAGAGCGATTAATAAAAATTTGGCGATATGGAAAAAGGTTCTGTACAGAAGCGACTGGTCCGAACAAACCCAAACAAACAACATTCACACCTCATCGTTGCTCCAAAAAATTGGCAATAAAAATTAAGAAGCATGAGTTGACAAGAAGAGAGAAAAGATCGAAGAGTGTAGCATGGGAATCAGATTGCAGTGGATAAAGAACAAGAGAATTGAGGAGCACGTCGTGGACGATGAACTCGCTGTATTTGTGGCAAATTAGATTAGGAACGAGACAGAGAGAAGAGAGTGAGAGAGCTGCTCAGGCGAGGATAAGGAAGGAGGAAGAGATCGAGAGAAGAGAAAAGATCTTTGGATGTGAAGAGTTGTGTCCTCTCCTGAGGAATAGAATGCGCGAGATAGGATACACCAATAAAGTTTCACTCTCGCTTCGAAATAACCGCGTTAGAGGATGCCCTTTGTTGTTATCGCTGCGCAATTGCCTTAAGTTTTGATCCCCTCCGATATTGATGTTGACCGAATCGAGTTGTAAGGCTCACAGCTATAAGTTGAGCTTTCGTATAAATAGAAGGAAGACACAGACGAACCGGAGTACCAACATCAATTTTAATAAACCTTCCTCATTCCTTATCATTGCTAATTCAATGCTTCACTGCATTGATTCGTGTTAATCAAGCGATACCGTTTCGCCATCGATCCTTGCTAATTAATGGAGGCAAATTTTTGAGCAAAAAAAAGGAATTCGCTGGGAAGGAGGGGACTGCGAGAAGAATTGAGTCAAAAAAAGTCAATGCTAAGATCAACGATGCACGAGATTTACGAAGACGAAGGAGCTCGGGAAGAGTTCATGGCAATTCCCATGACGTTGACGTTTGCAACGTTGGAATGCAACGATATTCGGTTTTTTTCTTTGCCAAAGCTCATTATTCATATGAAGAATTGAATTCTCATGCAAAAATGATTGGCTTTTGCCCCCAAAAAAATATATCGGCTCGAAAAATGTGGGTCAATCTAAAAATTGAGCAAATCATCGATCAAGTTAAAAATATTTCGTTGCCAACTTCAGCATCATGAATCCCCGTCCAGCGGGGCTTCCCTTGTATATGGGGGAGAGAACGTAGTTACAGAGGAGAATTCACCAAATATCGAAAGATTCGCTTCCTGGAACGATTCGTTACTTTATTACTCTGCAATTTCATTTTTCCTTATATAAAACGATCGAGATATTCTCGTTCGACTGGAGCCTGGACCTTTTCGTCTCGATCATTTCACGACATAACAGTTCTTTGCCCTCAGCCATTTTTTTCCAATCAACTTAACACAGTCCGAGGAAAATATATATATTTTTTTTTATTCCGTTTGGATCATTTTGCCACGGCACCTTTACCGATCGCATTCGGCAAATCAGGCTGGAGGTTGTCGGCTCGAAGTAGTCGCGGTGTGACGCGATATCTAAAATCTGATAAAGAAAGTACAAAGTCGGTCGAGTCGGGTTGAATTTTTCAGTTGAATGCGCGGGCTTTTTGGTATAAGAAAAAATAATGGGATCGATTGAAAGGTTCGCCAGGCGATTTCGTACAGAAATCTCTCCAATTTAAACGAAAGCCACGACTCTAAATGTCCTTTTACAATCAATTCGCGATGTCTCGTTATTTTCAAGAAACACGGACACACGCACAAGCGAATTTTGGAAGCAACCATGTCGATGAATCGTCGGGATTGATTGCAGTAATTAAGGAGAATATTCGAACAATTGGGAGCACGATTAATTAGCACCGAGTATCATGGATATCGAGAGGACTGGTGCATATTGTAGGACGATTTACGAGGCCATAAAAAACAAATGGCTGTAAGCAACAAGCACGTTGAAATTTGCTATTGCAAAACTATGAGGAAGAGCAATCCTTCATAGGAGGAGAAAACTTGGAGAAAGAAATAAGTAATAATGATAGAAAGTCGAAAAGGAGAGAATGCTTGGTCGGAATAAAGTATCGCAATTATATATCGAAACTGTGTGCTCGTTGGCGAGGGCGTAGCATAGGAAAAGCCAAGCACAGAGCGTGGTTCAGTCAGCGGAGATTGAGTTGAGGCTCATAACTCTTGGTGCTCGTAACGTTCAACTGCAGACTGTTCGAGCCTGCATTTCATAGGCGGCCAGATGTTACGTACCAACATATCAGCAGGTACCACTTCACGTGGCACGTCCCCAGTATTCATTACTAAATTACACAAACACAGAAAGCCCAACCCTCTCATCCTAGTTCCTCGCTATCCATGCAGCCCTGACGTTTCCAACGTGCCCGTTAGTCCGTTGCGAATACCGACCGACCGGACCGAACTGTCCTTTTTCCTTGCGATACTGTGTGCAATTTTCTTATTTACAAAATCGACCGAATTTCCGTGAATAAACTTCAAAATCAATCAATTTAAGCGACCCTGGGCGATGGATACTCGGTTGGGTGACCGCTTGACCAAGCTCCATAAAAAGTTCGATAAAATGCGACCCGCACTGGCCAATGATGCCGAAGTTGGCAACGTCGAAATGCAACGATAAATATCGGTTTTAATTGATTTTTTGTTTAATTTTTTTTAATGATCCAGATTTTTCGAGCCGATATATTTTTCTGGAGGAAAAATCGATCGATTTATAATCGCAATTTAATTCTGAATATACATAATGAGCTTTGGCGAAGGGAAAAAAATGTATTTCTTTGCATTGCAACGATGCAAACTTGCATCTTCGTCACGAGTCCTCGGGCGAATGAAAAATTAGTAATAAAAAATTGTCTCCCCCCTTCAAACCGTAATTGGTAATTAGCAAATTTGATTATTTTCGAATCGTGGCTTGGAGGACTCTGGAAAAAGTATGTGCCAGAAAAACTTGATAAAATTGATTATTTCCGAGGCACAGGAAGGAGGAGGAGGAGGAGCAAAAGGGATAACGGGCAGATGGACAACATATTTACCAGGATAAAATAGAGCCAAGGTGTTCACCTCGAGGCTCGAGACACGGAAACAATAAATTCGGAATAAAACATCAATGGGTGAATAAACGTCAGTTCGGAAGGGCCTAATCGCGTGACACGCCCTTGCAGAACGAGTTTCCCATAAAATAATAACTTGGCCAAAATGATTAAATCAGGAAAGCTTAAGAATATGGTAGAGCCTGAATCGCTCCTCGGGAGCGAGTGTACAAATGGATTATTGAAGCACATAACACGCAGCAACGAATAAAATAACCTGGTCATGCTAGTCAACTAATTAAATGGACCTTTGGGAAACAAACGAAAGTTATTGAATGACAAGACAGAATACGAGAGCGACAAACACGCGATGTAACGTGACAATGAGAACTGCAATTTTCATGAAGCAGAAAGAGGCTCAACGAGGATGACGTTGTTAATGACATCGTCACTAAATTCAGTCTCCAGAATGCCAGACTCGCATCTTCGAGAAAAAAAAACAAGTTTTTCGTGAATTTTCGGCATCAAGAATGAAGGATGAAGGTGTAGGCTGGGTCCTTGCAAGAAATATGCAGCGCTGTAAGCCACTCGATATCCCGTTACGAGCTAATCCGTAATAATTCGTAACGAGGGAACAGTCTTTGCATTTATACGACGATATTTTTTTCCTCCTGGAGCTCAGCCCTTCGATTTATGTCGGAACTTGAGCATCATTCGAGAAAAAATCCAAACAGCATATGTCTCTTTTGGTCTCGCGTTGTTATCAAGGGCGTTTTAATAAGAAATTCGGAGTGAAAGTTGCTCCGGGAGATCGAACGCAGAGATAGACCAACGGGCGAGACTCTCAATTTATCAGAAAGATTGTGCACGAAGTTTGAAAAATAAAGAAAAAAGCCGAAAGTTCGGTAAATCGGGCGGATGCCAAAAGCACAGATCCGAAACGACTTCAAACTTCTCATCAACGTCATCTCTCTTTAAAGTTTTATCAAACCAACCAGCCAAGATATTTTGTATAGTTACCAACTCTGATGCATAAATTACACCTTTACAACTTGCATTGTGCCTTCCGCGCATGCCTTATTCTTCTTACAAAGACTCATACGTAGTCCCTTTTACAGCTCTATGTCAATGGTGGCAAACTCGTCAAACTACCCGGACAAGTAGCTCTGCTTGTTTCAGTCTGACACGCACGACTTCATCAAGAACTGGCGCTCCGTGGTACCACCAACGTCACTATATATATATCCGCCAACATATATATCATAAACGTGTACATACAAATGTGTCGACGACAATAATGCCTTCTACGTTAGATCAAGGTCCCAGTGTGTCCAGCGCCAATTCCCAAAGAATTTTCCTTCATTTTCGAAAAAACGTTGACCAAAATCGATAAATCGTTGGTCACGACGATCGTAATCCACTATTTTGTGTAATCTTCCGTGGTTGGGAGAAGAAATTCGACAACCTCCCGACCTTGGATTAAGGTCCTAGTGTGTCCCGCGCCAATTCCCAAAGAATTTTCCTTAATTTTCGAAAAAACATTGACCAAAATTGACGAATCGTTGGTGACGATTCAAATTTTCTATTCTGAAGTCTCAAAAAGTTGCAAAAAAAAATTGGCGCCTGTAATTGTCTCATTATTTCGCACGATAAAAATGACCTTGAAGTTTGGAACGATTGGCAATTCCGTCGACGATATTATCGACCGGTCATGATGTTCGTATTTCGACATACAAATAATAAGGACAATCAGAATGATAAGAATGACTGTCTCCTAATAAAACACTGTATGGTTTTGTCATTAACATCCGTAAGGAGAAGAAAAAGCTCGTGTCATCACGATCCTATGACACACGCACGAACAAGGGCCTGCGCACGCTCACAGAGAGACAGAAACCCACACTAAGCCATAAGCGTATTGGAGACATTAATATAAATTGATATAAGGGATCGCGTGCTGTGAGCAGGCCAAGTAATTGCATCACACGTGCTTGCCATGTCCCTTTATTGAACTTGGAAGCTACTCCTTGTGTGTATAAACACATGCGTGTATACAAAGAGGACGTACGCACATAGAGGGTTATTGGTACTATCCTGGCGTCAGTTGTGCATCAAATGCTTGATCAATAATTACCAATTATCCGATATAGCCAAGACAAAACCTATCGTAAACCGAATATAACTGGCCCGGACGATCGTGCCACTTCGATTCTCTATTATTTCCTTCGCTTTCCATACACGCGACACTTGTACGCCACCAATTCTCCTCTCAATTTTTATTGCTCGAAAAATAACGTTCTGGAGAGATCGGACGATGCGAAATGTAATCTGAGAATTTTTCTTATCCCTGTGGGAATTCCCACCGTAATATTAAACCAATTTTCCTGCCTTGCTCAATTTTCAAATTGACGTTTCATCGTAATTCTCACTTTTTATGATCCTGAGACGCTTTTATTCTACAATCTCAAGTTCAATTTCTCGTGCATAATTTTTTTTGGATTGATGAACAAAAATGATTAATAATCGTTTGTTATTCATGAGCGAAATTCACTTAACGGATCTGATGACCGAACCGGTGAGAACGTAACGTTGGGGTCCAACGAAAAAAAAACGTTTTTTTCTCAATTTTTTGTTGAATTAAAAAAAAACCATTACAATTTTTGAACCGATTTTGTCTGTTTTATTGTCCTCGCTAAATATTGCATGAGAATCTTGAGATTTGACCGAGGAAAAATGAATAAAACTTTTTCGTGCTAGAACGAGAACGTTTTCCTAAATATTTCCATTTAATTCTCATGCCCGAATTCATTTTTATTATCAAGCAACAATTATCCTTTGTTAGAAAATTTGGACGCGACCGTCCGACCGATAGGAATGAGAAAAACGTTCGAGCCCACGCGGGACAATGAGCAGAAAAAATTTCTTTCCGATCGCACGGACGAGGCGAAAAAATGCGACCTTCGAAATTCTTACGCGCGCGCGCTCTATACGTGTCGCTCGTACCGCCCGATACACGTACGAATTTTGCATCAATGGTGATTATTATTTGTTGCGAAAAAGAAAAAAAAAGGCAAGAGCAAGATCATCAATCAAAATGGAAGAGAAAACATCAATGCAAGAAAAATTGACAACGTTTCAGGTGTCGGGAGTAAAAGGGGTTTGGTATGCCAGTGACACAAGAGATAGATGTACGCCGAGAGACCCCTTCGGCTTCTTGTTCCACCTAACGGTAGCATTATATAGGGGGCGTCAACAACATTATGTACATTTTCATCCACTCACCCCACTTTCTCTCTCTCTCTCAGTATACGTATAAATGTGTTGCATAGTCCCTGACTGTAGACACTGTCAATGCAGAGATGCTAAAGGACTCTTGATAGTCCTGCATCCGTTTACACACACAGTTATCTCACGGGCATCCATCGTCCAACGCGAACAAGCTGTACTTTCGATCGACCTACCATGTTTGGTCTCGACTTTGAAAAACAACAACATAGTCTCTGTGATGTCACTACCGTCAACACACAACTTTGTATCGAAGTAATTGTAGCCTCGTCTCCTCATTCGACGCGTCAAAGGTCAAGAGAATTCTCCTTCACAACTTTTCTTACAAATTAATTATCTTCTTCGAAAATTCCTCTCGTATTCGCTTGAGCTATTTTTTCTGTGCAAAAAGACGCCGCGACTGCTTTTATGATGATTGATTTTTTAACACGAAGGTCTCGAAATAACATCGCGGAAACTTGAGAAAGACTCGAGCTGTCGATTCCGGGGACGCGAACACAAACTTCTCTCGGAAGGAACCGATTCTTCGATGCGCGGCTTAGAACAACGAACACACAACACAACAATAACTTATTGTTCTCTCTGATATTCAAAATGAACTTACGAATTTGCCAGAATGCACATTTGGTGTTATTTTACCGGTTTTGTGGCATTCAGCGCTCTCTGGTGTCTCGAATTCTGGGATAGCTGATACAACAGAGTATCACGCGTCATATCCGGTGTGTATTTTCTCGAAAGAAACAGTTACTGTTTGTCGGTACAAACGATCACGATTATCGACTGAAATAAACTTGCAGCTCAACCGTTCCAGTAAAACAACCTCCCTAACCTTGACTTTTTGAATTGTTTGCTATATCTAATGGCGAAATACTTGCAATGTGGGTATTGATGAAACATGATAAAGAAAAATTACCTTGAGTTGGCACTCTCGACATTCCCAAAGCTTGATTCGTCGAATCCACACATCAAGAGTCACGGAAGCGCCGGCTTTATTTTATATGTGAATTGAAAAAACATTCGACTAAAATTTTTACGAGGTACTTTTTTCGAAAATTTCACCGAGACGAATCAAAATCACTTTCACTCGGACGTGCAACTAATTCTCGGCCTCTAATAACGATTTGTTTTTATGCCACAGCCGATTCTACTTCCGCGTATTCTCCGCGGCTTTGCTGCTTATTTTATGTATCGCTTTTCAAAGGCATTTATTGAATGGATGAATTTGTATTCGAATGGAAAATAAACACGATGAACTAGCTCGACTCTCTGTATGTAAACATTGTGGTAATCGTTTGGTTTGTTTACATTGAGATTGAGCGTGGTCAGGTGTGCTTGGCTTGCAAGCCTTGACGGTTCGTCGCGCTCTCCCGCCCATTCCTCAGTGTATTTTTCCGGCCCCCTGAGCACGAGCAATATCTTGCCATGCAGCGACACGGACGGCCGACGATGTAAACAAAGCGATTTAACATTGGACGAATCGTTCAATGTTATCAATCATTACATTTATTCGGTTACATAATCAATACAAGTTTTTTTTACTATTAATTTAGTTGCTCCGATTAATCCGGAGAATTCACTCTGCTATTTTATTGTCAGCTCTTGGATCGTTAAATTGTTTAGAATGCGAATCATATTTTCGTCACCGACCGTCGGTAAGCTTCAGCATATCTGTCATCGTTATTCATATTACCCACAGAGGACGAAGAGAGGACACGGAACTTGCAAATATATGCGTAAAACATACGGCATTACGAAAATGGCCGAAAAACATTTTCAATTTAAAAAATCTGTCATACGATTGAATCAATAAAATATTAGAATTGTTATCACGGGATGCTAAGTTCCTGCCTTTGATTCGTTCTGCATCCCTCGCCCAAGCGGAGCCCATTTCCACGAAATAGATAGACGGGACTACAGAGCCGCATAGGCGTAAACATAGGAGGGTCAATGGGGTATGACGCGTCGTCGCCACTGAATGATGGGGTCAAGCACTGAGGAGAGCGTTCGGAGAGCGTTCGAAAAAAATTCACCGTATTGACGTAATACGTAGCTAGACATGAAAAGAAAAAAAGGCAAGCAATAGAACGAACAATAAATTGAACGAACAAGACGACAAACGGTGGGAAACGGGCCGGCGGCGTCGTTAGAGCGAGAGAGGAGTGGGACTGCGAAGGACGAATGTGTTGATAAAAGAGACAGCGCAGCGGCTTCGATTTGCCGCGTCTGCGGCCATTGACAAGTACAAACGCGAGTGGGGAAAGCGGCAGGGAAAGAGAAGGGGTGCGACATTTAGTTAGGGGCCCGAGAAGAGGCGAGCAAGCGACGACAGCAGCCGAAATGGAGGAGAATCAAACATCGGAAAGTGTCGCTGTATTACCGGACATGTCCGAAGCGTTGACGAGCGAGACCGAGGAGGCGGATGATCTGACGACGAACGAACACGAACACGAGCATAAACACTCCGTTGCAACTGGCGTAACAAACGTTACCGGAGTTTCTTCCGATGTGCAAGGAGTCGGTGTACCTGTTTCCTTACCTGTTGGCTCCATTATCGGAGTCGCTAACTCAACCAATGGCACTACTTTCAACGTCATCACCTCCGATCAATTACAGGTTTTTTTTTCATTTTCATAGTTATTTATTTTTTTCCCCTGCTCTTTTGCTATATTTTTACAAATTTTCACTTCGATCTTTTCATTTTCTAAACTTCCGATCGCTAACACGATTTTTTCCCATCATTTGCCATTTTTTCCGATATAATTATTAATTTTCGCAGTCTTTTTTTTTCCTCACCCCTTGCAACGTTTTTTCGTATTTTTTTCATTGACATTCCAAGTTTAATGCTCCCCAATATCGATGATTATCGCTATTCAAAGAAAAATCGGAAAATCCCCCAGGAGAATAATTTGAACAGCGGTAATGAACTTTTGCGAATTGTATTAAAGTTGTCCAGCTCCGGGCAATTCAAGCAGATGTTATGTGTCGACAACGGCTTTATCTGTGAGCCGCGGCATGAAAAAGACGGAGATCCTTTGCGCTGGAACGGAGAGCTCAAGGCGACGCATATCGTCATACAAAACAGCACGGACGATGTGGAGACGGAACAGATTCATGTTTCGACGGGCAACAGTCCGCAAGTCTGCACCTGGACGGAGGCAGCCAATATGGCCGTTCTTCCTGTTCGCTGTAAAAACACCAACGCCGAGCTCCACAAAAGCAGATTCGGCTCCGGCGGCCGCGGCCGGTGCATCAAACTCGGACAGGAATGGTTCACGCCTAGCGAATTCGAAGCTCTTTGCGGAAGAGCTTCCAGCAAAGACTGGAAACGCAGCATAAGATTCGGAGGACGAAGCCTTCAAACTCTTATCGAGGAACTCATTCTCAAACCGCATGCTACTTCCTGTACCTGTGCTGCTTGTTGCGACGATGAAACAGCTGTAAGAATCTAATTCATTCTCTTCACTTTCAATGGAAATTGCTAATCAAGAACTTGTTGGTAAACTATTTAAGGGAAAATATTAACAAATCGTCCACTTGCCACAATTTCGAATCGTTCAAGTTGAATATGAACAGATTCTATAGAAAAATGGAAAAAGTCGTGAAATTGCCACAATTCGTAATTGTTCAAGTTAAACATTTCTTGTAAAATGTTCCTCGGCGCTTTTTCGGGTTCTGAATTTTAATAATTCTATTTGAATTAATTAATTAATTAATAACTCAATTTTTTCATAATAAACATTCACGTGTCTGAAGCGAAAAATGTGTGTTTTTAATAAATTTGTATAGACTGGGCCAGTGCGACTTTTCACGCCTTACAAGCGACGAAGAAGAACACGAGAAGCATCGGACAGCGAGACCCCATCGCGTAAGCACAAAAGCGACAATTCCCGAGACGGAAGTAACAACGAAGAGAGCGACGGTGAGGTTGGGGCTGTGGAGAAAGAGGTTTGGCCGCAATATGTCTCGGCGGACGGGATCGTCGTGCATCAGACTTCGGATCAAGACATGCAGGGCGTCCACCAAACCGAAAGTGGCTCTACGGTCGACGAAATGTTCAAAAAATTGGACGAAGTTTCCAACAAAATATTGAAACTTTCCTACGAGTTTAAAAAAACTTTGGAGGAAGCGAAAGAAGCCAGCCGGCAACAGAGACGCGAACAAGCTTTAGTCGCCCAACTAGGCCAGAGGGGAGAAGTTATTGAGACTGTTGGATTGCAACCGGCTTCCGGAACTCACAACAAAAAGGTTGTTCGCTTTTTCTTTCAATAAGTTTCCCCAAACTCTCAATTATCCGGTTCAGTTTGTTCCCAGGTACGCCCTTGTGGCTTTTCATACAATTTTCGCCTTCAAACATTCTCTCTTTTGTCCCGAATAACGAAAATTTTTCCCATTCGCAAAGTTTACGACTTCCGATGAAGCGGAATAAATCTGAAAGCAAAAATCTCATCAATTTTTCCAAAATTTTTATTCTTGCGCCCTCATCCTCCGTTTGCCTCGAAAAATCTCCAATCTTGCGTTTTTTTTAAATATTTCAGTGTGCAAACTGCAATCGTGAAGCATATGCGGAATGTTCGTTGTGCAGAAGAACGCCGTATTGTTCGACGTTCTGTCAACGAAAAGACTGGGCTGGTCATCAAGTAGAGTGCGTCCGGGGAGCAGCGGAAACGGTAATGCTGATAGTTGAGAGCAGCGGAGAAACGAATCCGCTCGCAACAAACGCGGGCGACCAATAGTTCTCCATCCGCGTAACGAGCCAGAGAATTATTTGTGCTCGCGAAGGAATTATGCTTTTTAATTAATAAAGCGATTGTGCTCATACAGTCAACGATGTAAATAAGTGTAGCGACTATTTTTCACGTGAGTATTATCATCACACATAAGGCAGTGTCCAGGGCTCTAGGGACGCGGCAAATTTCCGAATTTTTCGTTTCGATAAAACAAAAACTTGGATTTTCCTTCATTTTTCCGCATATTTTCGTTGCATTTTCCAACGATACGTACGAAATGTACGATCCATGCACCCGAATGTACGCGAACGAGGCCACAGGAATTTCATTTTTACGAAACTGGGCAAGAAAACTGATCGATCTCAATGATCGTAAGCGAACGAGAAAAAAAAACGCAGTGACTAGTCGTCCGAGTAGTCGGACGAATAATATTCGTCCGGACACTCTTTCCGGACGAGCAAGGGCTGCTTATTCGCCCGGACAGTGTTCGACATATCTGAACGAGTAGCCACAACTTTTCGAATTCCCGAACGATATCACTAGCCTAATCGGCTGGAGGAACTTCAGCGTTGTCCAATTTTGGAAAAAAGTAAGAATGTGACAGAAAACTGAAATTTCTTTGTGAATTATAAATAATTAAGTGACTGGCAGCGCTTGAAAATTCGTTCCTCCGAGAATAATCAACAATCTATTATTTTTTAACACCAATTTTGTGCCAGCTATTGAGCATTTATATTTTTTTCCTCATATTACAAGCACATGATTACGTTGTAAAAAAAAAACGACGTTACAACTTCGAAAAATGATGGGCGGTATGGTTTAATGGAAATACACGACTTCTAGATGTCTTAAAATCGATAAGCCTCGTTCATTTACTCCCTACTTTGATCTCATCCTTCTCCTTATATTTTCATCGAAATCTACAGACAATTTCGGTCGTTTTTTTTTAAATTCAGGCCTCACAAATTTCATGCTTGTATTTGGGACCTTAAAAATATAAGGAACAGTTTCACACCGCCTCCCAATGGCGGTAAAGCCAGACGGAGGATTTTTTGCCTGTCAGCTCTCCCTCCGGTTACCACTGATCGGTGAATATTTTTATCGAAGCAAGATAATGATTTTTATTAACAGATGGCTCTGTGATCTATTTCCTTCGTCGAGAATGCTTTGTTTAGGTCGGACCGTACGTTCACAACAGTTAACAGTATGACAATCTGGCGCTGTCACCTCAAGCTTTTTATTACGACTGTTCGACGTTACACTTTAAACTTTAACGCAAAGCAGAAGATTCAATCATCAATTTCGAGACATGACTGTGACGTTACACGACGTTCATATTGAAGTGTAGTCGAGACACCGAGACACTCGTCATCTCGTTTATTTGGCTAACCTAAAGTGGCACGTTCGCGAGCTTCGAACGGAATATTTGCAACAACACTCCCACATTATTATTCCGACGTAGTGAAGATTATCGAAGAGTGGGAGCGAGTTGCACAGTTTTTTTCTAGTGCTTTTTACTCCAATAAATCTCCCTATCTTCGTAGGTGAATCATTTGACGTTTCGACGAATTCCCCGTATTATAGATCGAATTCCAAACGTCACTGGACGTTCTCCACGATTTTAATCGACTGATCAACAAGGTATCAATAAAAACTGACAAAAAATTGTCAAATCATTTTTGCAATCGAAATTGATACGTCTTTCCATAACATTCGATTCGTCGTGATTAGAAATGACTCAAGGTCAAAATTAATCATACAATCGACATGATTCAAATAATTATCATGAGTTCGTCGTATTTTTTTCACACGTAGACACCAAAATGCCCCTCCTGTTCAGCGTAGTGGCCCGAGGGACCACTGTCCTCGCCAAATTTGCCACTTGCGCTGGAAACTTTGAAGATGTAACTGAACTCATATTGGCTAAAATACCGCCACACAATGACAAACTCACCTATACACAGGGACCGTACTTGTTTCATTATATCTACGAAAATGGAATTATCTACATGTGCATCTCCGACGACGTATGTTAATCATGAAATTACATAAATTATAATAAATAATCAATTATTATTATAAATTATTATTAATTAACAAAATAATGGATTTTTTCATTATTCGCTTTTCTCAACATGCCAGTCCGGTCGCATTTAATCTTGCAATACATAAATATGCCCCGTGACTGTTGTATTATCAAATTCCTTGATTCAATTGAAACTTTCTAGTCTTTTAAACTTTGTAACGGCAAAATATTTCGAGGTGAATACACGAAACGTAAAAATTCTCCAACACGACGTGAAAGTAATGGAAATTATATTTTTTCAGGATTTTCAAAGATCCAGAGCTTTTTTATTCCTCAATGAAATCAAGAGACGCTTTCAAGCTGGGTATGGCGAAGGAGCTCATACCGCTATGCCATACGGAATGAACACAGAGTTTTCTTCAGTATTAGCCAATGAAATGGTAACAATTTATTTAATATCCAATCGAGAGAGCGGCAGCAGGATCTTGAGTAATTAAAAGAAAAGGGTAGTCTCGTTTACTTCGCCACTAGATTTTGCGAATAAGAACAAATAATGGGACAACAAAAACCAAACCCATAGAATTTTTGCCCTATAAGAGACTCATGAGTCCATCAATCACGTTTCACTTTTGGATAATGACAATTCGACCTTTTTGTTTATTATCGGTTTGTGCTGATTCACAGAAACACTACAGCACGTCGAAAGACATTGACACACTATCCAAGGTTCATGGAGAGCTGGACGAACTGAAGGATATAATGGTTAGGAATATTGACAATATAGCAATGAGAGGAGAACGTTTGGAACTTCTCGTATACAAGACTGACAATTTGACCGCAAGTGTGAGTCATCGAAGAAAATGAACAAATTTTCGCTTTTTTCTCAACTCAAACGTTTATAATTTTATTTCTTTCTTGTAGTCTGTCACCTTTAACAAGACCAGTCGAAATTTGGCTCGCTCGCTCTTCTGGAAAAGCGTCAAACTTTACGTTATCGTTGCTGCAGTACTTGTGGTAAGTTAATCAACAAAAATCCGGGAAAAAACCAACATTTTCAAACAAATCATCAAAAGCCTCGAGAAAAATACAAAAACCGCAATTGTCAAATTTGCGATTCAGTGGCAACGTCAACAGAAAACTGATCAAATTCATCAAAAACCGAAAATACACTTTATCCATCGACTTTTTTGAAATTTCGACAAAAATTTGAGTTGAACTTCATTTCCTGGCCAACGAAAATCGTCGGAAAGTTTAATCGACTCACCATTCGATTAATTACCCAATCGTCGGTTGAATTGAAAGGAAAAATTTGAAAAAAAATAAGAAACTATTGGTCTAATTCCAGCTCGTGATTTATTTCATCGTAGCGATGTGCTGCGGTGGTCTGGGATTACAGAAATGCGTTGGCAACTGAAAGATCGCTTGAAACGCCGCGACGCAATGAAACATTAATCAACAAGAAACTTTGCAAAGATCCAGGAACAAAATACCAGCGCTCGTTGATCTGGAGTTAGCGATTGAAAAACCGAGCTATTCACTTTCAACGAAACTCCTCTCTTCACTCATGTTTATCAGTGGAAATACGAATAGCTAATACAAACAAAAACTGTATGTACATACATATATATATATAAATATAAATATATAATATTGCATATATCCGGATAACCTTATAGTAATTTGTTATAAGTTTAAGATTTTTATGAAACACAAATAAAACAAATGATTTTATTCGTTCAGCAACTTGTACGTCTATGACAAAGCTGTCCATCGATTATCAAGAGTTCGGCACATACTTGCGTGTTACTGGCGACTCAAAAAAGCAACTGTTTTTTTTGATTTTTTAATAATCAAAAAAAAATGATCGAAATTTTGTTTTTTTTATTATTGAAATCATGTCCGACTAGATTGTTGGAAATTAGCGTTCAAAAATTGTTTTATTGACCAGCTGGTGTATTCAGCTTTGGCAAACTTCCAATTATTCGCGTCAGAAAATTCAAATTGTTGCAAAGGGAGCCTGCATATGGGGATTCGATCAAAATCTAATTTTTATATGTCGTTAGCTTGACAACTAGACGGTGCACAAAAAAATAATTCCACCGATCGGTGGACGCAACATTTTTCTACGTTATTTATAAATTACAACCCTTGAAGTCGGAGTTTACGAGAAATTTTCTACAAATCTGAAAATTCCTCGGCCAAAATGTCGAATATCTTTCGAAAACAAAAAAATGAAAAAATAATTAATCGAATCAATCGGCTGGGAATTTTTTATCCGAACAAAAGGACAAAAGTGAATGTTCGTCGACGAAAAAACATTCAAAAATCCTGAAACTAAAAGGGAATAAAATTCCACGAGCTCGTGATCAGATCCTCGAGTATTGAAATATAAAAAAAAAATAGATTTAATTATGATTAGCGAGATTACGTAATATCCATAGCACGAGGTAAGTCATTGTACAACGAGGATTGGTGAATGGAGATGAAGGGAGGTAAAAATGGGGATAAGTCAGCTACAGATATGCCATTCGTTTGTAAAGACAGGAGCCTGCGGGGTTGCAACGTTTTATTCACAGTTGAGCAGCGAGGGTAGTGGGAGATTTTGAAAGAGAAGAGAATTCGGAGGGAAGGAGAGAGTGAGAGAGAGAGAGAGAGAGAGAGAGAGAGAGAGAAACAGGCAGAGCGACGAGGAGCCAGAGGGTAGGTGGTTGATGAGGAAGGTCGGGGGGAGAACCGCGAAGAGAAAGTAGAGGAGAAGGGGTATGGAAGTTGTATGCGAGCCCGGGTCATTCGAGGCTGGGTGTTCCAGCATGTCGAAGCGTAGAACGGAGCGTTCTCTTCGGGGGTGCGAAAGTATCGTCGTGTTGCGTCGTTTGGATTGATCCAGTGAGAGACTAAAGTAGAGAGGCTGTGAATCTCTTCGGGCGTGGATCTCTGGAGTTTAATAACAAAAAAGATTTATAAAAAGAAAAAAAAGCACGAAAAAACAGGCCGAATGTTGTAAAAAATGAAAAATGTTGAAAAATAATGAGAAAAGAGAAAAAAGAAAAACCTTGGATCGTGGTCCAAGAGGATCAACTTCCGCGTTGAGCAAAGGCTCGCCAGAGCATGACGCGCGTGTGTCGTAGACTCATTCCTCCCTCTCACACTCATACCAACCCTTAAGAGCTCACAGACACCCTCGGGGCCACAAATACTCTCGTATCTCTGTTTTTACATATATACGTTGTATTCATATGTAATACGACGTAGCAGTAGCCGCCAAGTCGCATATAGTCGCTCGCGTACTAGCCAGGGATGAAACCACCCCTGCGGTTGCTCTTACTACACCATTGACTCGTCGTCAGCGTTCACGAGACTTTCTACAGTCTCCTCTTACTTTATTGTTGTCCTTTCGCGCCTTTATTACTGTTATCCATGTTTTTCATACTTCGGCTTCATCCTCCGAACGGAAATCATCCCTCGAATCTGTGACCGACTGCGATCGCCTCGTGTTTACTTTTCGCTGGACTCTTCTCATTTTTATTTATATTTTATTTTTCAGTTTTTTTTCCTTGTGAGCTCGTCGAAGTTTCTGTGTGATTTAAAAACATTTATGAGAGATTGTAAAATTCTGAAGAAAGTTGAAAGTTCTCCGATGGAGCCGACCAGGGTGAGGCCCCCGAATATCATCCAATGTCTTGGAAGAACCAACGTCTTGGCGTCACACAGATAGCAGGTGTGCGAGACACCACACACCATCCTTCGCTTTAAATCTTCTTCCCCGTCCAATGCCAAGCACCGAATTTATTTAATCGCATCTTCGAGGTAAGTCAGACTCGTTTTTACATCTCATTTATTTTTATGTTTAATCTGACATTGTTTTGTATGCAACTTTAATGAGAAAGGGATGACAGGCTTCGTTCGCTTGATCGATGTTTATTATACATATTTAACGAGAGGGGTGCCTTGCCCGGGCTCAACGCCCCGGATATTATTGGATCACTTCCTCTGTATATTCGTTGCGATGTTGTTATCAGGCAAATCAAAAATTTCGACCAGGCTCAATATTTTCGTCGGGCTTTTACTTTCTCTACAAATTTTTCGAAATTTTTTTTTTTTCATTCCGTCTTGTGGCAATAATTGGCTCGCTTTTCCTGCGACGAAACAATCGATCATGGAAATCAACTTTTCCTTGACATTCCGTGAAATTTAGTCCGGTCCTCGACCATTTTAACCCTCTGAACTAACTCGATTTATAAGTCGAACACTTTCACTCTTTTTCGCGCTGGCAAGATTCTCTGTTCGAACCAATATGGACCCCATCTCCTGAAAGTGAAAATTCCGTGTCAGTCGGCAAGTCCTGCAGGATTTCCGACTGTTTCTCCTTTTATTATCATTCTTGTATTTTAGATAAAAATCTTGAAGGCTCAGGCTCATGGATTTCTTGGAGATTTTGACGAAAAATTGATCGAAAAGTAAAAACTCTTTTTTTTTTTTTTTTATTTTTTCTTTTTTATGAAACCAAACAATTATTTATGGCCAGCATGAATTTCATGGTGGTATCGACGCCTTTATGGTGGTCGAATAAAACATTTTTGAATTGACAATAATCCAGATTTTTGTATTTTTTTTTTACTGCGATTTTTGATAAAAATTTACGTTCTGGATATCGAAGTTTTTTTCGGCAGCCACGTCAATAGCGGAACAAAAAAAAATTGTCCGAATTCGCTGCAATTCCTTTGTACACCAAGCATCTATAGTAGAATCTTCTAAGCTGAGTTTTCTCTCGTATAGGATATCGTAACACGCGGGGGGACATAGTTTTATGGGGGTACGATTCGATGCCACGCACGAGCCATAAAACATTGGGCGAAACGAGCGTTCCGAGGGTCATCCCTCGTTCCACGTCTCGAGCGCGAAATCCCATGAGAGCCTATGTACGTCGTAGTTGGTCTCTTCGAAAGATGTTTTCCGAAGTACGATGGACGGTGTACGCGTTGAGAAATCGCGAAATGGGGAACATACGAATTCTTTGAAGGTACGATTTACCATTAAAAATCTAAAATCATCTGCACCGGATATCAATTTCTTATTCATCAAAAATACCAAAAGATTATTCTGCGGGTACTTTTTTTTTTTACTTCTTTTTGTTCCCTTGACCCTCTGCTAATAAACTGGGTCATATTGACCCGAACTGATTCGATAACCGTAACGCTATTTCACGTGAACGATAAATGTTTTCATTTCGGAAAAAGCCACTGGAGGCTTTTTTGTAAATCTTGTCGTTGCACAATTGTTTTTGACATTTCAAAAATATGATTGAAAATCGAAAAGATTATCTTTAATTTGTCTGAAATTCCAGAAGTTTAATTCAAAATTGTTGAGTAACTCGCCACATTTTCGGGAAATAAAAATCATCGATATCGTTTCCATACAACTCACTCTGCATATTTCTAAATTTCCCCGATTCAAATTCCCATGGTGTGACATTTTTGAATTTTGCTTCGAATTTTTCTCATTAAAAAGAAAATTTCGTTGCATTTTGTTGATTTTGCAAAAACTCTGCTTCTTGCTTATTTCCATATTCTTGAAGTACGAGCTGCCCAAAACCATCAGTTGCAGGCTAAAGTTTAAATTTTCGTGAAACGATAAAAATAAAACATGGTGAAGTTTGGATGACTGAAAGAAAAAGTTTAATCAGGGAAAGTAAACGATAAAAATTGTTGTTTGTTTCTGGGGAACGACGCAGGGTTGAATAGGATATCGAAAGAAGGAGCGAAAGGAGGAGTATATAGCGGGAGGATGCATCATTCAAGGGCAATTGTTTTGGGCTGCAGCACCCTGGAAACTCATCCGCGGATATGTGCAAAGGGGTGCAACGATGGTGAAGGTTCTTTAGATGTGAGGGGAGGCGCGTGCTAGAGGCGTATGGGGTTGGAGATCCTCGTGAGGCAGAAAAAAAGCGGAGAAGAAAGAACGAATGAGACAAAGGATTCGTCTCGTTGCGTAGATAAGAAGAAAAGGATAATAACGAAGAAAAAAGCGAGAAGGAAAGAGAGAGAGAGAGAGAGAGAGAGAGAGAGAGGAGATAAAGAAAGGGATGAAGCGAGAGCTTCGAGGAAGTGGAAGAGGTGACGAGCTGGATAATATACACACGTCCGCACTATAATACCTTACACGTGAGGCACGTGAGGAAAAGAAGAAAGAGAAGATATTGAGAAGAACGATAAGAAAAGATGGGAGAGAGCAGCCCCGACTTGAGCCTACGGCTTCGCCGAGGCAGTTCTGACTCCAGGGACTCGTTTTACATGGACTTTGCACAGGTACGTGCTCTTTGCAACTCTTTCAACTCTTTCATACTCATCCGCCTCGTCTCGAACTTGTTTTCTATTCAGGATTTAATATCCTCGACTCTTAACTACACTCAAAGTCACTATTAACTAAGAATTTCACATTTAAAGTACAAATAACAGTGGCAGAGCTGAACTGTCAAATTTCATGTGTCTATTTAACATTCGCTAGAAGGTCATATTTGCCTGGTGAGCAGTGACATTTCCCAAGTTCCCTAGGAAGACTCCTTCGCCCTGTGTACTTAAAGTAAATTATGAAACGAGCAACCCTACGCTCTGTATTTTCATGCCAGCGTATTTAAATTCATTAGATCGAGGGCAGAGCTGAATTATGACGAAAAGGAAAGTTGGATAGTCTGAAAAATATTTTTCTCAATTAAGGAGGATTAAAATCATAGGAAAAATCGAAATGATTAAAATTTGATGGAATTTCTTGAGCATACTTCTTAGTATTAAAATATTAATATACAAATTTTTTAAGATTTTTCTTCCACACAGTCTTCGAGTGCATGCATAAGCATAGGATGCATATATAAGCATTTTTTCTGCATATTATACTCAAATTATTCGACAACTATATGGACGAAAAATAGAAAAAAAATTAGTGTCATTGTATTTGATGGCAAAGAATATTATTACCAAATTTTATTAAATTCTTATAATATTATTACCTCCTCAAGAATTTCGAATTGAAAATTCGATGGCGATTTTTTTTCTTACATTTCGAAGCGAATGATGGTTCGTGAAGTTTTGATAAAATTCTGTCGAGGCGATTGGGTTTCCGGGAAAAACTCGTGGGCATTCAGTGCAATCGGAAAGTTAGAAAGTTTTTATATAAAAGGAAAAAAGTGTAATTGGCTGAGGGAACGACAGACTCGTGGGAGGCAGCCAATTCAGTAAATAGCTCAGAGGTTTGTCTGTGAATGTTCAGGGTATCGATTCGGACATCGAGGAAGTGGCACGTCCGAACGACAATTCTGATCCCATAGCCGACAATGGAATGGATGAGAATGGTGACGATTTTCCACCCCTGGAAGATATTACGACGATACCGGAGGAGGCATCCGAAGAGCTAAGAGAAGAGGAAGAGGAAGCTGCGGCTGCAGCCGCGGCAGCAGCCGCAGCATCCGTCGAGACTCACATTACTTCACGTCAGAAAACTCCCGAGCTGTTACTGAGTGGCGTCAATGGCCACAGGGAAAACCAGAAACCGTCCAAGTGAGTAAAACCTTTTAAAAAACTATATATATTACGAAAAGCAAGAGTTTCCCCATCTCTGCATCTCGTATTTTCCATTTCTTCACGTTTTTCTTTCCCAACACTTTTAATATGCTTCAAAAATGGTACTTCGATCTGCGCAAGCGTCCAGAGCTACAAGACAGCCGAGAATTTCATTGGGAACCTTCGGGAATTCATAAAAAAAGACACTAACAAAAAAATACTCGATCGAAAATCACCAACTCAATTTCGTCGTTCAATTTTTTCTCTTTCAACACTTTGCTATTTAAATTTACAAAAATACGAGGATGAGCGGAAATCGGCGCGATGAATCGTCCATACTTGCATATGATAAATGTAAAAGCCACATGGGGTCCAGGGGGAAAGGGTTGTGAAAGGTTTTTAGTAGCCTCAGCTCGAATCGTCGGAAAATTTACGTCGAAAATTGAATTTCAACGATTATTTCAGGCCAGCAAAGTTTTCTCAATTTCCAGCGTTTATTCAGCGATTGTCGGAAGAATTTTCTTTAATTAAACGCTCAGGAAGCAGAAAGCATAGTTAGTGCAGTCAATGTGTACGCGAGTTGCTACGGACAAACCCTTTTTCTCGGCGATGACAGAGCACGAGAGAATTCCCTTGAAATGCCACCCTTTCCCGAACGACAACTACAACGTCCATTTCGTTTTCATTTTAAAAAAAGAACCACTTCGAACTCTTGACGCTAGAGACGCCGTTAAATTTTTCATTTTCTCGTTCCCTCATACGCACACGACGACGTCATCTTTTTCTCTTGTATTCTCGATCTCTCTCGCTCGCTCTCTTTCGAGAGGATGTACACAAGAACCCGAGAATGTTCAGCGTGTTTTATCATCTCTCTACATCCTCGCATTTCCCAACTCACAGCTCTCATCCCTCAAATTCCAACCCTCATCTCTCTACCAACGAAATCCTGATGTATAGAGGCGCCTCCCTGTTACACCCTTAAAAACGTATTTTCACCAACGAGCCTACGCTCACTGCCAACTTACTACGTTCCTAATTTCATGCTCAATTCATTCTTGCATCACAATTTTCCGCAAACGTTTTCCAAGCATTCCGAGTCCCTGGCTTCGAAAATTTGACGATTATTAATCCAAATGAAACATCACAATGAATTTCCGTTCAAAATTTTCATGTGTTGATGGAAATTGATACAAAATTTATCGAAACATTATCGAAAGAATTTTTATTTTTCAATTTCTTCATGAATTTACGCGATAATGACTTTTGGTGCCGATTGGGGATGAAGAATCCGCAGAAATAGGGCTCGATAATGTGCATTTGTTTTCAATAAATAACAGTGTTCGAAATATTAATTTGAGGGAGGAATTTCCCCACGGAGTAATTTTCTAGAAATCGGAAAATCCATCAACGACTGCGGCTGTAATCGCGCTCAGCCAACTTGACTTCCGGCGCGGATATCGAACGCGAATTCCATTGACAAGGTGCAATCTCCCTTCTGTTAATAAACGCATCAACGCTCGATATTTAAAGATATTTCACATTTTACACAGTTGCATATTCGATTTCGAAACAATCGGAGGATCCAATCAGAATTTCAATGAACACGATGCTCGTTTCGCGTTGACGATAAAGTTCAATCTCCGGAGGTATGAAAAAAAATTATGCTTCATGTTTGGACCGGAAAATAGAGAGACAAATTCGAAATAGAAATCGAAACGTATCCGGCGAAAGAATTTGTGTGAGAAAAACAATACAAATGTGCAAGTTTTTCGAAAAATTTATCATCGACGATTTCTCCCCTCCCCAGAGCTCGAATCACAAACCGAGTTGATTAAAATCCACAACGTATATAGAGATACGTATGTAGAGGCTTAAGCGATTGCCTCTGTGAGGTATTTGTCTCTGTTAGTTGGCCAGTCAGTCTGTGATGCAGGCTCGTGGAGTGTAGCGGATTTAATGGAGTCATGAGTTCAGGAGTGTAATGATGAGAGTGTGAGAGAGTGGTGTAAAGAGTAAAAGATCGAAAAGAAAGGAGCAGTTGTTGGTTTCGGAGGAGAGTTGAGGTTGAAAGGGCATTGAGAGCGGAGCAACAATCGGAGCAAACGAAATGCTTATTAAAGAGACGTCGCTAAGGTATCGCTTCGAAGTGGAAAAGGAAAGGAAGAAAACTGAGAAAATAAAAGCTCGATTTTACAAGCGTGAGCCGGGGGCTAGACGAAAGGGAAGAAGCGAGCGTCCGTGGAGGACCGGAGGGAGGAATGTCTTGTTGCTAAAGAAATATCGTCGTATTATGTTCGGAGTGAAAAAAAAAATGAAAGAAAAAACGAAAGGGAGGGGAGAAAAAAAAAGAAAAATGAAATAATAACGCTGGTTGCCTCGAGCGACCGAGTAACGCGAGAGATGAGAAAGAATGGGGGTTCGAAAAGGCAAAAAATAAATAACCGGGGAAAACTGTAAAAAACGTATTATTATAGACAGTGGAATAGCGAGTAAAGGCGAGGAAGGAAAGAGCGAGAGAGTGAAAGAGTAAGGGACAAGTTGCTGGCAACGAAGGGAATGCTCTTGCTTGAGAGAAACCCTTGAATGCTCCTCGTTCTCTGGTATCGCGGAAACGAAGAAAAAAACCGCCATTTTTGCATAGAAAAATACGAGACTCGAGTCCGCGTGTCTGTGTATGTTTGGGGTAGTTTTTTTCTTTTTTCCTCTTATTCCACCCTCGCAGTATATATGCCGTGAGGACAGAAACGCGCGAGCGCTCGCATCTGACCCTCTAACGTTGGATTCTCTCGTCCTCTTTTCCCCTTGCTGCTGCGACAGATTCGACCCTTTCGTTTTTTTTCCTCCTTCCTCTTTCACATAGCCGAGCCACACGCACTGCTTCTTTTTCTTCCTTTTTTTTGCACGCTTCCCTTCTTCCCGTTCAACCCTATCGCTCAATCCTCCAAAACTACGTGATTATTTGTAAAACGCTTCGGAGCAACGATGCCGAGGGATGAGCCTTGACCCCCTCTCGCCCCTGATGAGCTCGTAGACTTTGAATCCTTTTTTAATCCTCGCAAAATACACACTCCCCGCAACCTCAAATTCCTAGTCACTGCCATTGGGTTACGTAGCAACTTTCAACGCCCTCACTTTTGTCCTTTTTGTTTTTAAGTCCAGCAAGGCAGAGCGAGGGAGGGGAGTGGCCAGGGAAATTCCACTTTTCATGCATTGCGCTGGTTCAACGCGATAGCGAAGTAAAAAGGGTTTTATAAAGTGAATGTAAGTTAGTCGAGAGATGAGAAGAGTTTTGACGGCAAACACTCGCTGGAAAATGTATGATGTCGAACAGTCGTTGAGGATAATTACATTGGGTTACCGGAAAACTCAGGTGACTCGTTTCGCGGCATGAAAAGTGTCGAGAGAGCTCGTCAAAAAATGTGAAGCAAAAAATAACTCTTGAGCGTCATCCAAACCCGACGCCAAGTTTCGCGAAACGAAGCTTCGTTTTTATTTCAAATAAAAAGCGAATAATTAGTTGAAATTTTTTTAAAAATATTTTGCAATTTTACAGAATTTATTTTACGATTCATTTTTCCTTCTCCGACTCTTTAATCGTTCTCAATCTCGTTTTCTACGATTCCCTGGGGTCTCCGTATATCAAGAAAATTAATTACTCGCACGATAGGAACGGAGGGCAAAAGTTATTCTCGTTACCCTTGAAATCGTGCCACGATGGAATAAAAAATTGTGTGTGTTTTTTTTTGGTCGTTTTTCTTTTGTGTGCATAGTTGGCCGGGATTGCCGGCAGCCCTTCCATCCCCTGCCTCGCCGTCCGCGGTAATCGTCTCACCGGAAACCCTGTCTAGACACAGCAGCAGCTCACCGTCTCGGGCTCATCGTCCGGTAGCCCAATTGGCACTCGCCTTGCCATGTCCGTCACAGCCCATACCTGCTGTTTGTTATCCAGCACCGGCTTATCTGGAGGTCGCCGATGGACCTGTCAGGAATCTTGGAGCGTAAGTATAGCTAGTCCTTTACCTTGAGGGTGTACAATCGGTATTCTCCTTCCACGACTCACGACCTATCACTGCGGCAATAAAATTGCCAGAAACGACGTCTCGCCTGACCCTTTTAATGCTACAAAGAGTAAAAAACAATATTTCATCTTCTGACGCTTTTTCTCTCTGTCGAGAAAGTTATGACGTTTGTGCAATTCATTTGAACGAACCTCGAGACTTCCAAGACGGTAGATTTTCATCGATGTCATAATTATCGACAAAAATCAAGGAAAACTTGTCCGACGAGCCAAACTTCTAAATAATCGAATTTGTGAAAACTTTTGGACACAATTTTCACTTACAGTTTGTTTCCTCACAATTTTCATAGAAATTTAATGCGAATCCTTGAATCTTCAAATCGTCCAGAGTCATTTCTCCGACATAGGATCGCGCAAATTCGTAAGGAAAAAGTAAAAAATTACGGGATCATGAAAGCAAAACAAAAAAAATATTGAAAAGTGTGAAAATCGGAGAAAAATAAAAAGGAAATTTAACCATGAATGAATCTACTTTTTTGGGGCAAAACATCGCGATGCATGGCGTCACTTTTGTGGACAAAATGACAGCGGGTCAGAAGGACGGATCGATAGAAATAAATGATCGGATTAAAAATTATGAGAAAATTTGAGAATGAGGCGTGGGAGTGGGTAAATGGAATGTTTGTCAGATACACGATGGCGTACGGATTTATACGATTGGGGAGGGACGAGATTTGACTCCCCTTGTGTCACGAGCGTTTCACGTGATCCTCCTGCGATGTCCTGTCTGGCGAGCCGCATGTACGCGCTTTTACATACAATTAAATTTATCTCTGTATACACACGTTAAGGTATATAGACACGCAGATGTGGGCTCACTCGAAAGGCTACTGTATCGGTGCGCGGACCGAACAAATGCATGTACAGTTAAACGCGTTGCTTTTCAATTACTGGCACTTTAGAAAATCAAACGTACGCATACCGTGATGCTTGGCACACGTGCTCGCCCTCCTGCTGCTTAAACTTTAACTCCTATTCACCAACGACATCAGCCCCCGCTGATATCACGCTGCGATTACGCCTAATTGAGCCAATTATTAAGGGGCAAAGAAGGCGCATTTGTAACCACGATACTTCCACACTGGAGATGTCTTTGCTTTCGTTATAAAACCCAACCTCCTGCACCCGGAAAACAGTTTATTTATAATAAATAAATTTTTTTTTTTTTGTACTTTTGCTGAAAAATTCATTAACTGTTACTAAATTTGTTGATGGTCGAAAAATATTTTTCTTATCACGATCAAATTTCATAGACATTGCATTTCCTTGGAGAATAATAATTTTTTCGATCGCTTTTATTTGCCCGCAAGCCCCATAAGACACTGTTGAATAAAAATATATTTTTCCGACCACCAGCATTTTTTCAGTCTCTTTAGACATTTAAGATCATTTTCCTGACATCAAAAATTAGTTTTCCGAATAAAAAATCACGTGACGTACGACATGTGGGACAATATTTAACGTTAAAAAATTTTTTTTATCTGTTTTATCAAATGGAAATCGCACTGGAACACGAATTCAGCGATGCTTTGGCGACGACTCTGAGCGCACTGTATGGAAAGCTCTTGGTTGTTATGGGCATCGCATTCCCAATGGCCGAAGTCATATCGACCTACATACCTCCGTCGTTCTACGAGGCTTTTTATCTCTACCTTTATTTTGGGAGTATGATTTTTTTGCTCTACATGTACGCGATGCTTCTCAGAGACGACAAACCCAAACGATGTGAGTTACTCCGAAAAGTTTTTTCAACAATCCTCCGAGTCCAATCGTCCAATTGCTCATTTTATTCGATTTAGCTTGTTGTCACGCTGAAGGGCGACGTTTCGGAGGTCGTAGTGACTTGCGGGAAGCTATTTTGCATTAAAAAAAATTTTTAATGATTAAATTTTGTTGAAATGGTTTCGGAATTTGGTAGAAAAACACTTCAGCCAGACAACTATCTTAATTGCAATTATTTCGGATTCAAATTAAAAAAAAAAAGAAAATTTTTTAATAATTTTTTGTTCAAGCCACGAGCAAACGTAAAGATGTTTGCGATCTGGATTCATCCGGATCATCGAGTGGCACCGGAGGTGACAGTGAATCTCCGGACAGCGGATTTCCGCACATGCGACCAGCTCAACACTACGGAAGCTTTTATCTTCGTATGGGCGCCGTTGCCTTTGGTATCGGCTCAATGATTTACTCCGGACTTGAATTTGGCCAGTATTTTGAACTCGAACGAAACACCAAATGCCACAACATTATGCTCGCCCTTACACCCTCCACCCGAATGGCTTTTATTTTCATTCAGATGTACTTCATCTTTCTCAACAATGAGGTAAGACTTTTTCATCCAAATTCTACGACAATTGGAGAAAAACATTTCGAAACTGTTCACGATCCAATTTTCAGCTCATTTCGACGATTCGAAAATCAAAAAACTTGTGCCACAAATTTGTTCTCCATTTTTTACATCATTCAATTGCTATTGCGATGAACGCCCAATTTTTCAATTATTCTGCATCCCCGGAAACATTTATTAACATTTATTAATTAATTTACATGAACGATGAGAGTTTCTCGATCTTCAGTTCCAATTAAATTTCAACTTTAACCATTTTTTAAACTTTTATCTTATGAAAAAACGTGAAAAAATATTTTTCTTGAAAAATAAAATATTTCGGAGAAATTCCGCAGAATTCACGAAGTTTTGTGACTGCATGAGAAAGACATTTTTTCGAGTGATTCGCTCGTTGCCCTAAATTTATTGGAGCCCATCCACCACGAGGATCATTAACGCTCGTCGAGCTGTTCGAGTTGTGTGTCACTTTTCTTGACGTGCTAGCGAGCTGGTGCAAGCAGCACTAGACTCTCGAAACGAGGGGGGTGGATTAGACGAGTCTGTGAAGGAAGTTACGTGCGCGCAAGCATAGAGAATAAAAGCTACGACAGGCAGACTCTCCGGTACTCGAGTCTATTCTGGCATCCCAAAGAAAAGCCTATGCAACACTAAACTCGTCGACGTCGATCCTCGCACCCTGTGCCGGAGAGTTAAATGAAACAGAAGGGTGAATAGCCTGAAATATGTAGACGATGAAGCCGAGCAGCAAAATTCCCTCGTTCTAATCGATTAGTGGCTCCCAATGATTATCGATGCCTGAGTAACAAAAAATTCTTAATCACGATAATCGTGACGATGCACTTTGACGATAATCACAAAAGAATTTTTATTCATTTCTTGTTCTGAGTCGGTGGAAGACTGCAGTGGAGTTTTAACCCTCGAACGACACAGTGGGTCATTCGTACTCGGAATAATACTTTGGCCCTAAAAGTCCCCAAGCTAGAAATATACCCAACGACTGTCAAAATGTATTCACCAAAATTCTACTGACTTTTCGTGTTTTTATCTGATGCAGCAAATGAAAATCTATCGACACCGAGTAGTGGCACGATTCGGACTGATGCACATGATCGGAACAAATTTATCGGTTTGGCTTAACGTCCTCGTGCAGGAGACGAAACACGAAATCCTCACGTTTTACGATCCTGAGAATAATTCACTAACCATTTCTCACAGGCTCGGTAAGTTCCCTCCCTTTTTTTTTCTTCTTTAACCTAAAACGACGAAGAATTTTTCAAAAAATCATTAAAACCAAAAAAAAAAAAAATTTCTTTGAGGTTTTGTTCAATTTTTGAGAATAAAGTGATGGAAAACGTGTTTTCAGGCTCAAAAGTAGGAATTCATTTAGCAGGACACATCCATAGTCATCATGGTGAACATACAAGACTGCCACGCGGCCTCAAAGGACCTCATCACATGTTCGAATGTCGAAGGACTAATATCATGGGCTCTCTCGTACAAGACGCCAGTCCATTTTTATTTCCCTGTACTATAGAGTACAGTCTCATTTGTGCTGCTATATTGTACGTCATGTGGAAAAACATATCGAAAATTGGACCATTGCATTTGGCAACTCCACCTGGTACACGACATCACACTCATGCCTACAGGTAATCAATCCTACCAGGTCATTAATTGAAGTAGTATTGACCCTCAATAGACACACATGGGTCAATGAAGCGAATGGCGTCAATTTTTTTGTTTTTCGGATCAATTGCCATTAGAAAACGATGAATGAGTTTTTATCCATTTAAATAGGATTAAAAAAATATAAAAAAAAACACCTACCCAACGGGACCTTGAATTTTCACACATTTTCGAGGCCAACAAATTTGCTAGAAACTCTTGCAACTTTTTTCCAATAAAAATCATTCACGCTCAAGATTTTGAAGATTTTATTTGTTCGATTAATTTTTCCAACAAAAATCGTGAAACTTCGGGAATGTTTTGTTTGGGTTTGTGTACTTTGAAAAATGTGGCTGCGATTGATTATTTTTGTGGCTTCGAACTGAACGAGTGTTTGTATTTTTTGTTATCGTTGAGCAGGAGATCGCCACATCACTACAGCGTGGATTGTGCAGGGGCACACAAGGGCTTGTTCGTAGGAATATTGATCCTCGTGCTGACGATAATATCGTTAATATTATTCTTTGTATTGATATCACGTCCGGAGTTGAAAAGTTTTGCAGTGACAGAGGTGAACGTGTGCGAATTAACGTTGTACGGAATGTCGACGTTGGCAACGTTGATTGGGATGATACAAATGAGGAAATTGCGTTACGATGGGAGCCGGAATCTCGAGCTGGATAACATTCTATTGGTGGCTGCGCAAACTGGAATGTTTATATATTCGACGTTCACGATAATCGGAGGTCATTTTACGCTTCAAGACGAGACGATATTGGTTTTGGTAACGGCGTTAGCGAGCGTTATACAAACGACTTTCCAGACGATATTCATTCTCGATTCCTCGAGGAGATCGGTCTCGACTCCTGACCAAATAAGACGCAAACCAGGCCGCGAAATAGTTACATTTTTGTTGGTAACGAATTTGGCCATGTGGGCGATAAACACACTGGAAAAATCACGAGCAGAATCGCATCCTGTGCAGCTCAATTTTTACGGCTTATGGGCCTGGACCATCATCACTCACGTCTCCATGCCTCTCGCCATTTTTTATCGATTCCACAGCACCGTTTGCCTCTGCGAAGTATGGAAAAGGGCCTACAAGGTCAAACCTACATATATGTGACGCAAGGGGTCAAGAGGAATGACCAAATGTATCGTTCCTTATCAAACCGAACTCAGAAACACTCAACACTCTAAAACCAATCTACCGCGCATTCAAATTCCCGCCAAAACTTATCAACACTATCGAGCTGCTGGCCTCGGCGCTATCGGCGAAAATGATCCTGCTTATTTCATCTGACACTCTCCACGCTGAAGCTCCCATTGCGTCACCCAATTGGCCGATTATCGATCGATCGCAACGATTCTCGCAGTCACAAACCAAATTTTCCATTATATTCTTCAATTTTTTGAATCGCACATCAAATACCAACATTTTGTGCTGCGTGATTTCTTAAAAATTAAAAACAAAAAAACTTCGATAATTACTTTGCACAATCGAATCTGACGTTTCTCAATTTTTCACGATGCCCGAGGATCGAGCAACGTTTGAATTTCATTTTTAATTTTTGTCATGCAAACAAATCGATTAATTAAACATGCCACGGGTCAAATAGACCCAGTGGGTCAAGGGAGAGGCCAGATATGAGTCTGTGAAGAAGGTTCGTCGAGAAAGGTTGAGGACAGGGCGGAATAAATGTTCATTAAGCCCAAAGCGATACAAGTGAGAAATAGTTGATATTTATATTACGGTTTATACGGGTCAGCTGTCGCAGGACGTACGTACGACTGGACGAATCACTTTTGATAAAAACTATTTACGAAGCTTTCATAAAAGGAACCTAAAAACGTTTTGAGCGAAAAATCGTTCTTTCAATGAAAATCGAAACGAAGCCAACACGTCGTATTCGCGTTTGGAGGAAAAGATTTCCTGCTTCGTGGTAACGTTCACAATCCGAGTCTGTTCGATATTCGTTCTTGTAGTAAAGAGAATTGAAATAAATCGAGACGTGGGAAAGGTGCAGTAGAATTCGTTTTATTTATCAGAATCTTTATCAGTTTTAATTCGTCACGAGCCTCGAATTTTCAACTCACATTCTTATAGTCGATAAAAAATGAAGTTCAAATCGAAATGGGAACAATAATATTAATGGGAATTAGTCAAAACAAAAAATCATCGTCCACGCAGTAGAATTTTCATTCATCGAACTATCCATCACATTTTTTTCTACTCTCCTCGTATTTTTATCAAACGAAAGCCGAAAATGTAGAAACTCGTAAATTTTTACTCGAAAGTGATTTTTTATTATCATCAAACTGGAAAACGAAAGAATAATCGGTATTCTACTGTACATTATTCCTCGCAATCACGCACAACGGATCTACATGGTCCCAATAACATGACCATCCTACTTAAGTCCAATTTAAAGTCCACCAATCTATACAATCTATACATATATATTTGTGTGTATATAAGCGACGAAATTGATGTTTAAAAAGCTCGTTTCCGTGAGACATAGATCGACCACCGGTAGTTCATTATCCGGCTGCCACGTGTTGAATCGCGATCTCTCTGCTTTCAATGTCAAACTACGAAAACGAGAGATTATCAAGCACGTGCCCTCTCTCTCTCTCTCTTTCTGTGATGAAAACTTACTCTCACCATCTGGCAAATCGCCAAAGCACAACACTCATTCATCTCTCAAGCGTTCAACAAGAAAATCCTCCAAAATTTCTAACCAACAGGTGGACATCTATACGTAACATGACATCAACACCTTTTCATTATCTAACGAATTATTAGCCAACACCTGTCGCTCTTGATTCACGAGAATCGCAAAATTTCCCGAAACGTTGGCCACGGAACTTCGGGCCCTGAAGTTGCGAAGTTTCTTCGCGGATATTTTTCAAATTTTCGATTTTTTAATGACGAAAAAAAGGAAAAATAATTGTTCAGAAAACGTGAAACAGTTTGGAGTCTGCAGAAAATATTTGGAGGCTTTTTACTCTCTGGAATAATGTCGAACGGACTGCACGAAAAAAAGAATTGAACAATGTGCGAAAAATCATTTTTATCATCGACCATATCACAAGTCCGTCGAGATGAAAGGAGAAAAAATTTCTGATAGCTAAGCCAAAGAGTCCACGAAGCAATTAGTGAAGAAAAACAACATTTTTAAAAATACTTCGAAATATTTAAAAAATGCGAAAGGGATCAAAAGCGATCGTGAACTCGATCGATCAATGATATCTTACTATAGCGAAGCTGACCTAACTACGCTCGAAACTTTTTTTAAATAATTAACTTTAATGCTCAAACCGAGACGAGGTATAAATGAGAAAGAATGCATGCTGTGTTCATCCACTAATACGTACGATGACCATAGAGTCCGTGATAATAGTAGAAAGGTGGATTTTATAACGTTGATATATATTTAAATAAATATTTAAATAAATATCCAGGCACTTTACTTTGCTGATAATTGCTGAAACGTATAAAGTGCGAAGTTGCAAATATTTCATTATTTTCGTAACGAGTGGTCGTTCAATTATTTTTATTCTTATTATTCACTTTTGGTTGGCAAAATATTGATTTTTTTAGGGAGACATCGTCGTGACTCCAAATTTAATTTCAAATGAATTTTGTTGAATTGAATGAATTTTCTTGATCTTCTCTGAACAAGTTAATGGGGGATTGGAGCAAATTGACACATTTTTCACGAATTTCTTGATACTTTTAACTCTAATCTCATCTGGGGTCATCTGGACCCCAAGGAGGCTTTGCATAACTCCAGGTGAGCTGGAGGATCAACTTGAGTATGTTTACGTCATCCGAATAATTTCTCCGAAGTAATTGAATATTTGCAACGATGTGAAATTACGAAAAATTCAATGTCCACCGTAACTAAATACAACTCGAACGTTTTTTATGGCCAGTACACACGAGAATGAAGAGATCGGAATAAATAAATGCGATGTAAGATAAATATTATTAGCTGATGATTCGTTAAGAATAAAAATTGCAAAGAAAGATTTAAAAAACACGATAATTCATCCAGAGAGAAAATTTTTATCACATTATTATAAAATTAATGAAATATCACAAGATTATGAATATTTTGTACAAATCCATTTAATTCTCGTCGAAATTCGAGCAATTAAAAATCACAAAAAATATTTCGTTGATCAAGGTATTCCAAAAGATTCGGTCTCTGGGTCGTGGAAAAAAAAAGACAAACCTTTTTTTATTTATTTAGTCCCTGCAGGTGAATTAATGGAATAATTTTAATTTGGGTGAAATTTCGTACAACGGAACGAAGAATGAGGAATTTTTGTGTAAATAAACGAATGAATGGGGTTCCTCTCGATGTTTAGACTAGCAAGTGTCAAAATGTTTCTTCCTACTATACGATATAAACGACAACAAGCGAGCACGCATAGATTTATTACATGAAAATAAGAATTTATATAAATATATATTATATATATATATATAAATATATATATTATATATACATATACAGCATATATACACATATATTTATTATTGCGTTATAAAATTGTAATAATTTATTGTAATATCGATATTACGATGTACCGCGCACAAAGTTACGAATCTGTTCGACGAGACTCTTTTTTTCGAGGATCAATTTGTACAGACTGGGCTCCTTTCGAATTCAAAAATCATTCGAATTATTTTTTTTATTCGTTACTAAGAAGAAAAAAAATGACGCGCGCGTGTGATGCTTTTTTTTTTCTCCTTTAAATTGTTGAAACGAATCAAAATTTATTTCGAATAATAAAGATCAATATTTTTTTGAGGATTTTAAATATTTTTGTCGCAAAAGAATTCGAGTGATTTTTCATTCGACTGGTGCCGATCCTCGTGCTTAGTAAATTATTGTGAATTTGCAGGTTTATCTTGTACGAATTGAAAGCAAAAACAAAGTAACAAGTAAAACGACTAGTCAATATTTTTTGTTCAATTATTTTCAAGAGCTTCAGAGAGAGAATTCACCAAAATTTCTCGAATTTGGAGCCTCGTCTTTTTTCTGTTCCTTTTTTTTTTATTCTCCAAAACTCTTCGGTTCGTAGACTCGAGTGTCTTGTTAACTTTTCCGTAGAAATACCGTTTTGTTTTCTCGTTGCCCTCGAGAAGAGTCTCGTCATCGAGTCTAGTGAATTATATTTTTCCTTTCGTCCTTAAATCTTTCTGTCTTCTCTTCCTCCCCCTCTCTCTCTCCCTCACTGTCCTTCTCGCGAATCATCGATATCTCGATGTTACACAATTCTATCAATACCCAAACACACGCTGTACACTTTTTTCTATGTCCGCATAACTCTAGTTCCTAAAGAAAAAAATGTTTGTACTCTTATACCCTTTGTACCTATTTGTACCTAACGAATTGCAATACAGTCGTCCGCAATAATCAAATCCCTACAACAAAAATATTTTCATACCCGAAGAAAAATTTGACCTCCGAAAACAAAAAGCACAAAAAACAAACCGGAACAATCGTGAGATGGTCGATCGGATGCGACGAAATATCCAGATCCATCTGCGACTGGCGAGCCTTTCTCTTCCAAAACGAGAAAGTTCCGACGATCCAAAGTGCCTGGATCGGCCGCAGACGATAAAATCGAAAAACAAAAAAAAACACGGTAAGTCGCCCCGCCCGAAGAATTCTAATATTATTTCCCCCAAAGCTTCGTCAAAAATATCAAAAACCAAAAATTTCCGGTTCACCAGGAATGAAATAATTTTTTTCCGCGGCCTAAAGAAATATTTTCCCAATTTTTCTGATGCACACGTCCACTGAAACGTCCGGAGCGTACTCTAGATTTTTTGCAGCAAGAATCAATAAAAAACCAGCCGGCAAGACACGACCTATTAGTGCTCCGGGTCAATTTGACCCAACGTGCCATAGATTCTTCACCTTTGATCAATCCGCTTCCGAGTCCTTTCGCATTTCGTAAGAGCAATGCGCAAGAAATGATCCACATCGTTAGAGTTCAATGGGATAAAAAAAAATACAACACAAAACGCCATAAAGATATGGACGAGGCGAAATGGAATCGAGTTAGCGGTGCGTATGATTCCCATCATATAATAACGAGCATGTATCGATTATCGAATAACAAACTAAAGTTTGTAGCACATATTGATTCGCGAGCAAATTTGCACAGTTACGTTTTTCATTGTTTGCTAAAATCCAATTTAATATGCTGATATGAAAACGTGTATGCAGGTGAGGTGTATAAAGTTGCTGATTCATACGATAACGTGATGGTGTTATGCCGAGAGTATCCAGTGGATTTCCCATGTATAAATATACATTTATATAATCAAGATAAATTATACACACGGCGAAGGGGAATCATGGTACGAAATAAACTTAAGAGCGAAACCTTCTGGCAAGGGAACGTGTTGTCTGTGATAGGAGATCGTCGGACACAAGAAAGAGATAAAAGGCATGCAGCCAGCTCGAAGTAGAGGAAAAGGTGGAAGGAGAGTGGGGGGCTTACATAATCGAAGGCGAGCGTGCGAAAGAGACGACCCTTTGATTAAATCGCTAAAATGGTTGCTATCGAAATCATTTTTGCTGAAACAAAAGCGAAGAGATCCCACGGATTCCCTCTTTAGCCAATCTCAAAAATTGTTGGGTGAGCTATCGATATTCTCTTTTTTTCGAATATTCCAAAAAATTCCGGAAATACAGTTCTTGAACGAAAAAATTGTTTCATCATTTTTTCAAACGAAAACTACAGTAGGAAAATTTTTGAAAAATTCACTAAAATACATTGGTTTGTGTAGAAATTAAAAAAAATTAGCCTGGAAAATTGGAAAGGAAAGGAAAATCGATTCGATATCGTGTGGGACAGGGCAATGTTTGTAAAGCCATGACTAAACGAAATAGCCGAATAATTAAAAACAGTTTTGAAACTCATGGAAGTCTGTTCCCGTGCGATGGATAAGAGAGAAGCAAAGTGAAGAGGGATTAAAGTGTTTAGCTCCGTGCGGCACTTCTCGGTGAGGTTTCCCTATAAAATAAAGTACGTTAGGGACGCGAATTTGTGGGAGAGCGTATGAGGGATGGTAGAAATTCATGCTTTGTGGATGCGAGTATGTGTTGTGAGTGTAAAAAGCAAAATATGATGGAAAAGCGTGTTCACCGGTTGGTGAGGTGAGCTCGGTATTGATCGGTGGCTGGCTTTCCCCATCGCGCGCATCCCGAGGCATATGGGGGTGCAAAAGCCACCCCCATGAGCGGCGGCCATTATAACCATGAAAAAGGGAGCGCGCGCGGTAATCAAAGTGACATATAGATATAGAAAGACACACGTGTGGATGTTCGCACATATATATGGAATATTCTATACGTTCGAGGGGATGATATTTATGGGGTAATTCTGGCAAAGGCCGTTTCGATAAAAATCGTCAAATTTTTGTAAAGAATGGTCGAGAGACGAGTTCGTAGGAAATGCGATTTTGGACAAATTCTAGCTGGAATAATGGAGGGTCGCCGATGGAACTTTCGCAGCTGGAACAACCCCTAAACGTCCCTCCTCGAAAGATCGCGCTACTTGACACGGAAAACTCCATACATAGGGGTGGTTTATCAAAGAGCGAGAGAGAGAGAGAGAGAGCGCTGAGAGGTAGTAAGGGAAAGTTTCCCCTTCCCATGCCCTTTGGAGCGAGTCGGAATCGTGACAGCGACGCTTCGAGGGGAGGTTTTGGTTCCTGGACTTTTGACCGAGGAGCGGCGTCGCCGTCGTCGTCTTGGTTGTTATAGGTGGTGAGTGGCGGTAAGGGTGAAAATATCGCGTGGTACACTCTTCTCGGTATATTCTCGTCGAAGTGACGCGATAAGAGCCCGGCGGTCTGGTTCTCGTTGCTGTTAGAGAAAATCCAGTGGACGCGCATGCTCTCGTTTCCTTGTTTACAAATTGTGGTCCGTCTCTTTTCCGTTCGCTCTGTCCCGCTCGCTCTCTACGACTGGTCCATACCCGAGCTATTGAGGGAGTACGAAAACAGAGGAAAATAAACGCCGAGTGCGAAGAGAGCTTGTTGCTGCTACGAGAGCCAATAATATAAACGTGCGGAATAACACGCCGGTGTGTATGTGCGTGTGTCACTTTTTTCTTCTTCTTTCTACGAGTTTTTTCAAACCCCCAAATGCACTCACACTTTTCCGAATGTGCCTACACGAGACCTTGAGGATTAACACGTAGAATATTTCTTCGAGCACACATTGACATCAATGGTGAAGTACTTTAAGGGCGTAACTACGTTTCAAGTGCTAAATCGTGTTTATCCGACGTTTACGAAGCTCGCTCAAGCCGATACACAAATATATATCGTTTCTATTTGGTAGATCGATCCCTGCTCGGAATTGCCATCCAATTTCCAGTTATTTTCAGCGTCAGATACCACGATTTCCGCTTTTCTATCTTATTATTTCATGTACACACGTACTTTATGTAGATTTTATTTGTGTTGAGTGCACACGCATGGAGGCACACGGCGAAGCGTCGACGTAGTGTGTTTACTGTCTTGTCGCACGCGCCCTCAGCGATTATAAGCCTTTGGGGTATTCGCGCGCCGGGTATGGGTTGTTGCTTCCGCTTCTTTGCTCGATAAACGAGTTAACGAGAGGAAAATCCATCGAAAAGGAAGAATTTGTTAGGGCGCTGCGTCGACGTTCCTTTCTCTTCGTTTTTTTTTCTTTCTTCGCTTCAACGGCTTTTCGTTATTATCCTCGTGACTTTTTCCTTCTTTTTCTTTTCATCGTTGCTGTTCCGTTTTCCGGCGGGAATTAAAAAGACGAGGCATTCCCGGTGGAGCTTTTCGTCACGAGGATCTTCCCGGCTCCGATAATCGGCGCCAATCAGCGATATATAAATCAGCAGAGCTGGCGCAGAACAAGCCAACGAGAAAATCTTCGATGGCGACACCCGGAGAACCCGCTAGAATTGTTCGCTGTCATCTGGGTTCGATCGAAGTCTAGCGGCTACGTGAGTTACACATTTTTCTCTCGTTTTATACGATTTTTAATTCATTCAGTTGTTGAATACGCTTCGCACGTTTATTGAGAGAAAACGAGGCCGCGGGAGCGAGTGCGTGTAGAGAAAAAAAAAAAAAAAAGAAGGCCGAAAAGCACCCCTGGCGAGGCGAAACGGAGTTGCTTTTGTTGCGTGCGGCGTTCATCGACACCGGTTGATGCAATTATAACATTTACGTGTGCTAGTATATCCGGGAACTCTGCCAATTAAATTGTTTTATGGTTTGGCTAATGTTTCCAGCGCTTATTTCCCCCCCCCCCCCTTTTTATTCATAGTTATTTACCTTTTTTTAGTTTTTTTATTGCACGACCAACATCGTTGATAAAGCGCGAGAGCCATTCACCCCACTTTAGAGGCAAAGAGTACGTAAATACCTGCACGAGGAGCCTTCGCCAACGAGATCGATTCCATCACGCTGTGCCGACTTTTGCGTCTGCCTCTCTCGCTTTTCTTTCACACTCTTTTCTCTCGTATACACACACAAGCGCTTGCTAACTCGATCACCCTCCTTCCACCTACCTACAATATGCTAATCATCGATGTGTGTATACGTATCCGTATTATTCTTTGTCCTGACGATTCCGAAAGTCGTACGTTTCATTGGACTCGAACACGCGCCCCATACTGATGTTCTCTGGTCTCTTTATTTTTATATTCCATATTTATCGACAGGTTAATATGTAGGCAAAGAAAAAAATGGAACATTCGTGACACGACGTCGCTCGGACAGGGAAATATCGTAAAAAACATTAGAAATCTGGTGGAGAATGAATTATTCGAGTCTGGAAATGAACGTCGTAATATTCGAGTGAATTTTAAATCGCATTCGAATCTTTTGGCAGAGAGGACGCGATTGGAATTATTCAAACCAACTATTTTCATTGCAATCAAATTTTTCGATATTTTTGTTGAAATTTTAACTGCGAGGGATCTCGAGGAAAAGGTGATTCGTGGGATTGTGATTTCTCGTCGATTAAACAGAGTCGAGACCGTCTCGAAAACTCAAAAATATCGGTTTCCATCCAACTTCGTCGAGCATACCGTTATTCCAGTCAAAATTATTTACAACCCACGTCATTCCGCGTATATATTAGGATTTCATCGGAGGAATGATAAAAATAATCTCAGTCGAGTCTGGAGGAGATGTTATCTCGGATAAAGCTTTTGGCTAAACCTCAGACGATTCTTCTATACGAAGAGTCTGCTGGCGTAGTTTCTGCGAGAGATTTCATCGCGGGCTCTTGTGAAGAATAAACTGAATATTTTTCACTCGAGACGATATTTCTGTTTGGATTTTTTCCTGGACTGGGAATCGTCGACAAAATGAAAAAAAATGTTTCCCAATGCTCGAATTAATTTCAATGAATTTGATTGATTCCCCACGGAGATCAATCCACAAAGCTGCTTTCTCTGTGCACGAGACACTGACTTTTTATTAGAAATTCATTCAGTTCGAAATATTTATCGACGCGACAAGTAAATTCATTTTTGCCCCCACTCTCGATCGAGTCATATACGGAGACGATTTTGCGAATGTATGGGGTCGTGCACGCTCCAACAGTTTCCTTTACAAGCCAGCAGAGAGCTCGTCGTGATGGGGGAGAGAATGAAAGAAAAAAGAAAAAATATTATAGAGGGCTGCACACGCCGCACCCCCGCGACAGCCTCTCCACATCGCACGACTCCCATATAAGTGCTTAAGTATTGAAACGAAATTCGTCCGGAACCACCGACCATCCCCATAGCCCTGGCATTGAATCTCTCTTTATGCGCGACCTCGTACAGGCAATTTCGCATGAAATTGGCTCTCTGCCCAATCGAATCTTCTTGGATTTCATACAAAAATTAAATCCCTCTCGAAGGAGAATATTCGCCATTCAGGAAACGCCGAAAATTTTCGGCCATTCCTCTCCCTCGGTCCATTACTTTGGCTTATTCACGTAAACCCTGCGAGAAATACATCGTTGGTATTTCTTTATAGGAAAGTCCCAAAAAGTCAATCGACTCAGTAAAAAATAGTTAAAATTTGTCAAAATCAATAAAAAAAAAATTTTTAATTAAAAACTTTCTTTTTAATTTGTGAAATTTTTTAAATTCAAACCGGGATCATTGAAAAAATTGCGACCGAGTGGAGATCGTTGCCGCAAATATTTACCATCAACGAAATTTCAAGTTAGAACGACGACGCAGCGTCGAAGAAAAATATTGTAGACGATTTTTTCAAAATTCGGTGGATTTTAATAAATTTCGAGTATTTAAATAATTTCGAAAATTTGGTTGATTCAGGAATGTCTTTTACGCAGATACATATTTGTGCATGTGTGCGTTATTATTGGTGTGTCCCTTGTTCTTTAAAATGAGAGATGCTCTGTTGCTGCTACTTGGGGGAGCAAAGCCGATGTGTGCTGAACGAAACGCAGAGAGAATGGGAGAGCAAGAGTGAGAGAGAAATATAATTGTTAGGGAGCTGTGAAGGAAGGAGCGAGAAAGAGGGCAGAAAGGAGGGGATACATGAAGGGGGTAGTTGCGAGGTGTACGTGTGTATATAAATATATAACTGTATATAGAGCGGTCGTCACGAGGGGTTGCTACGGCCGCAGCAATAGCGTCGGTGGTATCGGCGTCGGGACGCTTCTCTCTGAGCATGAGAACGAAACGATCAGCATCCCTGCATCAGTTATTATCCTTCGACATTTTTTATCCACGTGAATTCTGTCACTTTGGTCAAATTTTTCAAAGTTAAAAAAAAAAACCTGCGGAATTATGAAAATTTATGAAATTTCATCAAGTGCGTGACTCGACGTTCTCCCTCACATTCGAAACCCGCGATTATTTCCGCAACACTCATTTGCGCGGGAATTTCAATTTAATTAAAAAAAAATTAATAACAACGGTCCGTTTTTTGACCCGAAAATAAATTCGCATCTCGTTGCAATTTTCATTCAAAATTTCGGCTTCTTTTAGATAAATAATCGACTGCAAATATATTTTCTTCATTTTTATTCATTTATTTTGACGATCCGACTCGAAAAACGACCCGAAAGAGAAAGTTCGAACGAAATCAGTGAAAAATAATTAGGAACGTCGAGTTTCCAATAACTTTTTCGTGATTTTAATAAAATTGAGTGTTTTGTGATCAACACTAATTATCGCTGCATATTAAACGAGTGCATTTGGTGAAGGTATTGTCGTCACGTGCTATTTATTTGTCGAAAGGAGAGAGATGTGAGAGACTCTCGATCGCCAGAGCAAGCGGAGAAAGGACGATACGTTAAGTGTGTGTTTCTCGTGAAAAAAAGGCTTAGGAAGAGGGAGACGTAGAGAGAAGAAAAAGAGGGAGAGACCGAGGGAGAGAGGAAAAGAAAGAGTGAAGGTTTGTTCGCCGGACTCTCGCGAGATATTCAGTTACCAGACGCTTGTCGCGTTCTCCCGACGAGTTCTATGCAACAATTTCATGTCGAATTGGCGACATGGCTCTTCCCAATTCCGACCAGTATCGATAGATTAAAACTATTTATCAACTACACCGACAAACCAGTTTGAGGACATTTGAAAACCCTGGAGACATTTTGCCCATTGTGTCATCGAGTGCTTCTTTCGGATTTGATTACTTTTGTATCGCATTACTGATCGGCCTGGCTATGAAGGTAAGAATAATTGGATTCGCGTGCGCGATATCGATTCCCAATTACGTCGAAATTATTTTTCCCCATCTATTTGTGCGATCTTGGTAAAAAAAAATAAGAAAAATTGGCAAAAAGAAATTAGATCGATGTGCAATTTAATTTTTCCTTCCGCATGGTATACATGCGAAAAAAACAGCATCACTGAATTCTCTTTGTCCTCGAGCTCAAAGCATACATCAAATTTTTGTCAAATCGATCAAGTTTCTTCCTCTCGTGTTAATTGATGCCAACCAATTACTCCGGTGACGTGAGTTTTTTTTCAAATCTAGAAAACGTTCTGTTTTCTTTTTTTGTTAATAAATCTAAAAAAAAAACAATCGAATCCGCTCGAATTCTGGAGAGGAGACTCAAAAAAAAAATTGATTTCAATTTTTCATCGTCAATGAAGAAAAAAGACGAAAAAAATCAAACGATTCTTAACTTCGGTAAAACACTTCGATGTGGTTTGACTATGAAAAAAGAAAAATCATAAAAATAATCGATTTTTAAAAGATTAAAAAAATTTCTCAATTTTGAAATTATTGCGATTCCGAGAGGAAAATGAATGTCGTATTTTTTGTATGGGATCGTCGAGCTAATTGTCAAAGTAAAATGATGATGAGTTGCGCGCGATTTTTGTGACGCAACGGGGTCCTTGGTGAGGATGGACACGGTACTGTTGTGCTATTCGGAATAAAATTATAGTTCGCTATCGGAGTAGTCGACGCCGGCGCCGGGACGCGTTCACAGGTGGTCGCCACGCAGTCTGGCTCTTCGACCCGGTACGAATGGGCAGAGTGAGAAAGCAAAGAGAGAGAGAGAGAGAGAGAGAGAGAGAGGAACCGCTTCGCCGTCGAGCGCTTTCGAGGTCTCCGACCGGCCGTGTCCGAAGTTTCCTAGTGTGTGTATATCGATTTCCCGGGAGGGGGTTGAATTTTGACCGCGGGAAAAAATATCCCGCGACCAATTACGGCCGCGAAATCGGTCGCAAAATTCCGCATAAATTTCAATTGCCATCGAAATAATCGAAATTTAATTCCGACAACGAAAAAATCAAACAAACAAAAATTACGACTCGATGATGATGTTGCGGTTAGGGGTTGTTTCGTCGCGCCTGTACGAGACGACGTTGAAAATCATTTCCTGACCCGGAATCGAGCCTCCGGAGGTAAAATTCTTCAAGGGCGTGATCGAGCCTTCGATCGCCGAAAAAAAATCGAAACTTTAACCTCTCCGATAATTATCGATCGATTTATAGAGCGGAAAGCGCGACTTGGTGCGCGTGTACGGCGCGAGAGTATGCACAGGTTTGGCATCTCGCGTGCACCACCCTCACAGAGTTGTATTTCCGTTTCCGTTTGTTGTGACGCGCCCCGAAGTGAGGAGCGAGCGAGACAGTATTGCGCGGCCGCGCTCGACCAACTTTGCTTTATTCGCGCAAAATCCCCGCGCACATTGGCCCCCCACCATGCGCCTTCTCGTACGTCGAGACGCCGGTAACACACAGACACACACTTGAAAAGCCTTTTTTTATTACGAGCACGATGTTTTTCGTTCGTATGCCGGATACAAAAGACGAAAAACGTGTCGATCCTTTTACTACTCCGTTCGGATGAGTGTGCGTGTGATTTAACGACGACGACGTTAAAGTTAATATAAAAACCCATACGTGTTGCTCCCTTGGGCTCATCTCGATCAAACCGAGACCAAACTGACCCACCAAAACCGACAGAACTCTGCAGCGCGACCTGACGCAACGAGAAAGACTTGGACCAATCGGATTCACAATCCGAGACTTTTGAATCCGTTATTTTCATCGTAACAACGATTTTGTGCAGTGATTTTTTTATAAATCTTGATTCAGTGACCAAGTCATCGAGCCTGTGGTTCAGAAATATTTTTTTTATCCTCGCAGTCGCCACAGAATTTACGAAAGAATGAGAAAATAGTTTATGACCTCAAAAATATTAATATTTCGTGAAAAAAATGTGCATCTTTCGGTATGAATAAAATTTATCGATACAGTGAATTCATAAAGCTGGAGAAAACCAAGTCAGCCTCGACAGGGCGGAAGACACGTTGACGGACGAACCTATACCGGAAGACACGTAAAAAGTATACCAGCCACGAGTATATGGGCCACGAATCCGTGATTAGAATGAATAAACTTTAAGCACAGATCGATCGAAATGATCGATGACCACGAGTCATCAACTTTCGTTTTTTTTTTTTCATCCACGCCGTATCGTAATTTTCAGAATAACTAGAAAATAATATCGAAATCATTTAACTCGTTTGTGAATTTTAATTGTCATCGAAATTATTCAAATCCGCTAAAAAATCCTGAGCTATTTCCGGAATGTTTGGATATAGTCAAATTTAGGATTTTGGTGATGAGAGAAAAAAAGTTATTTGAACATTCGTAGCATTCCAGGGACTTTGACAAGGAGCTTTGACGATTAAAAAAATGCAATTTTTTACCAAGATTTTAGTTTGGTAAAAAAAATGAACGTTTTTTTTTTTATTTGACGAAAATTGTTGAAGAAAATGTGACAAACTTTACTGACAGTTTATTAATATTCTATTGAGAATCACCAAGTCTCTCAAGTTTTTCTGCGATGGAATAAAATTTCAATTATATTGAGAGTCCTAATAGAGCGGAAAACCAATGAAAAAGAAATAATCTCAAAGCGTGGAAAACATCGAGTGGTACTTGTGCAAAAAAGAGGATTCCGTGACTGGATAAATATTGAAATTCATTGAAAAAAATTCTTTTGTCGCAAGGGAAGTAAAATAATTAGCGAAGACGAGGTGGAAAGTTCTCAATCGATCATAAAATCCCAGTCGAGTCCACTCAGGAACTCGTCCTTTCATGAATCGAGATACAAAACGAAACTGAACGAGAGCGAGGGAGAGAGAAACGCCAGAAAACCGAGGCTGCTGAGTAAAATGCAAATAAAAACGAAGAAGAAAGGGCTTGAATATATTGCGACAATTTTCCAGGACAAGTAGGTCGTGAAAAACTGAACAGAAAAGTCCTGAAGCATTTTTCGCTCCGATGCACCGTCCATGAGATATCAACCGCGTAAGACAAGCCAATGGGGTTCGCGGTTGATAAGAAACGCACGTAGTGCAACGCCGCGCTGCCGCGGATTGGCTCCCGTCGTTTTCCATTCGTATCTCGTCGACGGCGCATCGGAGAGAAAAATGCTTAAGGACTTATCGCTCTAGAATTTCATGGACAATCAGCTCTGCGAGTTTCAGGACTAACGTTAAGGACAGCCCGTAGACTGAATCTCTTTTGAGCTCCTTGTCAACGCCACACTGTGTGGATGTAACATATTCATGTGTTGGACGCGAGCTCGCACGTGCGACAACGATGACGTTGATGCTGAGAAGAAGAGTTCTCGTTCTAGTCATCCCGTGTGAATAGACATGTGTGAGCATTGAGAATCGAGAAAAAAAATGGGTCTCCGCGCACCTACCGGCCTCTTTTCCGCTCGTTCTTTTCTCTCATTTTTCTCGCGCTCTCATTTTCTCTTCTCTCTTCCCTTCTCGCTGTTTTTATCTATCAAATGTTTCTCTCGCTCACTTTTTCCGTTACACGTTTCAATGTGGACGGCCTAAAAACTGATGTGACTGCTCGTCATGATTAAAGCGATGCAAGGGACTAGAGGGAGAGAGAGAGAGAGAGAGAGATTTTTAAGCTCGAGAAAAACGGGCGACCCGCGCAATTCTAAATATACGACACACGAAATGCTCTTCCCAACTATACATCGCTCAACTCTCTGGATAATACACACATGTATTTCTCTTTCTACATGTCCACGTATATATATGTATCAACTACATTGCGAGAATGTGCGGAAAACGCTGCAAAGGCTTTTCGTAGAAATGAGCAGTGAGCGTCGCGACGTCGTTCCGTTTCCACTCGAGAAAACCGTAATACTAAATTAATTGTTTAGTATCATTAATAAAAAATAAAAAAATAAACGTCGACTCGTGGCTTGGAAATATTCGTGCGAACGTTTTTTATCGATCGATGCTCGTGTACGAAATAAAAGAGAGACATCGGTAAGGTTGCGATTTTAGGGAGAAAAATATTCAAGGAAACAGAAAAGCCTCGATGTTGTGTGCCAGGAACTTTTATAGTCAAACCTAAAATCATTTTCGTGCTGAAATATTGAAAAAAAAATATATATATATATTCGTCGCTGCTCGAATTCGATATTCGATATCGAAAAGCGATTAATCAACGATGTCACTGTGTCACGATCCGCCTGTTGCGTGAACGAGCTGTTTCTTTGGCCGAAAGATGAGAACGACGTAAGGGAAAAAGGAAGAAGGAAAAACTCTTATTTATTTCGGGTAGGTCGCGCTTTATCCGAAGGAAAAGTGAAAACCACCCTCTGTTTTTCTTACGCTTGACAAGAGAAACGCCTTCGAGTAATAAAACGACGAAGATTCATGTCGAAAGATTCGGGAGTTATTTTCCGTTCCTGCTTACTCCCAACAAAACGTCAAAATAAGCAAATCTTTTCTTTTTTTTCGACAATCAGAATTTACATGCTAAATTATTCATCCAACATTTATCCATCGAATTTTATTGATTCATCGACATATGATCGTCGCAACGTTTGCTAAATATTGAAATTTTTAAGTGCCACAAATAAATGAATCAAATGTACAGAAAAAAACAAAAAGAAAAACGATTTCTCGACGTCACATTTTGTTAAAATGTCAAAATTTATAGAAATCCTGTGCATTTATTTATTTGTATGAATCGATCCGTGATGGACGTTTATCGAGTGTGTTTATTATGTTGAGCTGGTGGGCACGTGAGTGGCGTGAGACAAGCCCGGTGACACCTTGTTTGGAAATCACCGGTAAGATCTATATGGGGAGAGAGAGCACAGGACAGGTTGCAATTCTCATATTGCGTGGTATATATATGTGTATAATAGAGACGCACGCACAGATGTGTACGTGGAAGAGATGAAGTGAATACGCATGTAGTTGTTGTCTCGTGTTTAGTGCGCGGGGATTGTCAAGGCTCGATGCTTTCTCGCGAACGTCAAGAGGAGAATTAAATACTCAATCACTGGCAGTTCCTTTTTCTCCTCGGGTCCGAGAGCAACAGACTATTTATTTTTTCGTCCATGCGATCACAAAAACGCACCGGAAGCTCGCGGCCAATTCGACACGAGTATGCGCGTGTACAGTTTAAGAATCCAAGTTCGTGACTCCGAATAAAAGAGAAAACTGTGAATTCACTCGATCCACACTAACGATGGATATCGTCCCGGAAATTCTTGAGACCCGAGACGTTGCGAACAAATCTAAAAAGATTCCGAAAACGTGGCTAGGCCGATGGATCATGGATCAGAGTAAGACGCGTCCGAGCTCTCGCAGTTTTCGGTCTCGTGGGTCGCCAAGGGTTGATGAATCAACGCCATAAAACTACGTCCCTTTTTTTTTCTTCATTCCCTCGACCGTTATTCCATTCAGAATCATTTTTTTTTTTTTTTTCCATTGCCCATGTCCCTCGTTCTCTCTGTACAAAAATTGTGCTCGGCCTTGAACTTGCTACGAATACGCCGGAACAAATTAAATGAATTTTCAAAACGTCAAACGTTCAAAAAAATGAAAATAAAATCGATCATATCGAAAAAGCTATAAAATAAAAAAAGATTTTTTTTGCTGGATTCAGCTTCATTGATTTGCCCAACTTAATCGATCAGCAAGAAATCTTCTAATATGTTCGATCGTAAAATCAATATTTCAGATCATCGGAGGAGCACCGATTCCGAAGCGATGCAACGCTGTCCTTACATACACGAGATGAAAGAGCGTCTGCTCTCCCAACCGACGCCCACAGACAGCCTCGATATGGAACGTTTGGACGGTGGTACGCCCGTTAAGGAAGCAAATCTTCATAATGATTATCCGGCACATACGAATCCTGGTGTAATTCCCGATCCACCGGAAATGCCACCTGACTCCTTGATCGGCACGGTTGTCAAGGTAAACGCGCCCCAGGTATCACATCAAAAATCCTTTTTTTTAGTCGTCAAGTTTGCTTCTGTGTAAACAAGTGCGTTAAAAAATGAAAAAAAAAATAAGAAAAAAAAAACTCCAGCATGTTTGGGGACCATTTTCGTGAAATACATGTTTTTCGCTTTTGTTCAACGCGCCGAGCTTTTTCCGTGCCATCAAGAAAACAATGTCTTGCCCTTTCCAACACAAATTCGATTATGAAATTTTTGTTCCCTCCCGAAAAACCTGAATCTCGAGTCTCAAATGAAAGTAAAAACAATCGAGTCGTATTCTCTTGACCCAGATTCACACTGGACAAGTCTTTCCTCGTCGCATCGATCAATTTCATGACCGAACATCGAAAATTATTCAACAGGATCTCTTTTTTCATTGACCTTGAAATCTCGGCCCTTTTTTTAGTAGTTTCGGTGCCCGGGACAGCTCCAAATTAATGAGATTCTCCATGGGGATTAAATATTGCAAAATCGTCATTAAGTCAATTTTTGAAAAATATCATCTGCCCCGACTACTCGACGAATGTGAATTCACGCTCGAGATAAATATCGTAACACGACTTGACACGAGTCTATTTTTCCATCGGAATTTTTCAGTTAAATTCAGACGGTTATGGATCCCACACATCACCGGCTCACGCGAGGCAACCATTGGTACCCCAGAACGCGATAAATCAGCCCTTATGCCTTACACCAACGCACCAAGGCATAGCGAACGGGACACTTCCCAAAAATGCAAAGTAAGTGATTTATTCAATTTTTTCACTCACTGTTTCTTTTTTTGTTTTTTTTTTCAACTCTGCGACGAAGATCCGAGAAGATGAAGTAGCAACTCGTGCCTCAATTATGTCATTTCGACGATAGTGTTAAAATAAAAAATGAGTATGAAGAAAAAAAAAAATTTTGGCGCTCGTGAAGATCCGCCGATAAGTAGATCGAAAATTGATTACGATTGCGATCGATCTGGAGGGGGAAGCGATCATTGAAGTTAAATAATTGATAATCCATGAGAAAAAAAAAAAAATGTGACACGAAAAAATGTGCCGAGCTCTCGAGATCGAAATGACACTCTGAATTATAAATTGAATATAAATCTTTAGCAACGATCAGCGCATAAATTACGGAAAGATTTTAATCGTGAACGTCGTGGGGCGGTGAACCCGCGATAACGAGGTAACGAGTCCGAGTACCAGGAAACGATGAAAGTTTCTCTGTTTATCGAGAGTGTTACATGGTTAATGACGGAGACAAATAATCGTATATAAACTTTGATTAAATGGGGGACTAAGAGGGACTGAAAAATTGCGCCCATCCACCGAAATTTGATACAGAGGATTGAACGAATTAAGCGCTCCTCAGGAGAGAACGGCTGAGTTTGCGTCTCGTGTCTGGTGCGACGCATCGCCCTACGGTTGCCTCAGGCTCTTGTTCAACCTTTACCCATCATTCTCTTTCCCTCTCTCGCGCCATTGCGAGGGTTCTTCATCCCTCCTATGAGTGCGCAGCTTCGAAAAGACAGAGAGAGAGAGAGAGAGAGAGAGAGAGAGAGAGAGAGAGAGAGCAACGGAGAGGTGAATTTAGTTCTTGGGCGTTGGAATCGCGGCAGCACTGCCAACTGAAAGCGGCGGTGAAACCGAGCTTCACCGAAATCAATACTGTATGTGCGTGCACATAGCGATGCACGATCAACGTTAAATTCTTCCCTTCTCCCTCTCTCACGATACACGTGTTCACAAATCACGAGAACACAAAATTAAATAGCCACATTTTACTCCCACTCAACATAATCATCGGTGTTCACTTTTTTATCGGAGAAAAGTTTTTATTTCCATTGATCGACGATAAAGAATTTTACCGAATTTTTCAAACTCTTTTCATACAGTGATTTTCATTTTCTCTTGATTCCTATCGTTGGATTCCGAAATTTCGAACTCAACTTTTTAATGGGGAATCCCAAAAACTCTGGACTATGGAATTTCGTTGCAATTGGACGTCAGGAAATATGCATTGCAGAGGAGAAAACATTTTATTTGTAATAAATAAATTCATTAAGTTGGTATTTTTACTCAAACACTTATTGACTGTTCCAAAATTTGTTAATGGTCAAAAAATATCTTTGTTATCACGATCAAATTTACTTGAAGATTGGTTCGATCGCTTTTATTTCCCTTAACTCAGTAGATGTTTATGGTCATCAAATTAATTTGCTATCAACGAAGGTTACATTTTATCAAATGATTTATTTATTAATTATTAATAAATGTTTATTTCACCCGATCGAGAGAAATCCTGAGACATATAAATAAATCGTTTTCTAAGTGTATGCAGTTTTCTGTCCAGCAAGCAACGACTAATGACAAGAAGTTTGACACGGAACTTTCCCTTGAGATATAAAAAGAAAAATGTAGTGTACGAAATCATTTCGAGGGCCGTGTGTGACTCGATATGTTCGGTTTAACGAGCCACGAAGGGAACTAGGTTTCGTCTTGTCGAACAGAGTCTCAAGATTGAAACAACGTTTCGGTTGTCAAGCACACAAGTAAATTTGGATTGGAGTATCGAGCGACAATCGATACTCGATAAAAGGAATTCGAGTCCAGCAAACGTTTGCAAATAAAACGACAAGCTTCGGGGATTTGCTTGATGGATGAGGATCGAGGGAGAAAACATGAAAGAAAAAGTAGGAAAAAGGATAATCCACGGTTTCTGTGTTCGACTTTTGAGGTTCGAGGAAAATCGAGACAAATCCCTGAAACTGGGTGTGGATGAGGGCCTCTTGACTCGTTCCGGAAATCCATCGGTTTTCCTCCCTAGCTATAACGATGCAATCTCTATAATACTTTGAATGCCTTGCCCACTCGTGCGGAAGCTCGAGCTTCGCCAAATTAGCACTGAATTCTTGCTGCTCCGAGACTATATTTCTAAAAGCATCGTGAATTCAGCTTCCTCGGGAAATAGGTCACAGATTAAAGTGAAAAGTCATTATAAATCATAGTTAATCGCTCGGCTAAGCTACTTTTAGTCTAGTCTCGTTCAATACGGCTTTCCAACTAATAAAAATAATCATTTGCATTCCCGCTGGTATGAGTATGAAATTCAAAAATGTCACGAAAAAATGGAAAAATCATGAAAAAATCGAGTTTCGTATTAAATTCCTTAATAAATAATTTTCTCCGCGGGAAATTAAAAACCGCGCAGCAATATCTCGAATGGACAATTTTTGGAAAATTAAAAAAAAAATAGAAACTGCAAAAACTCGATTTTTTTTTCGAAATTTTTCTCCCCCAATGATTCACGATGAATTCTCTCGGTCTAGGCAAACATTAGGGAGTGTGGGAACGAGCTTCCTGGTACTTTGAATAAAATAAACTAACTAGAGCTGGGGTCGGTCAGCAGGTGCTCGCAGCCCGAGATGTCAAAACAAACAT